>CM053575.1:58126143-58143198 GCA_028646485.1 Cryptoprocta ferox | reverse complement strand
ACTTCCACAATAGTTTATTCATGTTTCTTCCCTTTGTCATTCCTTCAGAAATCTTTAGGCATTGAATATCTTCGTGGAGACCTTTGAGGTCAGCTTGATTCCCTCCTTGAAGATGACTTGTTTTCCTGTTCAGATGCCAGAAGAATTATTTATTCTTTAGTCAAGTTTGGCAGTAACGTGATACCATCCCTTGTTTATTGCTCTGATTCTTTTTTTTTTTTTTTCTGGAATATGGTATCCCTTTCAATCCAGAGATGACAGAATGCAATGTGTTTTTGATGCCACGTGGGTTCTCTTCAGGAGAGACACAAATTTTCCTTGTTTTTGAATCAGCTTTGTCCTTCACAGGTATTTCCATTTTTCTACCTGGTGCTCTGTCCTTTTCCTCAACCTTCACCATCACTACAGCAGCCCTTTCCTGTATGTCAGAGACAATAATGGTCAGCTGTCTGATATAGTTCTTTTTTTAATCATTTATGATCTCTGTAACATTATCGTTTACCTGCTTGATTTCCTTAGCATTGTGAACTCTCCTTTCATCTCATTGTGTTGGGCTGGCCATCAAATCTCTCATTGTTGAGCCCAGGTTGGTTTCCCTGGATTCAGATTCTGGTTAAGTTCCTCTGTAGTGCAAAATACACATTAGAAATTTTCTTTTTTTCTCGGGTTATGTTTTCTCCCAGGTGGGGCTTTTCATTTGTCTTGTGCAAGCAATAGTCTCTCTTTTATTTGTTTGTCTTTCTTTCTTTCAGGTGGGGTGAGGACTATAATATGTTTGCTTGGTTGCTACATGGTTTCTTCTCATCCCCTCTCGCCAGCTTAACCCAGGCAGTTCTGACTAGACTTTGTATTTCTATACAGTGTGGTAAGGTTTTTCCAGACTCACCTCCCATCATGTCTGAGAACTGTTCTACCTTCTCTAGCTCTGTAGTAATAGCTGTTATATTGCAATGCAAGCACTTGGTGGTGGTTTCCAGTGGTGCTTCCTAACATATTTCACAACATGAACATAATGTCCTAGAAAAATGGTGAGCGGGGACAGACAGCGTGCACTGGCTTTGATCCTAAGGTCTCAGTGATAGTGAGTGGAGCATATGAGGTTTTTCTCCGGACAGCATGCTCACATCCTTTCTCTGCTTCTGTTCAGATGCAGGGTGACTTGGGAGGGGGCCAGTGCTTTGTTCAGCCACCTTCTCGCCCCAGTCAGGCAACTGCCTTGGGGAGGGAGAGGGGCAGTTAGGAACCACACCACCAGGGTCAGAAGCTTTCCTGGAAGCTTATGGCATGAAGTTGGAACATATTTCCTTATTTGGGCTTCTGATGATTTGGTGGGACAGGGCGAATGAGCACGTCTTCTATTTAGTCAAAAACCAGGGGAGAGCAATCGTTCAACTGCCTTCACTTTTCCACCTTAGATAGAAGTTCCGTGGGATTATTCATGTAAGTGAAAGGGTACAGAGAATCTAAGTACTCAATAACAGAAGATTATTTAAATAAGTAATCCTTATAACTGCATGGTAAATAGGCATTAAATATATTTTTGAAATTATGAGATGAGAAAATAAAATGTCCACAGTGTTGTACACACTAGATCAAATAATATGTACAGTATGATTCATTTATGTTTGGATTATTTAGAGAGTAGAAGAAAAGGAATGGGGGTAAGGAAGGAAGGAAGGAGGGAAGGAAGGAAGGAAGGAAAGGAGAGAAAGAGAAAAGAGAGAAAAGAAGAGAAAGGAAAAGAATCCAATGAGAAGATATGCATATGCATATGCATTTTTAGAGCCTGGAAGGAAATATACTGAAGTGTTGAAGGCTGTTATTCTGGGTGGTTACTTAACTTCTAGCAGCTTCCGTTACATCCAGGGAAACAGAAACTGCTCTGAGTATTTGAAACAGAAGGAATTTATTGTAAAGAATTGGATACCCAGGGGATGGAGCGCTGAAAAGCCCAACAGGGAATTATGAGGCAACTCAGAAATTTGCCTGCAGCAAGAAATGGAAAACTCCACCCCCCAAAGTCAAAGCGAGTCATGATGTTTCCACAGTCCAGGGCCTGGGTCTCCCTGTGGATGCTTGAACCACAGCAGTCTGTGCAGTGGAAGACAGTGCTTTCTAGTAACACAGCCTCTGCCCTCCCATCTCCGGCCAGTGCCTTCCAGTGGCAGCACCCAGGGGAGGCTGGCCAACTGGGGTCAGCACCCCTACCAAACAGAAGAGAGGAAACAAAGTTTCAAGAGACAAATCTGAGGACAAGGACCAAAGCTCATCCAGGTCAGTCCCCTTCTTCAGGGATGGAAGGATGCCAGGTGCCACGGGACCCAAGGGGGTGTTAGTAACTGCAGGGATGTGTCAGTGACAGGTAGCAGGGCCACTGGTCAGCTCAGTAGTATCATCCAGCTGGAGACCAGGTGAGCAGAGGCTAGGAGCTGCCGCAGGTCACTCAGACTGTGAGACAGCTCTGAAGATGGGAGAGGCATTGTCACTGACACGGTGGGGACGGGATGGGCCAACCACTCCCACATGCCTTCAGCTCCCACTCCCGCCTCTCCCCACCTCTGTCCTGAAGTCTACCCCAAGAGGCTCGGTAGCCCTTGGTACCTGCCCACACATCTAGAAGCATCTCGAGCAACGGCTGCGAGAGCAAACCTGTGAATACCAAGCATATGCTGACAGCATCCACCCCACCCGCAAATCACGACACCCCTCTGTGTGGGATTTCTCAGAGTTACTTGCCTCATCCTTTTCTTTTCTCTCGTTCTTTACAAGTGTGGGATCATAGCCGCCAAACAGCCTCCTTATTAGCATCAGAACTATAGTCAAAACACATTATGCTTGGCTAATACATTTATTTTTTATGTAATGGAAATGCCATCAAAGCATAGTTAATCAGAATTGAATTAAATCATAATTGGAGCTCTTGTGCACAAGGAAGAGAAATTATTCTTTATTGTTGCAGACTGAAAATGTGCCAATTGTAATTTACTTTTTTAAGTAAATGACCATTGTTGCCCAGAGGGGTGTGTCTGACCCTGGCTCTCCCACAGTCAGTGCCAAGATACCTTACGTCCATCAGTCCACAGATGCAGCAGTGATGGGAAAATGCACTAATCCAGGGTAATCCTGCCTAGCTGGGCAACCAAACTCTCTAAGGCTTTTTCCTTCTCTACCTGAGGGATCCTGATACCTGCCTCAGAGAGGGGCTCCAAGAAGCAAATGAAAAGGTAGTCAAAGCCTCTAGTCTCTGATTAGTCCTTGGTAGAAGGACCTCAGACTGATGTCTGGTTCCTACACCATGACCTGTCCACCATACCAGTGGCTCCTAACTTGTGTCAGTGGCTCCCAGTGGCCAGACAGGGAAATACAAATAGAGGGGATTCCTGAGTGGCTCAGTTCATTAAGCGTCTGACTCTTGATTTTGGCTCAGGTCATGATCACGTGTTTCTTGAGTTCCAGCCCCACATCGGGCTCCACACTGCCATTGTGGAGACTGCTTGGAATTCTCTCTCTCCCTCTCTCTCTCCCTCTCCCCCGCTCACTCTCTATCAAAATGAATAAAGAAAGTTAAAAAAATACAAATAGAACCTTGCCGTGACAGAATGCAGGGGAAGCTACCTGGTTCCTACCCAGAGCCTTTTTTTTTTAATTCAAGTATAATTCACATACAATGTTAGGTTAGTTTCAGGTATATAATATACTCATTCAACAACTCTATACATTTCTCAGTGCTCACCACGATAAAGGTATTCTTAATATCCTTTATCTATTTCATCTCTCCCCTACATCTCCTCTGGCAACCACAAGTTTATTCTCTGCATTTAAAAGTCTGGATTTTGTGTGTGTGTTGTTTTTTTAATCTGTTAGTTTGTTCTCAGGGACTTCTTATCAAGCTCTCTAGAGGTAGGGCCTGAGACTCCTCAGGATTTTTGTAAGCTCCCAAATTCCGATGACAGCCAGGTTGGAGAACCAGTACACTAGACCTCAGTGATCCCACTGGTAACTAGAGCAACCTGCCCATGTGGGTCTCTAACAGAGCAAGTTAACAGACTGAGCCTGTAGTTTCTCAGAGACCTGGGGAACTTTCACATCAATGGAATAGCTCAAACAAAGCTGAAGCAAGCGTGTGCACAGGTGCACACATATATACACCCAGTAATAAGCTTCCATCGCCAAACCACATGGCTCGTATTCATTGCCCTACCTCAGTGTCTGGTAGGAGGCTGTTGGCATCCACCTCTGGGAACTCTGGGAACTCCTCCTCCTCCTGAACCATGATTTGGGGATATTCTTCTTCTCCTCCATCACATATGTAGAATACGTAAGAATCTTTGTCATCACCCTGTAATGAGGTTTGGAATCATGTCCTGGGTGATGAGTCTGATGAACCTAACAGATCCCACTCTTGGCAATGATTCATGGCCCACAATGGTCTCCCATAGGTGTTCGCCCAGCCCTGCCTTCCCAGAACTTCCAGGCCAAGGTCACACACAGGAGGGGAAGAAATAGGAGCTCAGGTTTCCTAGGGCCTTTGAGAGACTTTGATCTCTCTCAGTAGGGTGTCTGAAAGCAAGGCCATCCAGAAGTGGTGAGGGATGCTATAGCTTAGAACTATTACCTCCTGAGCACTTACGATTTGCACAAAGTCATGACCTGCAAGCAGTTATTTCCACTTTAAGAGACGAAGAAAAGTGAGGCTCAGAGGAACGAGGGGAACTGCCCACTCTCATGGCGCATCAGATTGTGGCAGACACTGAGCTCACATGGAGGCACTCTTCCCTTTCTGCCACGTATATTCCCCCAAAGTATGTGCACCTTGACCAGAAAAGTGGGAAACACAGCAGAGGGAGGAGGCAGAGAAAGCCTCTCATTAAGGAACATCTTTTACCCACACACCAATTCGCAAACACCGACGGTGGGATTTGCAAAGGCTGGACTGCTTGAGTGAGAACTTTTTACTGGAGGAAAAGGACAGAGCTTCAGGAAAAAAAAACGGGTTTAGAGTCAGACTGCCCTGGGTTCATTCCCATCCCAGTTCCCACATTTCCCAGCTATGTGTCCTTGGGTAACTCAGTTAGCTATTCTGGGCAGAGTGCCCATCTGTGAAAAACAGAACTAATACTTGCCTCATGGGTTGTGTGAGGGTCACAGAAAATGTGTGTGAGTACTTAGCATCGAGCCTAGCAAGTAGCAGGTATTCGTAAAGTGTTAGGGGACACTGGCAGCAGCCATCAGAGAAGTAAAACATCTAACAGAGTGCCTGACACACAGGAAAAGTATTCCATACCTGTTATTGTTCATGTGCCTTCTGCTAGGCTCAAATGCCCCAGGCTTCCTGCAACCAGAGCATCTGGGGGCCTCGATTCTGGGGCTAGCTCTGTCTCTTACAGGCTCTGTGACCTTAAGAGCGGTCATGTTACCTCTCTGGACTCCAACTTTCTCCTCTCTCACGTATGAAGTTGAGCTAAGAGGAAGCTGCTTGATCTCCCCTTAGGACACAGTAGAGTGTCAGTCCACATGAATGGAGGGGGACTCGTGTCCCATTTCATGGTCTTTGGAACCCAACGGGCAAGAACGGTTTCCTGCAAATTGATGGGGTCAACAGGATTTGGCAGAACCGCCCCCTTCCCTGGGTTATGACAGGCCCCTAATTTTCCCACATTGGTCTCTAACCACTGAAGAAGGGATGACCCGACAGTGAACTTGGTTGAAATGAATTATGATTCAGTTACCGAAAAAAAAAGAAAAAAAAAAAAAAAACAGTGCTTGAGACTTTATAGTTGGAAGGCAGGCAGGAGACATTACAACCAAAAAATAGAAAGCAAAAGAGAGTGAGAGCTTTTAAACATATATATTAAAAGCATTTAAAGCTAGCAAATGGATTTTTTAAGTCCAAAGTGATTTTTAATGTTTGATGGTGGAGGCTTAATTCCCTAGGCTCGATTTCCAGTGGCCTTGTTTTAAGCATGAATTTCCAATATTACAATTTAAAAAAAAAATCTAACACACACACAAAAAAGCCTATTTTTCTCAACCCACTTAAAAATAGTAACACCAGCTCTTCAGCACAGCTAACACACCTGACCACCCTCATCCCTGCATTAACCCTTCAGTTTCCATGGTCAGCCCTTCCCCCTCCCCTCTACCAGAGAACACTTCCCCTTCAAACCCTGTTTGCAGTTCCTCAGCCTGATTGCTGGGGACCCCCTCTGATGTATTCAAAAGTTTGAGGCTGACCTTAAAGTGGAGATTCAAACGTCTTTTTGCTCTATTGAAGCTACTAGTTCTTTTTACTTGGTGGCTTTGCCAGGATTATTTATCAGGGTAATAAAGGATGAGGAAGCAGGGAAGAAGGTGGGAGGGTGGCAGAAGGGCATTTGGGTGAGGAACCAGCTCCCCCATGATGACTGTGGGGGAAGGGAGAGGGAGTGGCTGAAAGCAAAAAAACAACATCTGGCCCACTTAGAATTTTAACAAGCCTGGCCTCGCGGGCATTATGTAATTTCTTGAATTGATTTAAATGCTGCCTCACTCTAGAAAGGATTTGAGGAAAGTTACTAAAAAGGGGCATTCATAATAAACATAAGGAAAATAAGAAAAAGGACAGAGGAAGAGATTAAAACAAAATAATTTGTTTAAATGGCATAGGAGAAAACAAATGGGAGCAAAACATGGCATAGAGTTTCTGGGCTGTCAAAGCAAAGAGAGTAATTTGATAGTTTACACAGGGCTTCTTATCACAGCAGAAGAGCAAATGACCATTCCTTGGGATACGACATGGTTTTCCTTTATAAAAGTCAGTGAGAAATTCCTGATGGGGGACACTCCCTAAAATAGGGAAATAATATGCAAGTGCAAAAGATAATGCACAGGCTATTCACTGTTCACTAAAGGGAGTTTGCTAAGAACCAAAGCCTGAGCCCTGCAGAGCTACCAGGGGGTGGTTTGGGACACTGGCAGCCAGGCCACAAGGCTGCATCTGGTGGCACTTTGATCATAGCCAAGTGTCAGACCTTTCACTAGTGCATAAAGAAAAAAGTTCTACTTGCAGATTTTTATGGGGTGGGAAAGACCTTGAGATGAGTAACATGGAAGAAAACATTCCTTCAGGTTGCTTATCTATATGCCACATCAAAATTCAAAGTGTTATTTCTGTACATTTATAGCAAAATAGTGCCATATCTATTCTGTGGGTTTGTTCACCACCTAGCACAGCACTGTCTCTAGCAGTTTGCGAAGCACTGAATGGAAGGTCTACGTGGCCGTCCTGACAGCGTCCTCCTACACCCCACCTCTGGGACTCAGGCTTTGGAAACTCACTGTAGAACAGAGTTGGGTGTGAGCCACATGGTCAATGGAATCCTCACCACAACCCAGCCACATTGGCCTTCTGACTATCCCCATTTTACAGATGGGACAACTGAGGTTTGGAGAACATACATCACTCAGGAAGCAAGATGCTGCTAGTAGTGCGGCTGTTATCCAAACAGCAGGTCATGCCGTTTTGATCACGGGGCCACCATTTCTGTGAGCTTTTCAGCAGCCAGGGTATCAGAGGAAAAGATATTCAATTCACAAGATATACAGAAAGTTGAAGACAAATAATTGTCCCCAGAAACACACAACTGTTTGTGATACTTGAAACCACAAAGGTGTCCCAAGGGTCCTCTAATTATGACATACATGAAGGTGATTGGAAAACTATAAATGCCATAAAAGTGACAATATTTTAGCATCCATTAGGCAAATGATGCTAGTAAGTGCAACAGGTAACCCCCCGAATCTCAGTGACTTGACATGGTCAAAGTTTATTTTCCACACCACAGGTCATTCTGAGTTGGCGCGGGAATTGCACAGTTATTCAGGGACTGAAGCTCCTATGGTTTGGGGCTCCATGTTCCTTGAAGTCTGGTGGTAGTAAGGAACAAGATGAGCCAAGCCTGGCAGTGTGACACACACCCCTCCTCCTCACATTCCATGGGCAGGATTGGGTCACATGAACATACCTCATTGCAAAGATGGCTAGGAAATCGGAATAGCTGTGATGTCAGTGAGCACTCATCCTTCAGGCCACGTGTTTTTCCTTGGCCCCAACTCCCTCTTTTCCCTCCCACAGTTCTATAGGTCTCTGTGGCCCTGAGGGGCTCTCACCCACCTCCCACGCAGCCTACAGCACAGGGCTGTGGAGAGGATTAGACATGACGGTGATGTGAAAGCATTTGTGCCAACTCCCTGCACAATGGGGGGTCTCTGTGTTCTTCAGCTCCATGCAGCCCTGTCAAATGGGTCTCAAGATTAATGGCACTTTATATTTCTCCTGAATCTCAGTGCAGTGTGCCCCGATCACTTTACCATCATTAATAATACAGACACACCCCCAGGAGGCAGGCACATGGTAGCAATGAGGAAATGGAGGTGCAGACAGAGGTTAAGTGTCCTCCCAAGGCAATCCTGTAAAAGCGTGTAAACCAAAGAATGATTTTTCCAACTCAAGAGCTATTAATTCGCATTCTTGCTGGAGGAGAAAGCTGACTTGAGTACTGAAGGAAATAAGGCAGGTGACTTCCCTGACAGGACGCTAACAGGACTGACGGCAATCAATCCCTCCTATGGACACAACCTTGCATGACTTAAAACTCAGCTCTCATATTTGTGGCCTCTGTGACCTTAGGCAAGCTACTTAACCTCTGTGAGCTTTCCAGCATGCCTCAGTTTTCTCATCTCTAACATGAGGAAAATGATACCCACTTCATAGAGATTTGGTGAGGGTCAAATGGGATGTATCAAACATCTTTATATCTAGAATCTATCAAGTGCACCAAAGGTGCTGGATGGCAATGATGATATGATTATTAGCACCTTCAAGCACCATATCCAATTCCAATGCTTCTGTCTCTAAAAAAGGGTGGGGGGGGGCAGTCTTCTAGTGCTCTTATAACATCCGTAGTACTTGATCCAGTCTGGGCCACTAACAGAGATTGTATAAATACTTGGTGATCTAGTGAAATCACACAGAAAACTTGGCAACAGCCTGAAATCCATACAGCAAGTCATGACCAACTGGGCTATGGATCTGGATTTATTCCTCTCTTCTCTCTCTTCAGACACAAATCTCCTCTTAGCCATACAAAATTCAGGATGGGCCAAAAGGTACCTGGTGTGGAGACCTTGCAAAAATTACTTCTTTCTCTGTACCTCAGTTTCCTCATCTACAAAAGTGGAGTGAGAATTGCTCTTGCCTCATTGGATTGTTATGAGGATTCAACAAAAGAATGCATGTCATGTTTCCGTCACTGTCCAGGCACATCTCGAATGTTACCTAATTGTAGCAAGACTAATGGTGATTCTCCTGCTAATGATGCTAATGCTTCTGAATAACCAGCACCTGGGTAGACTCAGGGCATTCATGACTGGTAACTGGGTTGGAAGGGTCGGGACTAATGGCAAAAGACAGAGTCCCCACTCAAGGCAATCCTGTATTCCCTACATCTTGCAGCACAGGGCTCGGCGTTTGTTCAGGGAGAAAAAAAACAGATGCATGACATGACCCAACAAGTGTGGTGACCAACTGATATTAATAAAAAGACACCAAGCATCTAATGAAATGATACCAACACACCTTTGTGTCTGGAATACACCAAGTGCCTAAAAGATACTGCATGACAATGATGATGGTGGTGGTAATGATTTTTAGTAGCTCTAAACACCTTGCCCATCTCAAATACTTCTGTTGCAATATATTTTTAAGAAAAAGATATCCTACGCCATGCTGAGCACTCTACAAACCTAATGTCATTTATTTTCACCCTCCTAACCCTGGAATGAAGGTTTTATCTCCACTTTATAGATGAGGATACTGGGGTGCAGAGGATTTGAACCGCTTGCCAAAGGTCGCCCAAGTAAGTGGTAGGGCCAGGAGCCAAACCCGGTCTATGTGCATGCAGGGCTCAGACTCTTCGCCTCCAAGCTACACTGCCCCACCAAGGCACACCGGCTTCACTCTGTAGCAGCTGTCCTAGGGACACAGGCCTTTGAGTCTGTGATTGTTCAAAATAACCAAGGGCTGATGAATGGAATTCCTGCTCGGAAACTTGCTTTCTCTACAGCCTCAGGCCAATAGTTTAATCACCTTGTGTTTCAGTCTCTTCATCTATAAGCAAAAACTTCTACCTACCTACACACAATGGGGCTAGGAAGATTAATCGGATACTCCAGAAGTGCTTTTAAGAGGAAAAATATGGATTATTTGCATTATTATTTTAATAGCTTTGGACTTAGGTATCCCCAGTGTACCTGGAGATGGAGAGCTTGGAAGAGGGAGGTGGGTGAGATTTATTTTCACCAGCCTTGTCCTCTGAGCCAAACAGGGAAAAACAGACACCTCTTGCCCTGAAGTTTAGGATGGATCACCCCACACCCAGCCTGGTTGTGCCATGGCCCTGAGGGCTGATGGCCACCCACAGTCATCTGAGCAGCTGATCCAAAGAACCATAAAATAGCAGTCTCCACCTGTCTCCCCAGCCACCAAGGGCAGGGACGTTTCCTGTCTTTATTGGCATATCCTCATTATCTAGTATACGGTCTTATACATAATGGCCCTTAAGAAATATATGTTGAATGAATAGATTATCGGAGGGAGGAAGGGAGTAGGTGAATGAATGAGCAGTAAAATAAACCAGGAAATGTCAGAGAATAGGAAACATACAGAAGATTCTCTTGGTCTGAAAAGAGAAGCAGAGGAAGCTTCCAATGGCCATCCATATTATGAGAACCTACTGTGTGCCAGGCACTGTGCCAGATGCTGGGATAGAAACAAAATTCGATGGTCCCTGCCCTCAAGGGGTTCGCAGTCTAAGAGACAGAATGTCAGGTTCATTGATGGTTGTATAGGTTCTGCTAGACGACTAGAGTGTCACATGAGGGATTAATTTCGCCTGAAAGGTCAAGGGAAGACAGAGGAAGTGGAGCTTATGCTGGGCCCTCATGGAAGGACAGGGTCTCCCAGGGATGAGGTAGGGAAGGCTCCTGCTATAGAATGGAAGCTCCATGAGGGCAAGGATTTTGTGTGTTGTTCCTAATGCATCCCTGCATCCTCAGCCTGACTTAGTAGCAGGTGCATAGCAAGATCCTATGAGTGTGTATGTATGTGTGTGTTCAGTACACATGCATTACAAGTAAGCTGGCCAGAAGAAGCAACATTATGAACTTGCAAGGATGGTAAAGAATCAGTTTGTTCTATAGTGAGGCAGGAATATGCTGCTTGCTGAGGAGGGGGAAGGTAGTAACAAGAGATGGGGCTGGTAAAATGAGGCAAATTTGGAAGGGCCTTGAACACTACGTTCACACTCAGGAATTTGGAATGTTTCCTGAACTGTGTCCTTGAATATTTCAATTTAATCTTTCAAGAAAATTTTTTTCTCCCAGGCTTTCCTCTGCCAGGCCTGAGGGCATGCTCATAAAATGTAAAATCTGTTTAAATAATTAAATCTATGGCCAAGAGCAGTGGTCAGGGTAGAGGATGCTGGCCTGTGACATCGTAAATCACCGCCATTCCTGGTACTTGGCTCAGCCCAGGAGTGTTTGGGAAAGTGGGTGAAGAGACGGCGTGGCCCTGGGGCAGCAGGGAAGTGCCGAGTCAGCATTCAGGACCTGGTTTGGGATGAATTATGGAGAAGAGGCAGGACACTCATGCCACCAGCCCATTGCCTTACTGACAGACACAGGGAGGCTTTGATGCCCCCACCCTGCTCCACTCCTCTCTGCAGTGTCCACACCACTCTCCTGGCATGAGGATGGGAGTAGGGGTGGGGACAGACATAGGAGGAGACCCCCCTCAGAGAAAGGCCCACTCATTCTGCCTGGGCTTTAAAGAGTGTGAGTCCCCAAAGGTCTGCAGAGACTGAACTGGAGTCAGGGAGAACTTACAAGAGGAGGGAATAGTAGGGCCACCTCTACCCTAAGGCCACCAAGGGAGAGACCCTGCCTCCCTGGTTGGCCCAGCTATGTTCATCCACTTACTGGTTTGGAATTGAGCACCTACTATGTGCCAGGCTCCTCACATACATTATTTCAAACAGTGGTTAAGAGTAGATGGGGAACCTGGGTGGCTCAGCCAGTTAAACGTCCAACTTCGGCTCAGGTCATGATCTCACAGCTTGTGAGTGCAAGCCTCGCATCAGGCTCTATGCTGACAGCTCAGAGCCTGGAACCTGCTTCATATTCTGTCTGTCTGTCTGTCTCTCTCTCTCTCTCTTTCTCTGCCCCTCCCCTGCTCACTCTCTGTCTCTCTCTTTCTCAAAAATAAACATTAAAAAAAAAAAAGAGTAGAGACCCTAGCCCTAGACAAGCCAGATCCAAAAGCTAACTCTACCACTCAGCTGGATGAATTCAGGAAAGTTATTTGATCTCCCTGTGCCTTTGTTTCCTCACTTTTAAAATGGGATAAATCTTAGGAGTCCTGTGAGGATTCCATGGAGATCACATTCACATCAATCACCTTGACCACTGCCTGGCTCATAGTAAATGGTATATAACTGTTAGTTCCAGTGACCATCCAACTAGCAAATACTCACTGAACATCATCTGTCCAAGCTCTGCAATACATGCTTCATGTATAACTTTGTTCATTCATTCATTTAATGAGTATTGATAAGTACCTACCACTTGTCAGATATGACATGAGGTCATCCCTCTGCATTATATCATGGATTCATTTTAGAAGCATGTCTTGAGTTTGTACTCTAAGGCAGGCCAGAGCCAGGGATTTATACAATACAGAATTTCACTAATGCTCCCTGTGTTAGTTTCCGAAGTCAGCCCTTAGGAAACACCACAGACTAGGTGGCTTACACAACAGAAATTAATTGCCTCACAGTTCTGGAGCCTAAAAGTCCAAAATCAAGGTGTCTGCAGGGTTGGGTCCTTCCAAGGGCCACGAGGGAGTATCTGGTCCATGCCTCTCCCCCTAGCTTCTAGTGGTTTGCTGGTGATCACTGTCATTCCATGGTTTGTAGAAGCATCACCCTGATCTCTGCCTTCATGTTCATGTGGCCTTCTCCCTATGTGTCTGTGTCCAAATTGCCTCTTTTTATAAGGATACCAGTCTTTTTTTATAATTTTTTTTTACATTTATTTATTTGTGAGAGACAGAGAGAGACAGAGTGTGAACGGGAGAGGGTCAGAGAGAGAAGGAGACACAGAATCCCAAGCAGGCTCCAGGCTCTGAGATGTCAGCACTGAGTCCAATGTGGGGCTTGAACCCATGAACCGTGAGATCATGATGCTAGCCTAAGTCGAACCTCAACTGACTGAGCCACCCAGGTGCCCCATGGACACCAGTCCTGTTAGATTAGCGTCCACCCCAGTGAACTTGTTTTACCATGACTGCCTCTGTAAAGACCTTATCTCCAAATGAGGTCACATTCTGAGGTACTGTGGGTTAGGGCTCCGGCATTTGTTTTTCCGAAGATGCAATTCCACCCATAACACTGCCTAATGATACTCTTCTCTTCTGAGATTTAACACACATTCTCACGCATGCAACAAACATTTGCTCTAGTGGGAACCAGGCCAATGTTATCTCACCCATCCACTCCTTGAGCAAATGTATCTTCCTTGAATGTTCCAGACTCTGTTATAGGCACTTCACAGACAGCAACACAACCTATTTATTATGCTGCATACTTTATAGCCAAGGCACCTATGTCTTGGAACTTCAGGTCGGCCTTGAAGCCCACAGTCCCCCCAAGGTGACCGCTCTCTCCAAAACTCGGGAATCTTTGCTTCTTCTGTGGCCCAAGTCAAGGAAAACCCATTTTCCCCTCCTAGGTGTCCAAGAGAGGCAGGGAATATGCTGCTTATACTGCAGAGCAGCTGAACAGATAATTAAAAAGCAAAAACAAACACTGCCCAAGAATGCACAACAATCCTATCCTATTAGTTGTTTGGCAGAGCTAAAGATAGCCTTGCACTGCCTAGTTGAGGGGGCATTAGGTTCCACAGCCCATCGCTAATACACAAAAGGAGTGGGGAATTTCTGGCTGTGGTGGAGGCTTAGTTAGGATAAAGGCAGAGGAGGAAAGAATAGATAAGTTCACCCTTAATGAGAAATGACCTTCATAACTCCCTGGGTCTCCCTAGAGTTTCCTTTGTAGAATATTACATTTTTCCATATCTAATTTCAATCCATCTGTCTTATCACTAGTGTGGAAATATTAATAAAGGTAGTTTTATTTAGGCCTTTTATTTATTATAATATATATAAAATTATTTTCTGCTCCTTTTCCCCTTTCTATTCTTTTTTCTTGTTTTGTAGGGTCCTTGATATTTATATGAATATAGTTGATGTCTCATTAGGTAAAGCTGACACCCTTGGTCCCTTGCTAGCCATAGATGCCCTGGCAAGGGCTGGACATGTCCCTATCTGCCCACCGAGACATGTGGCCACAGTCAGAGCTGGCTAGTAGCTTCTCCATGTCATACCTCGTCCCAAGCTGGCCCAAAGCCTCAGTCCACAGCTCTGGTTCCCCAGGAGTGGCCTACAGTTCATTTTCCCTTCCATTTGTTTTCTACCTTTTGGGTGCACCTTGTTCCTGGCTAGCAGCTACTGTGAGGGCTGGGAATCTTCATTTGGTTTCATGTAGCCTTTGGTTCTGCCTTGTCCCTATCTGGAAGTGAGGCTAAGAAATTAGCACAGCCTTTATGGGGTGGCGGTGTGGCTCAGTCAGAGAAGCATTGGACTCTTGATTTCGGCTCAGGTCATGATCTCACGGTTCATGAGTTCAAGCTCCACGTCAGGCTCTGTGCTGAAAGTGTGGAGCCTCTTTGGAATTCTCTCTCTCCTTCTCTCTCTGCCCCTACCCCACTTGCACTCGCTCTCTCTCTCTCTCTCTCTCTCTCTCTGTCTCTCTCTCAAAATAAATAAACTTAAAAATCAGTATTAAAAGAAGAAATTAGCATAGGCCTTGACACATTCTAAAATTTGAATCTTGTTCCACCACTGACTTTGGGCAAGTGGATTCGCCGTTCAAGGCACAGTTTCCTCAACCACAGAATGAGACCTGCTGCACCCAGCATGGCCATCACTGGTGGTTAATGGGAGGATATTATCTGAAGTTCAAAAATGATCGATTTGCTTACTACAACATAATGATAGAGTTGCTATTAAAAGTAGCCTTTATCTAGTAAAAAAAAAAAAAAAAAAAAAAAAAAAGTCACACTCTTGCGGTGCCTGAGTGGCTCAGTCAGTGGAGCATCCAACTCTTGATTACAGCTCAGGTCATGGTCCCAGGGTCAAGGGATGGAGCCCCCAATCCCCTGCATTAGGATTCTTTCCCTCTTTCCCTCTGCCCTCTCCCCTGCTTGCACTCACTCTCTTAAAAAAAAAAAAAAAAGCACACTCTTACCCAATTTGATTCAATAACCAAAAGAGGGATGGAGGAATGTGTCATGATCCCCATTTCACAAAAATGGAGCCTTAGGGCTTCTGAAACAGCATGGAGTCCAAACTGGAAGAAACCTGAAACATCCTCTGGTCTCTAATACAGGTGACAAAACTACAGGTGGCCAAGACGGGAGGAAATCACCCAAGGTCAAAGGGGAAGCTGGCCCCTAGTTCCCTGTCCTGGGCTTTCATTGCCCCCCTCAGACTTCTAGGCGCTGGATAGATACAGAAGAAAATAAATATCTTCTTCTGGAAATGGTAAGGACATGTTTGGAGATAAGCCTGTTGGGGAAGCCTGAAGCTTTCCTTAAGCAGTGCAGATTGACAAACATTTCCCAGGCATCTCTGCTCTTACTCACCCCTCAGCAGCCACGAAGGCCTCCACCCCTGTGTGGGGATAGGCCTGCAGCACAGACCTTGGCGTTCCCTGGCTCCCTCTGCCCTACATACTCATCACCTCACCTCCTCAGGCCCTTGCTCAAAGGTCACAGCCTCAGGCTGGCTTTCTCCATTACCCTATTTGAAATTGCGAAACCTTTCCCCCTCCCCAACACTCTATCTTCTCCCTATGTACCTTCAAAAATGCTAGAAGTTTGTGTGTTATCTCTTTTCTCCCACTACAATGTAAGTTTCCTGAAGGCTGAAACTTGTTTCAGTTTTCTTCACTGCTGTATCCCTAGGGCCCAAAACAATGCCTGGCACTTAGTAGTTGCTCAATAAATACTTCCTGAGGAAATGGGTAATACAGGGAATGAATGAGTAAGAGAGTGAATGAACGAAAGAATCTATCCTGTAAGACCATCATGGCACCATTTTTGTATAGCATACAATGGAAGCACACATAGCTGGAAGGGAAAAGTCTGGAAAAACCAGAGATAGGACCTTATTTTAGCTCTTCCTTAGTGCCAGGAGGGCAGAGTGCAGAGATAGCACTCCAGGCAGAGGGAACAGCACAAAGTATTAGTGTCAGGAAATGAGATGCTACAATCTGATGGCAGCGAATATTTCTAGGTAGCCAGAGAAGTATTTCATGGTGTGTAATTTACAGAGCACCAGCCCTGCGAGATGCCCCTTGATAAAAGGATTTCTTCTTCCGTGCAGAGGCAGGACAGGCTAGAGATTCAGAATCCATGGAAACTCCTCAGGCACCTCTTGGCTCAATGCACGCTCTCTCCATGTATGTTTCCTTAACAGTAAAGATGAGGTTAATAATTGCAGAGTTAATGTGAGGATTCAATGAAAGAATACACTGATCATAACGCCAGGTACTCTCGTCCTCAAAGTCTGGGTCTGGTAACATGGTTCCAACTGCCGATTTCAGAGGATGTCTGGACTAGAAGCTCAGTCCCCTGCTGGCCAGCTGGATGGATATAGGCAAGTCACTTCTTTGTGCCTCAGTTTCCTCATCCATCATATGGGGATGGGGATAGCTCCTGCCTCCCAGAGGTGTGAGAATAAAATGAGTTAATACACTGGACCCACAAATGTACAGCCAATTAATCTTTGACAAAGGAGGAAAGAGTATCCAATGGAAAAAAGACAGCCTCTTTAACAGGTGGGGAGAACTGGACAGCAACATGCAGAAGAATGAAACTAGACCACTCTCTTACACCATA
>CM053575.1:57823230-58116301 GCA_028646485.1 Cryptoprocta ferox | reverse complement strand
AACTAGCTCCTCTATATTTTCAGAGCTATGTGTAAATATCTCCATTATCTCCCTGCTGCCTTGGTTTGAGGTAGGTATTTGTTTATGTGCCTGTCTGTTCCATTAGATCCTAATTCCTTGAGGGCAGAGGCCAAGCGTTAATCACTTCTGTAAAACCAAAGAGGAGGCAGAATATTGTGGTGGAATGAGCTTCTGCTTTAGTTCACCTTCTGGCTCCACCACTCCAAGAGCCCCCAGACCTCAGACAAGTCATTTTGCTTCCTGGTCCTCAGTTTCCTCATCCATAAAGTACAACAATAGCTCCTCGTGCGGTAGGTGTGGAAGTCAAAGTGGGGTTGGGATTGAGAGACCAAGTGGAAGGCTACCCCAGGATTCAGAGAGAGGAAAGAAAGACCTAGAGGGGAGCGAGAATGGACAATGTGCCACCTCAAGAATGGAGTACCAAGTCAGATTTAGCCCACAACTGGATAAGCTGGTGCCAGCCCTGGGGGTGAGGCCCAAGAGCTGCATGGAGGCAAACTTTCCGCTAATGCACCGCCTGCCTCCTGCCTATCTCTGGTCGCCCTCATCAGCCCCTCCTCCACATCCAAGAGTTACGGGTCTGATCCAGGGGGATGGCAAGAAGGCTGACTCAGGAACAAGGTTTTCACAGCAAAGCAGCTGCCAAGCTGAGCGCAGGTGGCAAGACAACTGCTCCTGGAGCTGCCCTTACTCCTCCCACGGGCACCTGTGGTCAGTGGGCTTGGCAGCCTGCAAGGATGGAGAAACCTGCTGGTCAGAGGAGCCAAAGTTTCCTACATGGGCGATTTATTGCTTCCTGGGTACTGCACCTCCTGGAAGGTCAGTGATATGGGCCTGGCCAGGGCCTGCCACAAGGGGGAGCCCAAGAGACTGAGGCTAAGGGTGAGGGTGGCTAGGCCAGGTTAGCGGGGAGGGGCAAGAATATCAGAGGAGGAGGCAGGCTGTGTCCTGTGTCCTGTGTGTCTGAAACAAAGACAGGCACTGGGCTTTCATGATGGTGGGCAGAGGGATGGGGTAGGATGTGGGGAGCAAGAATGGGTCTAAAGGATCAAGTCCCCTGTGGAGCCCACTCTGGCTTTTCATTGGTAGGGGAGAGTCAGCCAGGTTTTAAGAAGCCGAATGGGACAGAAGCAGGGGGCTTGATGAAGTCCTCTTGAAACACTAATATTTATTTCCCACAAGTACACCTTAGATTCATGCACAAGGGAGAAACAAGATTTCGTTCCACTTAGAGCTTATTCTTCTTAATGCTGATGAGTTGTAAGATGAGCATTAGTGGGACATAAAAATTATGATCATGATAACAACAATAATAAAAAGCATTTAAATTTGTAGAGCACTTTATACTCTACAAAATGCTTTCTCATTCATTAGCTCATGTGAGCCTCCTAATAGCTCCCTGGGGAAGGCAAGATGACTGTCATTATTCCGTTTTATGGGTGAGAATCAGGCTCAGAGGTAAAGTGACTATCTTGAGATCACATAGTTGGGGAGCCAGAGGTCTTTCCCCCAAGCCCAGGTTTCTTTCTGTAGCCTTCCAAGAGAAGGCGAATCATCTTCAGATTTCTTCCTGTTCACTGCCCTGTACCTGTCCCCTAAAGGACAGCCTGGTAGATATCCCAGTCAGCCCTAATGGATGGGCCATCCATCCCACAGTGCAGTTTCCACTGACCCTCTGCTGATGAGGGAAGATTGGGTCCATCACTGTGAAACACATTGCTGGCCCTGTTCAACAAGATGCTCGAAATATAAGCAGAGCTCACTGCAGAAACTCCAGAATTCCAGCCTTGCTCTGTAACCATCTGGGGATCACACCGATGTCAGCTTCAAAGACAGCTGCATGTTCTGCCATTCAGAAACAAAGGTGCTAAAAAGTGACAGATACCAAAGCTGGGAGGAGCCACGCAGAGAGAGCAAAACAGGAAGACACAAATGGAGAGACATAGAAGGGAAGGGAGAGAATTGAGAGGGTGGGATTTGGGGGAAGGTGGGAAAGAAGGGGAGCAAACCACAGAGAGGGGGTGAGAGGGGAAGAGGAAAGAAAAAGCCAGCTCCAGAGCAAAAGGAGAAGAAGGGAGAGAGACACTTTCAGACAGGGGAGGTGGGAGAGGAGGAGACAGTGCCTGCCTGCCTTTGAAAGGAAGCAAGATGGAAAGCATTTATTTTTAAGAGAGCAGCTTAAATATCTTATTCTCCCGTCCGCAAAATGTAAATTTTCCTTTCCTCACGAGTTAATCAAGCTTAAACCAATTCTAAGAGCTGAAGGGCTTAGCTTAACTGCAACAAAGAATGTGTCCAATGAAGCTGACCTCTGTCCAGTCAATATGTAACAGCAGCAGAGGACAGGAGATTAACGAGGCTATCCTCTCTCAGGCAAGGCCGGCCGGCCCTACACAAAAGCAGCCGAGCACTGGCCCCATGGCAGGGCCGACAGCTGTGTGCAAACAAGGAACAAGGACCCCCAACATTCCCGCAGTCTGTGACCACTTCAACTCTTCTGCCCCCTCAGCCTTGGAGACAGGGTGTGCAGAGGCTCATAGGCTGGATTCTCATTGGCTGAGAAGCTGGTGGGCGAGGCAGAAGCATGAGGGGAGGGGTTTTCTTGGCTGGTGGTGGGCACCCTATGGCCCCTTGGATGGCCATACTCCCACAATAGTAATAATTCTAATAATTGCTCTAATAACAAATACCCATCCTTTCTCTTATCTGGTTTTTACTATGAGCTAGCACTTTGTTGGAATCCTGGTTCCAACAACAATTGCTGTGTAACAAATCACCCCAAAATTCACAGCTCAAAACAGTGGTAGGTCAAACAGAAACAGCTCATTTCTACCCCGTGATCACCATGTCTGCGTCCTTGAGAAGGCTCAAAGGCTAGAGTCACCCGGAAGCGTCTTCTCTCCATATCCTTGCAGTTGATGCTGGCTGTTGGGTGGGGTCTCCGCTGGGATCATTGGCAGGACACTGACCATGTACTTTTCACCCCATGGTGTCATGTCATCCCATGTGACAGCCCAGGGATCCACAGGCAAATGACAACTAACAAGGTAGACCGAGGTTGACACTTTATAGCCTAACCCAGGAAGTTACCCAGTGATACATGTGCTACATTATATTGATGAAAGCCTGCCCTCAAGCCCACCTGGATTCAAAGAAAAGGAACTTAGACTCCAGGTATTAAAGGGGGTAGCGGGATGGAAAGGCAGTTGGCAGGATTCTAGAAGGGCACGTGGAAGAGAGATATTATGGTGGCCATCTTCAGTAAACACAATCTGCCACAACTTTTGGAATTTTTTCTTCTTAAATCACACAGCAATTCTATAAGGTAGCATTAGCCCCCCATTTTAGGGATGAGGGATCTCATCTTAGAAATATTAAGTAATTTTTCTGAGATATGTTAGCTAGCAATTAGCAGAGAAGGGATTTAACCCAAAGCAGATTGCAAAGCTCTTGCTCTTTATAACTACATTTTGTTGCTTTCCTAAAACAAGAATAAAAATGACAGCTTACACACAGCCCTTACAGCCCTTACTATATGTCTTAAGCACTTTTTGTTCTGTATATCATTGAAAAACACATTCATTGCTTCTAATTATTGAGATTACTATGTGCAAAGCATGGTGCTAAGTACTGGAGATGTAATACCTACAGTCCTCAGAACAACAGCAGTGAGAAGCAAGTACTATGTCTATTTTATAAAAGAGGAAACTGAAGAGAGAAATGATCTAACTTGCTCAAGGTCACAAGCTAGGAAGAGCCATGGCTGGAAATCCGCCCTGCATTGCCTATAACCAGAGCAGATAGGCAGGCAGCACACCCTGGGTAGGGACAATTTGTTCTGCACTAGAAGATGAGAGTAGAAAGGAGACTCAAGGCTCCTTTCCAAGAGGTGCAAACTTCGCTCTAGAAGGATGTCCGAGAAGCTAGGAAAGCCTACGCAAAACAGGACATAGCCACCGTGCATTTGACTTCTAAGTAATTTCAGATTTTTAAAACACCAGAAGATGACCTTAGCTTCTCAAAGGTAGACAGTACATGGGGGTAAGGAATTATCCTGCCCTCGAAGGCTCCTACTTCAGAGGAGACTATAAGATAAACCCCAGGGGCACCAGCGTGGCTCAGTTAGTTAAGCATCTGACTCTTGACTTAGGCTCAGGTCGGGATCCCAGCGTGGTGGGATCCAGCCTCACATCAGGCTCCACACTCAGCATGGAGCCTGCTTAGATTTCTCTCTCTCTCTCTCTCTCTCTCTACCTCTGCCCCTCCACCCTACTCTCTCTCTAAAATAAAATTTAAAAAATAAAAAAAAGATAAACACACAAATAAGTACATGTATGGAAGAGATTATGAGAAGTAGGGGGCTAAAACATGAGAAAAGATATTATTTACTGAAGCAATGAGAAGGGAGAAGGAATAATCACTCTAAAGAGAGATCAAGGAAGACTTTCAGGAAGAAAAGTCATTTGAGTGGGATCTTGAAAGAGAAACAGAATTTCATAGTGCAGAGATGAGAGAGCAGAGCATTGCTCTCTCCCATAGTCCACCTCTGCCCCTTTGCAGAGTGTCAGCCTCAAAGAGCTCTCTCTTTAGAGAGGATTAAAACACACTAGAGTGTGAATGACTGATTGGACAAAGAGTCTTATTTGCATAGGAGTATATGCCCTCCTGGGGAAAATGTTGAAGGAGACCTTATAACCTTTAATCAAGTTCCAAAAATGCTAAGATTTAGACCCCATCCCTTACTCTTCAAGAATGGAAATTGCCAGAGACATATGACCCAGCTTAGAGAGCAGTCAGTAGCCTGAAAGGAAAACTATCTATCCCCATCCAGGGCAGTGGCCCTCAAACCTCATCTGGCATGATTGCACAGTTCTGGCCATCTTATTGTGTAATGTAAGACAAATCATTTTGTTGTCATAGGACTCAGTTTGCATAGCTATAAAATAGGAATAATTTAAAATTAAATATTTAATTTATTTGCATAGCTGTAAAAGAGGAATTCCATCAGACGCATCATATATGATTTATACATATTTTTAAGCCTTGTTAAAGATTAATATATGAGCAACATCTGTCTTTATCCACCTTGCCTTAAGATAGCTCTACTGTAAAAAAAAAAAGACAGTTCTACTGTAACATGGGTTGATAAGAATTCCTAGGAATTTTGAAAGAATCATGAAAACATAAATACCAGAGAGATTTATATACATTTTTTAACTTGAGAAGAAAAAGGAAACTTTCTCTACAGATACCCAGGAAAGTTGAAGCAAAATAAAGCAAAAGTAAATATATATATATATATATTTTTTTACATTGATATCTTAAAAGCATATCAAACATCCATCTTATCTTTGATTATATAGGGAAATTATATAAAACATAAATTAAGAAACTATAAAATCAGCTGATGCAACAATCCAATTTGGTGACCCAGGATCACCAATGATCTAATGTTTGTGAGACATGGGGCAGAGGACTGAATGTTTGTGTGGGGTTTGAATATATCCTCAATGGTGTTCTGTAGATGGCAATTCTTGCCCTCAGAGAGCTGTGTAAGAAGTTCTTGTACAGGGGATGTGAAAATGGGCTGTTGGGATTGCTGCTGTTTTATTCCTGGTGCACCGCCCATGCTCCTGATTTTGCTGGGGGTAGGCGAGTGGACGGGGGATGGTCATTGCACTACTCTCCTTGTTTTTCAGAGTGAAGATTCCTTGTTCCATAGGAATAGAGTACCACAAGAAACAATGCATTAGTATCAAAGTAAGGAGGCCAGTTTAGAACTTCCAGCTCTGGCATTTGCTCACTGAGTGTGTTGGGCCAGTCCCATAACCTCCCTGGCCTCCAGTCTCCATGTGAGGCTTAAATGTTGGAAGCATGTGAAAGCTCTTCAGGATATAGAGCTTTGCTGCACACTTTCAGACCCCTGAGATCCTTTTTGTGGACTCAAGGATGATTTAAGTCAATCCATAAATTACACATTTACAATTATTTTAACTAGTCCAGGAGGGGTCTTGAGGTTAAACTGCTCAGCAAGCAGAATTGGGAAAGCGCCTGGAAGCCAGGCCACGAGCCAGGAGATGGTACTCCTCTGGGAGATTGTGAAATGTATTTTGCCCAGAGATTCAGGAGAAAGGGTTAGATTTCTCTCCTGGCTTGGCAGGGTTACAGCAGGGGGAGGGGCAGGTCCCTGGTGGCTGCTGGGATCATATAAGCCACCAGGTTTCCCTTCCTTCCCTCCCTCCTGTGTATGCAGTTGAAGAGCTGTGTCCTTGCACTGGCCACCCCCTCAGTTTCCCAGTCTCCACCTCTGCATCACGAAAGCCTGTGCACACATGTTCCTGGCCCCACCCTCAACCACAGTAGCAGCACCCTCAACCAGCTATTAAGTAATGGTTAAAGTTCCAATGTTCAGGACCAATGTTCACATAGCAGGCAATTAGAGTAGATGCAGGAGTTTCTGAGCAATGAGCCCATCTCTGTCCCTTCCACTGCAATATTAGAACTTACATGGGAGAGAAAGGGACAGAATAACAGCCCTCAGAAGACTGATTTAATATGCATTTAAAAGGCAGTGATAGGGGCACCTGCGTGGCTCAGTCGGTTAAGCATCCCACTTTAGCTCAGGCCACAATGTCGTGGTTTCTGAGTTCAAGCCCCACGTCGGGCTCTGTGCTGACAGCTCAGAGCCTAGAGCCTGCTTTGGATTCTGTGTCTCCCTCTCTCTCTGGCCCTCTCCCCACTCATGCTCTGTCTCTCAAAAAAGAAATAAACATTTTTTAAAAAGGCAGTGATAGCACTTTGAAGTTAGATAAGTCAGAAATAATTTCAAAAATTTTGAGGTAACATTTTAAAATCATGATATAACACATTAAAATATCTAAATTCTTGGGTTTTGTTACCAAAATGAGATTCAGCAACTCAACTCTTTATCTGCATTCCTCACACTGGCCCCAGCAACAAGGGGTGAAGCTGACAAGCAGTATCCTATTTAAATAGGGCAAAGGTCTACAGTTCACCAGCGTCATACCTCTCCCCCTCGGGCATCATCCAAATGACCTGTCTGGCCTCTGTCTGTGGGTAGTTCGAAATCCGAAGGACTGAGGTTATAAGCTCTGCAGTTAGTAAATCCAGGTTTCAATTCTGTTTCTATAACATATTTTGACCTTAGGGCTTTTGAGCAAATTTCTTAACCTTTCTAAGCTTCAATGTCCTCATCTTAAAAATTAGACATAAATTGGTTCCTACCCTATGGATTGTCATGAGGATTAAGTGAGACAATACATTCAGTTTGTATATAGCCCATAGTCACTCAATAAAAGTTAAGAACCATCACCGTTATGACAGCCACCATCACTACTGTTATTACTCCTATCCTCATTGGGGCTTTCTATCTATGTCCTTGAGAAAGAATTGAGCACTACTGGACCAGTGATTGCCCACAATCAACCTGAACAGCAAGTGTGGACCCCTGTCACTCTGAGTAAAAAGACATAGTCAATTCCACCATTGAGCAGGGAGATTAGAGAGGGTACTTCTGTATTGGGTGAAGAGACAGATGGAAAGTAAGGTCCCCTCCACCATGAAGATTGGGGTATTCGGTGGCGTAACTGGCAGTTTTGTATCCCATGCCATCAAATCCTCACAACAGCCCTATGAAATAGATTATTTATTACTGTCTTCATTGCACAAACGAGAAAACTGAGATTCAGAGAGGACAAGAAACTTGCCAAAGCCCCCAGAGTGGTGGGTTCAGAACCGGAAGCCAAGACCTCTTTCTGTCCCTTCTCAAGAGAGTTATTTCTTGATGATTGATGAAACTTCTGGAAGTAGTTTCGCAAACTGGCATTGAAGTGTGGCTATACACAGTTACGGCTGATTGTTAAGCAAGCAAAATGTATGCCTTCCCAAATGGCTATGGTCCTATTCTTGGGCACCAGGGCATAATCCCAAGGCCCAGGCTGAACTGAACTGGACTAGACTGGATTATTTCCTGGAGCCCAAAGTATAAGTCTTTGTTTCCCTAGTGGCTGTCTCAGTAACCTAGCGCAATACTTCTCTGAGCCTTATCTGTGGAAGGGAGATAATAACCGTCCCTACTTCTTACGGTTGTTAGAGCATTAAGTACGTTTCTCTATGGAAACCTCTTAGAACAGTACCTACTGCCTACTAAGTGCCATGTCTTGCTACTATTATTACTATTGTCTCCTCATTGATGGAGTGTCGCTTGTTTAATATAAAGCCTGATGCAAATGTAAAGGAAGGAAGAGGACAAGAGAGGGAGAGAGGGGGAAAAGTAAAGAGGTCCGATGGCAGGGTGGAAGACAGGAAGAGCGTGAAACTGCCCATGTAATCCGAACAGTCGGGCTGGGAGGGAATGAAGTAGGAAATCATAAAGTATTAAAATCCACTCTCTGTCTGGAGCCAGAGCTCCTGGACCCCCTCTGAAGAAGGTTGTGACTTTGTCCTGGCATAGGAGAGTGCAAAGATCACTGTCCTGAGAATCAGCACACCTGGTTACTAGATTCTGCCAATCACTCAGGAAATCTCTTGTCTCTCTGGGCCTCTGTTTCCCCCCTCATTTGAAAAAAGGATCAGTGTAGTTATTCTGGAAGTTTCCTTCCAATCCTGTAACAGGAGGAAGCAGGGTGAGGGAAAGGCCAGGCTCTACTGCCAGATGGGCTTGGATATAAACACGGACTCTGCTACCTCCTAGCCATAAGGGCTTGATCTGATCATAACCTTGCGGGGCCTCATGCTTTCCAAGGATTGGGCTCAACACCTTCCGAGCCTTCTCTCATCCCTCACTTATTGTGACTTCCTGATTCTCCATGCAGAGGCACATCCCTTATGCCTCAGAGAGAGCCCTTGTTCCTGGAGAAGATGCTGAGCACACATTTATTTGCCTTCAGGTATGAAGACCCTCTCATCTTGGGCATATTTGAAAAGGAAATCAGGACAGCTTGTAGGTGGGTTCCCTGGCACTGCCATTTTGAAAGCTCATGAATGATGAGTGTTTCCAAGGCATTCCCCATCCAGCCAGGAAAACTTAATTTCCCTGCCTGTCTAAGTCCCACAATCCCTCCTGGTTAGCTGTCTGGTGCTTAGAACTTGCAAGACCCTTCAGATGAACTAAAAGCAGAGGCAGTGAGACTGAAAACCAAACACAAAGAGAAGAAGAATTCTTAAGCTATAGACACCACAAGGAAGACAACCAAGAAAACCCAAATCATTTCTGGGGTTCCTGAGCAAGCACGTGGAGAAGCCAAAATGGAGCACCCCACAAGAACTTGGAGATGAAGGAAGGCTTTTTCTGAGATTCACAGTGTAGTCATTAACATTATATCATCTGAGCAGGATGCCTGTGGGGTAACAAAACTAGCTTTGTTCAACCTGCTCTGTAGTTCCAGCTACCTATCCCTTCATATAAAATCTAAGGTCTACCACTGGGTAACCAGAAGTCCTCCATTCACTTCTGTGACTGGGCTCAGTTCAGTAATTACTGCAAGGAGCCCATGTAATAGTCATAATGTCCAAGTTCATTTAAAGCGATAGCATCTTCCATTCCCTGGCTTGGACCTGCTTCAGGGTGGCCCCCTGTAGCAGGCAGGGGCTATCAGGGTTGGAGCAAGGGAAGGAAGACAGTGAAGGACAGACGGTTCTTGCCTGAATGGTACCCTTACAGGCTGTGAAGCTGCACCTGGCTTGGCCAACTTTCTCTTAGAGGGCACATTCTTGACTGTTCCTGAGGCCCCAGTGCTGGGGAGGGTCACCTGTAATTTCCTTCACCCAGCAAAGACGCCTCCTCTTAATGATAACTTATGACCCTTTTATCAGTCCTACAGCTTCTTTCTGCCTATCCTGGCCCCTTCAGATGCCCCTGATTGTCAACACATGGACCTAACTTGGGCCTGTTCCTTCTAAGGTAGCCCACTCCTCCTGCTGAGAAATTCTGGGAAGGCAGCTGTCCTTGGTCCATAGACCTTTGCTCCCCTGTCTGTGCAGTAGCCGGCCATGATCTCGTGCCCATGATCTCTTGCCCTTTGTGAGTTAGACATCAGGACACAGTGTCCCCCATGCTCCACAGAGACATATGGAGTTCTGAGAGGCCACATGGAAGCCCTCTCCCTAGGCACATGGAGAGAAGGGCAAAGCTGGGGCTCAGAGCTCACTGAGGGCTCCCTCCAGAAATTGTGCCCAATTTTCCCTAGGCCATGATGATTCTGTAAAGCCTAGGGTCTGTGGATATCACATCTGACCAATATCAGCTCTATGGGTCTCACACCTCACTTTGGGATTAGCAGTGCAGGGTCTACTTTCTCACTGAATTTTAGCAGAAACAGAGACAAGAAGAGTCACTTTTTCACCTCTATGACACAACAACCCAAAGTTGTGGGTAGAGTCAAAATGGCTCATGGGTCCACAAGATATGCGTACAATCACAGAAGTATTTTGTTTTCTACAGAAGGAATGTGTATATAAAATATGATGTTGACAATAATGTTGGGTACTTGCTATATTATTCTCTGTAGTTCCAGGATTTCTTGAAAGAAAGGAAAGAAACTTCATATCAGACAAGGGGGGGGGGTAGGGGACAAGGAAAAAAAGGAGCATCTGGGAGACCATCACTGGAAGTTTCCATTCTGTTCATTCATTCATTCATTTATGCAGCAAACATTTACTGAGCACCTACTATAAACATTGGGTCGAGTACTGGGGATCCATTGATGAAATATTCTGAGAACCATGTGGCTCCTGGGAGCCTTATGTAGCACCTACTTTTAACACTATGGCATCCCAATGTACGTGCATTTAGTGTAAGCAATGTGGTAGGCATAAATGGTTCTCCAAAGATGTCCACACCCCAATGGCCAGAGCTGCAGATATGGTACCTGATACAGGAGAAGAGAGATTGGAGATGTGAAGAAGATCTGAGATGGGAGCGTTTTCCTGGGTGGTCCAGGTGGGCCTGTTGTCAGCACAGGCGAAAGAAAGAGTTAGGGCAGTCAAGGAAGGAGCCCAGAGAGATAGGCACCCCAGTCTGAGTGATGTGGTTTCCTGGCCCAGGAGGCGGAAGGGGCCGTGAGCCAAGCAGGATGGGCAGCCTCCAGAGCTGGAGCTTCCAGATATAACACAACCCCACCGACATCTTGATTTGGGCCCAGTCAGACCCATTCTGGATACCTGAGCTCAAAACTATAAGATAATACATGAGTGTTGTTTCAAGCCATCAAGTTTGTAGTAATGTTACAGCAGCAGTAAGAAACTAACATAAGCAATTTCAATTAAAACTATTCTTTAAAGAAAAGGAGAAGAAAAGAGAGAAAGTGGAAAGGAAAAATAATATCTCAAATAAAAATGTCTCAAAGGACAGAAATTCTGGCTACCCTTCTGCCAACAAAGAGTGCCCAGAGCAGACTTGAGGTGGGTGCATGGTGCTGCTTCCTCGTTTGGTCTATGGTTGTAGCACAAACATCATGCCACAGTCAGGGCCACACAAGACTTTCAGGACAGCAATCACTCTGTGCCGCTTTCCACATTCTTCTTGATTTTGGAAGCAGAGTCCGACACAGGTGACATTATTCAATTGTACCTGAGGGGCAGTTGAGTCTAATGGTTAAGGGCTTGGACTGTGGAATCAGACCGACTGGGGTTGAGCCCTTCCTCTGACCCTTATGGCTGTGTAACCTCAGACAAGCTACTGCACCTCCCCAGGCCTCAGTTTCCTCATCTGTAAAATGGAGAAATAAGGGCACTTGCTCCTACTGTGGTAAGGGTTAAATCAGACAGTGTGTGAAGAGTGTCTGGCATATAGTCAACTCCTAATAAATGATTGCAGTTAGTACAATTGGAATTATTATTGGGATTGTATCTGCTGTTGGGACCAAATTGTCCTCCAAAGGCTCATTTGCCTCCTGGATAATTTGCCTGTCTCCAGTACCCCTTGCACAAGCTTATTATTAATAAGCTTCCTAACCTTGTTTGTTTAGTAGGCAAAGCCTTGCAAGAAATGTGGTCCTGTGGGGAAAATAATGAAAAGAGGGTCCTTGGTAGAGAAAAAGATGGGTATGAAGGACCTCATTACTTTATAAATGTAATTCAACTGACACACAAAAAGGAGTGTTCAAAGATAACACCGCAGGAGGGCAGACATAGGGCCAGGGCATTCTGACTTCCCAGCCTCCTTCCAGCTTCCTCCCTAGCACAGCACATGCATACGGACCACATCTAATGACAAGGCTGCTTCAAAACTACAAATCAGACTATTCACATCACTGGTGACCCTGTTTCAAACTAGGGTAAACATGCATACTCCTTGTCCTGTCTCCTGGTGATTACTATATCTCCACTCCCCCAGACCTGAAATGCAAATACCAAATATCAAATGTCAAACATAAAAGAGAGCGTGTCTTTTCCGTGTCTCCCACATCCCAACAACTTTCTCTACCATTATTTTTTCCCCCTTGCAGAAAAGTGTTGCAAGACCAAAGAGACAAAAGTTTTTAAAACACCAAAAATAAAAAAACACAGACAAAACCTTTTCTGAAGTAGGCAAAGGGTCAAATTAAAGAGCAGCGCCTGTAGCCAGTGAAAGGAGAGCTCCGTCCCAGAAAGTATCTCTTCTGCCCCCCACCCCAAGTTGGCACCTACACAACTTTGGTTCTAGGCTTCTCAGGGAGAGCAAGTCTTTGGCCTTTTCTATTGAATTTTGGGAACAATCCTAAATTAGGTAGGGCCAAATTTGGTGAATGTGCTGAATGACCGAGTGGGAGACAGTGAATTCTCCTTGGGATTGTAATGGGAAAAGAAGGCCGGGCCTGAAGATTTCTGTGAGAGATTTAGAAATGAGCCACCACCCTGGGGAAGCTGGTCCCAAAGAGGGAAGAGACCCCTCCAAGTGAATTTGTTTTCACTTGGAGAAGAATTAAAATAATACCCACATTTGCTGAACACTTAATACACGACGTATATATCCATGGATAATATACTTATCCGTAAATGTATAATTCTCACAGCTCCCCTTTTAAGCAGATATTATTATTAATTATTACTATTGCTGTTTTATAGATGAGGAAACTGAGGCTCAGAGAGATTAACTAACTCGCTGAAAGTCATACAGAAGGAAAAGGGGAGGCAGGACTTGAACCCAGATCTTGGGGGGTCCAAATTCATGCTCTCACTCCCCAAGCTGCTCTGCATATGGAGCTTGCAGAAACCACAACCAGCAGGGCACACTGACTGAAAGAGAAGGAGGAGAACATCTTAAAATTTTATGGGCATGTTTTGATGTCTCTGGTGATCTGCTGCATTCATTTATTCAACAAATAAAGTTGAGTACCTACCTGGCTTGATAGTGAGTGATTAGCATTAGCGTGAAGTACTGAGAGGTGAGCAAAACAAACCCAGTCTCCGCCCCCTTGGCCCAACTCTCCAAACAGGGCTACAGACATTACACAGTGAAGCATTTTATTCTTTGCTTACTTAATTTATTTTTTTATAAGAGAGAGTGTGAGTGGATGAGAGGGGCAAGGAAAGAGAGAGAGAATCCCAAGCAGACTCCACACTCAGTGCGGAGCCTGGTGTGGGACTCCATCTCATGACCCTTGGATCACGACCTGAGCCAAAATGAAGAGTCAGACGCTGAACTGCTCAACTGACTGAGCCACCCAGGTGGCCCCTACATTGAAGCATTTTAAAAGAACAGCAATGGTGATTCTTGATCTTGGGGTCATGAGTTCAAGCCCCACATTGGATGTTGAGATTACTTCAAAATAAAATCTTTAAAAAGAAAGAAAGGGGGGGGCACCTGGGTGGCTCAGTCAGTTGGGTGTCTGTCTTCGGCTCAGGTCATGATATCACCATTTGTGGGTTCAAGCCCCACATGGGGTTATGTGCTGACAGCTCAGAGCCTGGACCTTGCTTTGGATTCTGTGTCTACCTCTCTCTCTCTCTACCCCTCCCCAGCTCATGCTCTGTCTCTCTCTCTCTGTCTCAGAAATAAATATTAAAAAAAAAAGAAGGGAAGGGAAAGGAGGAGACAAGAAAAGAACAGCAACATGATCCCCAGTTTTCACTTAGGAAAAACTTCTCTGATTACAAGGAATTAGATATAACTCCAGCAACACCAGGTTCAAATGAGAAAAACAATAAATTAACATCTTGTATGGAAGGAGGTCAACTCCTCCTTCCTTCTCTACTCTGCCCAGCCTTCTGCGCTTCCATTTTTTAATATCAAACAAAGTTGTTTTCCTCTGGCTTACACGCCCATTTTCATGATTCAGCCGGAAGCACCTTGAGGGTCAGAGCTTGTCCAATTTTGTTTCCCCAGCAGTCAGTAGATTGCCTGGCACATGACCAGTTCCACACTAACTTCTTTTTAATAAATTTTTAAAATATTTATTTATTTTTGAGAGAGGAAGCACACTCAAGGGAGGTAAGAGAGAGAGGGAGACACAGAATCTGAAGCAGGCTCCAGGTTCCAAATTGTCAGCACAGAGCCCAACGCAGGACTCAAACTCACGAATGGTCAGATCATGACCTGAGCCAAAGTCAGACACTTAACTGACTGAGCCACCAGGCACTCCCACGCTAACTTCTGTTTAATGAGCAGCTCCTCATTCCCATAGCACTGAATTACATTCATTGCTTTTTAATAGATGAAAAATATCTAGTTCAGAAAAGCCTTTAAATGATGGGAAGAAATGATTCTTTGTATACATCCTCTAACCAACAGTCCAGAGGACAATTACTTTTAACCTCCAGGCCTTAGTGAAATATTGCTATTGTTTGTTGTGTGGTCACTAAAGTCAGTCAGATGGAGAGGCCCATTAGTGACCAACAGCATAGGGGCAGAGCTTGTGTTGAGCCTGCTATTGGGCCTTCATTCCATGTTGAAGTACTTAATTAATGGCAGCTGATTTCTCTTTGAAGGAGAGAAAAAAATGATACCATTTAAATATAAGAAAGTGGAAAATTGTGTTTGTGTTTATTGTTTCCCTTGCAAGACTAATTCTCAGAATTTCTTTACTTCTAAAAAGCCCCTTTAATATGTCAAGAGGCATAATGAGGAAATACAAGTTAGCCAAAAATTATGATAAGAACCAAAATGTCAACATAGACACAGCTTCTCATTTGCTTATTGTTGATCTTAATTAAATACTACATATGTTCATATTTTTAAATTACATGTGTATTTTAATCTATTCCCTTCCCAGTTTACAATTCCAGTTTTTATTCTGGAAACTTCTTATCATGTATCCATTGCTTTGGGAGGCGGCCATGTCCCAGATCTTTGTGATAGCAATTTCCTAGCCACCAGGGCAATCTTCTTTATGGGAACGAATGGGGAACCCATTAATTAATTCATGCATTCATCCATCCATTCATTCAGGAGCACATGTAAGTTCTTCCTCTTTTCCAAATGCTAGATTAGCATCTGGGGACACTGAACTGAGTAAGGCACCGTCCTCAGTAGGGAGTCCATTGTCTGCCAGAGAGAACAGACCAACCATACTCATGTTCTACCATGATGTAGAACACTTTTTAAATGGGAAAAGTTACACTGGAAAAATGCAAGTCATGCCTAGTAGATTCAAAATGCCAATGACATTCAGTCAACATCATACTTTCCCATTTTTGATGGCATTGCCCAAAATTCCAGAAAAGTTCTAATCCCAGACTATCTCCCTGGAATGTTGAAAGGAAGCAATAACACACAATGGATTTAAAATGCATTAAATCCTGTAAAGTGCTGTTCCATACGGAAGAGCAATTTCAACAGCAATACTTGTGAGGCATTCTAGAGTCCATGAAGGGTTGTAAGAATAGGCTGGGCTGAAAAATGCCACTCCCATTTTAAAGAGACAAAAAAGGAGGGGTGACCAAGGGACTTGCCCATCATGCACAGTTTATGAGCTATAATTCATAATAATAATTCTGGTTGTTACTGTCTCCTTGATTTAATCAGATGGAGTATTTTAAAGCCTGAAGCTCAAAGCCTGGTGTATAAGAGGTGTGCCATGAATATTCCTTGAAATTCATTTCCATTCCCTCTTTCAAATATCGCTCTACAACCCCAATCCTTTCTCCAACTGATAGGTGTCTTTCTGGAAGCAGCATGGAATAGAGGAACAGAGAAGGAAGGATGTTTGAGCTCCTTCCAATAAACCAGTGATTGTCCACTATTTATATGTCACGATCTGTAGTAAAGTGTGTATAGCAATTTTTTCTAAAAATAGCTTCTAACACCATCTAATTAATGTTTGCTAATGATTTACCTTTTAAAATTAGAGCAGATTCGTGGTTACTACTATAAGAAACATCTCTCTCTCTCTCTCTCTCTCTCTCTCTCTCTCTATCTATCTATCTATCTATCTCTATCTCAGTCTTTGGTGTTCGAATGTGAGTTTTTGGAGGAAGACAAAGGGTAAAGGTACACCCAGGCAACAATGGGAGTTGAGCCTCTTTGTTTGCTCACCGAGCATTATCTTCAGGTCCTGGTTTTAGAGCTACCAATACTACACGACAGTGGTGTTCTGCATCAGGAAGCTCTAGCCTGGACCAGTCTGGTCCCTGCTCACCCACCAGCTGCCACCCTGGGTCCTCGGTGAAGGAAGAGGCCTGGACAGTGCAGAATAGGGACTGGCAGAGATCCATCTGCAGAAAAGAACCCCGAGGAGTAGAGAGGCCTAGTCCAGTGTGTACTGGTCAAAGGGTATCAGACAGATGGCTTGTTGCTTGGCAGGTAGGGGAAAAAGCCAGTGGAAACTCCAGCCACAGTCCCCAGTTAGTCACCCAACCATGGCTGGAAGCCCAGGAAGCAGCCTCCAGCCCTTCTGTGGGGACAAGATTGGTAAAAGCTGGACAGGATGACAAGGAGGCAGGGTCCCAGTCAAATGTGTGGAGTGTGGGGCATCAGAATGCTGTAGGAGAAACTGAGGCAGATCAGTAAAAAGGGGACTGGATAATGGAGAAATGCTAAAAGAATGAGGCCACACAGGTGTAGGATCACCTTTTAAGACTGTTTCCAGGATCCTTGGCAGTAAAACTCATTCATCCACTTGTGGAGAAGGTCGTTAACATCCCCCTCAGCCAGGCAGGGCTGAGAGCAGGATGCAGACTCCCTCCTGTGACCTTCTGACCTTCTGTAGCCTGTACTGCCATTCTCCAGGCCTGGGGCACTACTCCCTTCCCTGCACTGCTCCCTTGCCTGCAGCACCTTCTCCTCCATCCTCCATTGGATCCTCTATTCTGGTTTCACATTTTTTTCTTTTTCCTGGTTTACTTCCTCGTTTGGGGGGAGGGGGAGGAAACCTCCAGAAGCTTTCTGAGACAAGGTATATGGAAGGCAAAATGTTTCAAAGCCTTGAAATCTAAAACTGTCTTCATCCCACTTCACACATATAATTCTAAGTTATAACTCAACAGTTGACTCTTGAACAGCATGGGTTTGAACTGTGTGGGCCCACTTATACACAGATTTTTAAAAATAAATACTGCAGAGTACTGTAAATGTATTTTGTCTTATGATTTTCTTAATGATGTTTCCTGTAGCTTACTTATTGTAAGAATATAGTATATTATACATATAACATAAATTATGTGTTGATCAACTATGTTATTGGTAAGCTTCTGGAGGCTATTCGTAATTAAGTTGTGGGGAGTCAAAAGTATATGTGGACTTTTGATTCTGTGGGGGGAAGGGCAGTCAGTACCCTAACCCCCACATTGTTCAAGGGTCAGTTGTACTTCCCTCAGATTTTAGAAGGCATCACTCCACTGTCTTCCACTTTTCAGTGTTGCCATTGACCAATCCAAAGACTTCCATATTCCTCATTCCTTGTCTGGGTCTAACTCCTCTCTGGAAACTTGTAAGATCTTTTGTTTGTTCCCAGTATTACAAAATTTTGTGAAAATGTGCCTCAGGTGATTATACGTTCATCCATTGTTCTAGGCACTCAGTCAGTGGGCCCTTAAATCTCAAAACTCATGTCCTTAAATTCTGGGAAATATTCTTGAACTATTTAATTGATTCATTGAACTATTTAATTGACTCATTTTTTTGTGTGTGTCTTCCCTTTCTGGAATTCCTAGTAATTAGATTCAAAATCTCCTGCCTGTCTTCCCATTGACCTTTTCTCTCACACTTTACATTTCCTTGGGGTTTTTAATGTTGTTTTTTGTTTTGCTGTGTTGTGTTGTGTTGTGTTTTTCTCTACTTCCTGGGAGATATCCTCAACTTTATGTCCCAACCCTTCTGATGAGTGTAATTTCCCTGAAAGTTTTTCTTTTCATGTTTTTGTTGCCTGTGTGGCCTCCATTCCTCCAAGTTCTTTTACTTGGTTTGTTCTGGTGTCCATTTTTCACACTAGAGGCTCACCTAGGTGTCGGCCAGTATTTAAGAAGTAGAGATGAGAAGATGGTTTGGCATGCAGGTGGGGCTGGTCAACATAAGGGCTACCATGGGGAAAGCAGGCTGATCCCTGTACTGGGAACCTTTATTATTATTATTATTTTAGTTCTGTCAGTCCCTTTAGTTCTCTCTTCCTAGAACTAGTAAGATTCTCCAGAGAAGATCCTACCAATGCCTTGGGTGGTAGGCACATTAATGGTCCCCCAAAGATGTCCCTGTGCTAATCCTTAGAACCTATGAATATGTTACCTTGCATATCAAAAAGGACTCTGTGGTGTCATTAAGTTAAGGATCTTGAGATGGAGAAATTAAGCTGGATTATCCAGTGGATCCACTATAATCATAATGGACCTTGTGAGAAGGAGACAAAAGACTCAGAGTGAAAAAAGCAGCTAGGACTACAGAAACAATGGTCAAAATGATGAGGGGCCACAAGCTAAGGAACCCAGGTAGCCCATAGGACTGGAAAAGCCAAGGGAAACAGAGCCCACCCAAAGCCTCCAGAAGGACCACAGCCCTACCAACACCTTGATTTTAGCCCACTCCTTCCTATACCTTGATTTTAGTTTAGTCCAAAACTGATTTCAGTCCAAAACTGTAAGATCACAAATCTGTGTTGTTTGGTAATTACAGCAGCAATGGAAACCTAATACAGCCTGACGCTGGGAGCTGGCTGTGGGGATGGCCTTGCCTTTCAGTGGGCAGATAGGCACTCAGTGCCTTTGTGTTCACAGTGGTCCCCTGCCTCAACTCTACCTGTTGTCCTTCAGTCCAGAGAAACTCTGTTGAACATTCATCCTCTCTAGAAGATAAATCTATGGTTTCTGCTGGGACGGGGTAGGACGGGCAATCTCCCAGAAACGTGAAGCAAGGGAGAGGGTCTCAGGAGCTAACTGCTCCCCTCCCCTCCATTCCAGCAGTGCCTGGACCTGCCAATCCCTGATGCCCTGCAGATCCTGCAGTGGAAATCAGGCTGACTTGCAGCTTCACCCACCACTGACTCAAAGCCAGGCTTTCTCCAGTCTGTCATCACATGCTCGCCAGCTGCCCAAACACTATTGTTATCTTCTCTCCCATTCTCCCTGCCTTCATCAGACTGTGTCTTTAAAGCAAAAACAAACAAATGAAAGACTCCTGTAGTTTTAATAGAGCGTCTGAGGGAATGGAACTAGCACATGGGCTCAGCCTGCCACCTTCTCTAGGAAGTCTTCCCCTCGCCCTTCAAGTCTGAAACCTGAGCCAGGACGGGGAGGTCACACAGAGCTCACACACCCCTCTCCCTCACAGTGCAGCAGGGCGCTGGCTACAAAGAATCAAGGTCTCCCCATCTAAACCCCTTCCTCCTGATTTCTGTCACACTGGCTCCCCGGGGTTCAGGGATGTGCCCCAGAGCAGTTAGGGTAGTTGTGAGCCTGCAGAAGGACTTCCCCGCTCCTTGTGAATAGCCACTGTTCCTAACCCCCAAGGGCCCCCAACCCCCAGCCACCCTGGACACAGCAGATGGTTCCTGGCTTCCCAGTCTGAGGGACGCCATAACAAATACCACAGACCAGATGGCCTAAATGAAAGAAGCTATTTTATCACACTTCTGGAGGCTGGAAGTCCAAGATCAAGGTGTCCACAGGGTTGGATTCTTCAGAGCGTCCCTTCTTGGCTTCCAGGTGCCCTTCTCTCCCCACCCCTTCACTGCTCCCCCTGCTGTCTCCCTGTGGGTCCTAATCCCCTCCTCTTATAAGGACAGCAATCAGATCAGATCAGGACCCGTTTTAGCTAAATCACCCCAGTAAAGACCCAATCTCCAAACACAGTCACATTCTGTGGTATCAGGGGCTAGGACTCCATCATGAATTTGGGGAGGACACAATTTAGTCCATAATATGGGCCCTCCCCTCTGACCGCTCTGTGCCCCTGCCATAACTGTGGTCACACATTTGGAATAGCAGCTCTGAACCTGCCACATTCTTCATTTCGCCCTGCAAGCCTGGGCTATGGCCAGTCCCAAGCAGACAGCCACAGGCTGAGGCCCCCTACCTTGGAGCATAATGGGAAAACATGAAGCCCTTTGTGTTTGGTGTCATACTTCTATGTCCCCGCTGCTAAAAATATTTTTAAATAAAAAAGGAAAACAATATATACTGTATACATGTATTGTATATGACTCAAAAAGAAAAAAATTTCATTTATTCCTTTGAAGGTTTGGCCTACTTCTGTTCACATTTCAAGTTTTCAAGTTTTTGGTTAGAAAAGGTACTAAGAAATCTTCGGACAAAGCTGTTCAAACCCTAATTAGATGGGCCTTAAAAAAAGTCCACAGAAGGTAGAAACCTTCACTGGAGAGCACGTTATGGTAGATAAAAGCAGAGGTTTGGGAATCAGATATAACTGCATTTAAATTCTGCTTCTACCACTTACTAACTGTGTGACCTTGAGCAAACTGCTAAACCTGTTAGTTTCCTCATTTGTAATCATACATGGCTCATGAGGACGCTGTAAGAAACAAGTGAGATAAGGTTCACACAGCATTTACACAAGGTCTGGACCAGAGAGCAGCGCACTGAGCCCTCCCCTCCCCCTCTGACCACAGACCTACGGAGATGTAAGCTGCACCCCACCAATCGGATGCCTCCCCACCTCCCTGCTTAATAAAATCCCCTTTCACCGGGTGATGAGGGTTTGTGCAAATCCTATGTTAATAGATTCCTTTGGCCAATTCACTAGGCAGGTTTTACATTTGAAAGAATATTTGACAGTTTCTCTCAGCCTTTGTCAGGGCCCCTGGGGAAGGTCTAGAAACCTCTCTCGGGATTAACTTCTGGCTCTGGCCCCTTAGAGCGGCACCCTGTGCCTGCTAATGTGGCTCGAGCTTCTCCCTTTCCCCGCTCTTCCCTCCCCCCAGAGATGGTAAAGGTAACCTTGCTAACAGAAGTTTGGAAAAGAAATTTAGAGGGGAAAGAGGAAGAAAATGTATATGTTTACTGAGGACACTTTTTTTTTTTCCTATGAGGCACTGGATATCAATGACTTCATTTAGTTTTGCCTACCACTGGTGAGGTGGAAATTCCTTCTCCCCATTTCACAGGTAAGAAGACTGAGACACAGAGAGGATAATTAACTAGAGCAAAGCTACGCTAAATGGCAGATCGAGATTCAAGGCCATTTCAGTAAGAATAAATCCAAGGCCAGTCCTCTTTCCAGTGTTCAGACTGCCCCCCCTAACCCCCAGCCCCACAGTTCTCTCCAGGATATTTCTCAGCCCCCCTCTCTTAGCATCCATGCCTTTCTTCTTTCTGTCATGGTTCCTTGTAACCATGTCTTCTCTCTCTGACTCTTTGAAGCCAAGAGGGGCACCTGATTCTTTTTCTTTCACATCCTCCACAGTACCAAGCACCCAGTAGGCACTTAGGAGGTGTGTTCAATGGATGAAGTGATAAATAAGTGAGTACATAAACAATTGAACATGTAAGTCAATAGGCAGCATATCTATGAATAGATGAATTTGGAAATGAATGGATGGATGGATGCTTGCATTCCTGCATGTAGGAACAAACACATGTAAGAAAAAGTGAATGCATGTACATGTGCAACGTTGAATGCATACTCATTGACAGAGTGCATGGATAGCATGAATGAGTAATAGGAGAATGAATGAATATGTCAATGAATGTGTGAATTGGTGATTCAATAAATATATAGGAGAGTGAATGAAAACTGAATAGACATGTTTCAGAGTGAATGAGTAAATTAATACATAAATGAAATAATGTAAGGAGGAGTGAATGAATGAATACATGAACTGATGAATGCATACATGTAGGAATGAATGAATGAATGAATGAGTCAACAAAGAAGTGAATGAATGCCTTCCTTATTTCCACCAAGAATGCCCTGCCCCCTTGAGTGTGCCCCTTGATCAGAAAACCTAAGATTCAAAGGGCCAATTGAAATCCCAGGAGGCAGCATTCAAGTTGAGGCTGAATGTCCGAGGGTGAGATTGTGGGTTAGTGCCCTTCCGTGCATACAGAATACCTCTGCCGGGAGTCCCCTGTAGCATCTGCCACATGTCCTAAGAGCTGGGCACCCCGTTGGTCATGAGGAGCCCACCGGCTTCTGCAAGTAGGAACTGTGGTCACTGCTCCAGGCGCTTCACAGCTTGGCCAGTCCCCTCCTACCCAGTGTTTCCTTGGCCCCACTCCATGCTCCCATCCAGAACCCTGCTCCACACCCAGCCCAGAGCACGAGCAGGCAACCACCGGCAAGGAAATTGATTCTTAGCATCCAAGAACAGCCTCCTTTAATGAAGAGGCTGCTGCAATATCTTCGCAACAGGCAGCAACTCACATGTTTGATTACAACAGGTTGAGCCATTCCACACTCCCCAGTGCCAGGGCTCAGGGAAAGGGCGGGGGTTGGGGGGGGAACAACACCTCAACACTGAGCGAGACTACACACTTCCTGACACAAACTGCCCGGAGGTCCTGGCTCTGTTCAGGTCGAAAGAGCTGTAACACTTCTTGCCAAAGAGCCCAGGGTCTTAACGTCTCTGCCTGCCTGCTGACTGATGTTCTCCTTTGCTTCTTTTTTCTCTGCCTCAGAATCTGAGCCAAGGCAGGGTTTGAGTGACTGACACCTTCTCCCCTCTTGGCCCTGGGAGCTGATTCATTCAGGACTATAGCAAACCGGTATTTCAGGTCCCCTTGGCAACCCCAGTGCCCTATCTCCCAAGAAAGATTTCAAGGACTGTGCTTCTTTCTAAAGGACCAGGAGGAGACAAGACTTGTGGGTGAGAATCAACACCTTCCTCTTTGATTATTGCTGCCACCTTCACCCAGGGTTGCTGTTTCAAAGTAGAGAGAGGCTGGTTGGGAGGAAAGGCTGTCCTGGAAGTGAGGAATGGCCTGAAAAGAGGAACGCTGCGGGGGAGGGGGACACACCAGAAAGATTCCTAAGAACACGACTTCCCACTTTCAATTTTCACTCCTGTCATTGCTTGTCTTATGATGCAACCTTACAGTAATACTGGCCACTGGAGGTCAGGGTGCCCGTTTGGCCTCGGGCTTTTGTCAGTCATTGAATTGTCTCAGCTGTGCTCAGACACCCAGAGAAGTTCTTGCTTACAGGCACTGCTGAGAGGGTGGGGAGGGGACCCGTGTGTTTCACACAGACTCCAGAGTTGAGGAGGCAGTGCGGTCGTGTTCAGTGTGACATCTGTCACCTCTGCTTGAAAACTCTGTATTTTTCTAGAAAGGACTTTGAACAGAGTCTGGGAGGTCTACCTACCTATTTCCATACTGCCCCCACAACCCTCCAGCTCAACTTGGTGGCTTCTTTGGGAAGGGGAGTGGAAGAGGATGGAGGCGATGCAGGAGGGGACAGACGTTGGCCTCTGTGACTAACTCCAAACAACAGCCACCGACAAAGATAGTGATGTGCAAATTACTGATTTTTATTGGACACTTTGGGGAATATAGTTGTTTGTCGGGAAATGAAAGAGAATGTTTGTGCTTATAAAATTATATGGAAAATCAATGCGGTGTTAAGTATATTTTTCAGTGATTTGAGTCAAGGACTGTTCTCCAGCCAATTCTAGCAAGCTCTAAGGGAGACAGAGACGTCCCTAAGCACAGCCAAGGGGGCTGAGCAGAAAGGTCAAGCTGTTTATTGCCACACATTTTCCCTGGGGAAATGCCCAAGTGGGCATGAAGTGACATGGGCTGTGCGAAGTTCCCAATGCAGTTGTTAGACTTCAGTTACCACTAGCAATGCTGGGGCTGTGCTAGACAAAGCACTCTGAGGTCTAGTCCCACTCTCTAGTTTTCTTATGCTCCAACCCAGGGCTTCTGAGCACTGAGTCCTTGTCACAGAGGGGAGAGGAAAAGAGATACAGGCTGTCTGAAATGTGAGAGAGAATGGGAGCTCTGTCTTGTCTCAGGGGCTCAAGAGCTGTCAACCATTAGAAATAGAAGTGGCATCTGTGGGTCTGTCCAGTTCAGGGCCTTGGACAAGGACATGGCCCTGTGAAGGAGGGAATAGGAACAGTCAGGGCATCTGCTCCTTTGCAAAGCATTTGTCACTGCATTGTCACTGAAGATCTTTGACGGGAAGGAATGAGTGAGAGTAAGAAGCCAAGCAAATTAGACAGAACTTTTAGAAGCTCAAAGATTGATAGGCAAGAAGTTACCAACAAAACTCCCACTTACAACTATAAATCCTTTACCAGATGGTATTATAATTATTTTGACATTGCATGGGGGAGCCAGACAGTCTGCTTTGCCACTTCTCTGCTGTGTGGCTCAGGGCAAGTTACTGACCTCTCTGGGCTTTCCGTGTATACTTTATTATAAGAGCTCTTTATTATAAGGTGTTTTCCTGCTCTAAATCCTGTGATTCTATGATGAGAAGGTCTTACTGATAAGTAAAAATGATCGCGGAGGGGATGAAGAGTGCCGGACTGATGGTGATGCAAATTTTAGTTGTGTCACTTATTAGCGATGTGTCTTAGGTCACTGAACCTTCCAGTGCTTCAGTTCCCTCATCCAAAAAATTATTTTGTTAGTTAGTTTGTTTTTCTTATAACAGGCTTGCAGTGAGGATTAAAGGTAGTAATGCATGGCAGACATTGAAGGCAGAGTGCCTGTCACATCAGATACATGTTGGCTATTGACGTTACAAAAGTGGATGATGAAGGAAACAACACATTTTAACAGAGTATCCCACTGCTCAAAACACTTCTGGGAATGGTTGTAAAAATAAATAAGAAATCTTAACTAATTATTATCAAAGACCAAAGTGATCCCTTTATAATGTCATAATAGGTATAACTGAAGGACGGCATTAAGATATCCACTGCCAGGGTGCCTGGGTGGCTCAGTTGGTTAAGTGTCCAACTTCAGCTCAGGTCATGATCTTGTGGTCATGAGTTTGAGCCCCATATTGGGCTCTGTGCTGACAGCTCAGACCCTGGAGCCTGTCTTCAGATTCTGTGTCTCTGTCTCCCTCGGTCCCTCTCCTGCTCATGCTCTTTTTTTCTCTCTCTGTCTCTCAAAAATAAATAAACATTTTTAAAAAAGATATCCACTGCCAAAAAAATAGTAAAACAAAAGACACTATATGCAAATTCTATTATTATTATTTTCTACTATGCATCAATTTCACCATCTGTGAAATGGGGGTAACAACCCAGGGCTGGTGGAGAATTAACCATTGTCACATCTACAAAGGAGCTTTCACATGGTGCTTGAGGCACTTGATAAATGGTATCTTATTCAGAATCTGTAATTACAAAAATAAAGATCTGAAAGAACAAACAAAATCGAAATCTGGTTTTTTAACATAATTTCCCTGATACATGGGCCCTGTTTTCTCCACAAGGAAGCCCATAAGTGCTTGTCTTCTTTCGTGTAGTCATTCACTCTTGTTTTTGAAAGTGATGGGTGAAGAAAACTGAATACGTTCCAGAGATTCTACTCCAAATATTAGAAATTTCTCAAGCCTCTGACTGTGTTGCAAACACCATCCTCAAATGCTTATCTCAGGAACAGAATCTCCTTGTGAGAGAGAGCAGTGAAGATTGGGGGTAAAATGTCCTTGGTGGGTAGGAAGGACTTTGCTGGCTATGACTGCCACGCATGGCAATTACAGTCCCACACACTTACTACGGAGTATTGATGGAGAGAATAAGAACCATAAAGTCTCTTAAAAATGAAGACCATGATTGACCCTGTTCCCCTTTTGTTGTTGAAGTATCATTAGCATACAATGTCATATTAGTTCCAGGTGTGCCTCGCAGTGACTCACTAATTCCGTACATTACTCAGTGTTCACCACATTGAGTGTAGTCACTATCTGTAACCGTACAACATTATTAGGCATTATTGACTATATTTCATCTATGTGACACATTTATTTTATAACTGGAAGTTTGTACCTCTGAATCCCCTTTATCTGCTTCACCCATCCCCCACCCTCCTTCCCTCTGGCAACCACAAGTTTGTTCTCTGTATTTAAGACTCTGTTTGGTTTTTGTTTGTCTGTTTTGTTTCTTACATTCCACCTATAAGTGAAATCATATGATATTTGCCTTTCTCAGTTCTTATTGGTATAGAAATGAATACAACATAATACCTTCAGAACCTCAAACTACTAGTTAGATTCCATACCTCATGTCTTGTCTGAGGATATGAGTCCATGAATGTACTGAAACTGAAGCCTCGGTTTCCAAGAGGAGTAAAAAAAAGTTCCAGTCTTTTAAAATATACTGATCAGGGGCTCCTGGGTGGCTCCGTCAGTTAAATGTCTGACTCTTGATTTCAGCTCGGGTCATGATTTCTCTCAGTCCTGAGATTGAGCAGTGCAGAGCCTGCTTGGGATATTCTCATTCTCTCTCTCTCTCTCTCTCTCTCTCTCTCTCTCTCTCTCAATCTCCCTCCCCTTCCCCGGCTTGTACATACACACACATACTCTCTCTCTCTCAAAATAAATAAACATTAAATATATAAATATCGATATATGTATATACTGATCAAAGTTAGGTAATAAAAATATCGCTGCTACATAATTTCAAATTTACTTGCAGTAGTAGTTGCTGGTGTTTTGTCCTGCCGGTTTCTCTGTGAACCTCTGGGATGGGCCTCCTCTTCCATCACGGGGCATGGATACAGCATTCTCTCTCTCTCCCCAAGCCACCTCACGTACATGCTTAATGAATTATAGTTCCCTTAAACTTGTGATGATCTTACCTGCAATGCAAAAGACAAAAGAGCAACAGTTTAAATTAAAAGTTCTTTCTTGGTGTGCCTAGGAGGCTCAGTTGATTAAGCCTCTAACTTCCTTCGGCTCAGGTCATGATCTTGTGGTTCATGGGTTTGGGCCCTGCTTCAGGCTCTGTGCTGACAGCTCAGAGCCTGAGTTTGTTCATTTTTTGAGAGAGACAGACAGACAGAGTGCGAGCTGGGGAGGGGCGGAGAGAAAGGAGACACAGAATCCGAAGCAGGCTCCAAGCTCTGCGCTGTCAGAACAATGCCCAAAATGGGGCCCAAAATCACAGACCTTGAGATCATGACCTGAGCCTAAGTCGGATGCTTAACCAACTAAGGCACCCAGGCACCCCCCTCCAAAAAAGTTTTTTTAATAAATAAAAATAAAAGTTCCTTCTTAAGGAAACCAAATATATTATTATCTCAATTGAAAGAGGTAAAAAAGAGTAAAAACAAATTAATAAAAATAAAAATACCATTCTTACAGGGCGAAATCAACAAAATTTGGATTGTGGTTATCTTCACATGGTGACTTTTTTTTCCTCTCTGTTTTGTATTTTCTAAATTGCCTATGAGGTATGTATATTATTTTTAAGTAAAACATTTTACCCGTTTTAAAAATAATTTTTCTACAGAGTAAGTGCTTTTTTGGCACCGCATGCTTCTCTCCATCAAACCAAATAGTAACTGACAACATTTCACCTTTGTGGGAGCACACATCTCACTGGCATTGTACCCCACTTTTAAGCAAATATCAAATGCATTTTGCATGTTACTGTGCCCGTGGTTTGGTGGCAGTAAGCAGACATGGCCTGACTGTCCCATCTTGACTTCAGCTCTGGGTTAAGGCTTAACTGTAGGAGGTTCATACTCCTGCCCTTACAGTCCCTAGTCTGACGCAGCAGCTACTCTGTGTAATGGGCTGTGTGGAGCTCTTGGGGGCTGATGTCTGTGTCTACATTTCCTTGGTGGACCTCCAACACAGATTACCTACATACTTTCTTTTCTTTTCTTTTTTTAAATATAATTTATTGTCAAACTGGCTTCCACACAACACCCAGGGCTCCTCACAAGTGCCCTCCTCAGTGCCCATCACCCACTTCCCCACTCCCCCACCCACCATCATTTGTTAATAAAAATTTGGGTAGTTTTTTTTTCTTGATTATAAGGTAATACATGTTTCCTGTAGAAAATATTCAACATAAAGAAGAGAATAAGATATCTGCAATACCATATTTCCTCCACCCAGGAATAATCACTGTAGCATCCTTGTGAATTTCCTTCATCTTTGTGTGTGTTATATGCATAGGAAACATTTGAAGCAGTTTAGATTATATTGTATATATGTGCCTGTGTATGTATATATATGTCAGCAGCATTTTCCAATGTCATTACAGCCCTCTGTCATAGCAATGGGTGTGCCTGCGTCCTACAACCTGTTCCATACTTCATTTAACCAGCCCTCTTTCCTGGGCATTTAGATCCCTCCCTCCCCAGTCTTTGTTCATGTAAATAATGCTGTGCTAAACAGACATAATTCATATTTCCATCTTTGATTGTTTTCTTAGTATAAATTGTGACAATCAGAATTAATAGCTCAAAGAACATTGACGTTTTAAGAACTTTTTATAGTCCAAGAAATGTGAGGAACAACTATAATGAGAAGCAGGCGTATGTGCATCAAGTCGAAAAAAGGAAAAGCAGTTCCCACATGCTTACAAACACTGGGAATTCTTTTCTTTTCCACGTTTGACATATTAAGATACAAAAATTAGTCCTTTAATATGGTTTTATTTTACATTTCTTTGATTATTGGTGAGATGTAACTCTATTTCATGTTTGTGAGCCGTCTGTCTTTGCTATGAATTATTTGTTCCTGCCCCTTGTCCTTTTTTTCCACTGACTTTTTTCTCATCGGTTCATAAAAGATCCATCTCTATTAAAGATATTAGGCCTTTGTCACTTCTATTAGAAAGACTTCCTCAACGTTATGTGCCTTTTATTTTTTAATGAATTTTTTGACGTGCAGAAATGTAAGCCTTATGTAGTCAATCTACTGATATCTTTAATTGTGATTTCTTCCCTTTATTATCCTTAGAAGTGCTTTCTCATTCAGAGATCAGATACTCACTTTCAGCCTTTTGGAGTTGGTTTCTAATATTAAAATACTGTGTGCGCTGTGGCAAAGGATGAGTGCCATCAATTTTATCAGGTAGCGAAGGCTTCAAGAGGCTCTTTCTACCTCTTGCATCATTAGAACAAATTGAGCATTTGCTTCTGAGACATGCCCCTGCAGTTCTGGAGATGCAGGCACAGGGAAGGATTGCAAGTGGGGACCTGCAAGAAATCCACGAATGAGAGTTTCGAGTAAGTAGGCATGGGGTCCCTGCTGTCATGCACCAAGTGCGATTTTAAGTGTTAGGAATTGGGAAGTCATTTGATGGCAGGGCCTCCTGACTGCTGGTCCGAAAAAGTGAGTCTGAGAGAGCATGTCTGTGCGCGTGGAGAAGTGCATGCTTTCCAGTCAAGCCCGGCCGCTGGAGGAATATGGCTGTGGTCTCAGGTGGCAGATATGAAACGAAATGATTCTGAATTAGATCTTTGCTCTGGGTCACATCTGACCAACTCGATTTTCTCCTGTCATTTTGAGGCAATGGTTTTTGGCTTATTCTGGACCCAGTGAAATCTGCCCAGAGGAAGAAATCCCAGTCCCCGGAGCAGCTAGCAGCTCACTGGTAGTAGAAAGAATGTGGACTCTGGAGCTCAGCAGACAGTCCGACTCTTTGCTCTGCCAGTTCCTAGGAGTGTGGCTTTGAGCCTTAGTTTCCTTGCCTATACATTGGGGATAAGAGTCAGCTTGCATGGTTATTGTGACCAGTATAGTACTTCACACATGGTGGATGCTCATTGCCTGGGACCTCCGGATACATATTGATTTGCAATATGTCTTTTGGGGTTGCATGATAGTGCCCAGGATCGCATGTCAGTACACCCCACGGGCTTCTAGGGTGCCACCAGACTACAGGGACCTAATTCCTCCCAGCCAGAATCAGGAGAAAGGATTTGTTTTCTTCAAACTGATGGACTTACATACATGAAAAATCTAACAAAGGTATAAAAATAGAATCACATCCTGATATATATCTTTTGATTTGCCTTTACTGAAAAAAATAAAATAAAATTACAAGAAACCAGAAGTGTCCTGGGAAATCGGGCATGCCCTTACACACTGTATTCAGTCTCTTTCACATTGGAAGCTCTTCAGATCTTCCTAGAAGATGGCCCTGTGTTTAAGTGATCTGCATTATTATTTGAGTATAGTTTGCTTATGTCATCATACTGATTCAATATGTTACCATAAAGAGTTACTTTATTATGGGAGGCATTAATTATTAATACTTCTTCAAACTAATGTTTAAAAATCCTTGTGGCTTTGTTAGGTATTAGATAGAATTAAATAAGAATAGAATAATAACAAAATGAAACTGTAGCTCTGTATTGAGTAGCTGCTAGGCAACAGGCACTGGACTAGTCACTGAGGTGGAGGAAGCGGGTTGAGGGCATGCTAGCAGGGAGAGAGAGCAGTCATGCCAGGACCATCAACTTGGCCATTAAGGAGTTAAATCATATTGTAAGATAAGATATAGATGTGAACATTTCAATGGCAATGTCAGATTTAAGTAAAACTTCAATCCCTGAGTGTTTTAAGAAATACTGTTATAATCCTTAAGTATTTGTGAATTTGATTTCTATGACATACTTGAAAGACAATAAATAAAATTTAAAAATCGAAAGGAAAATCTTTTTGTATCATTGTCTAATGTACAGAGCCCCAAAAGTACAGGTCCTGTAGGGCATCCAAGGGCAGGAAGACCTTCCAGATGGCACCCTGATCCAAAGGCAGCAGCTGGGGTTCCCAGGGGGTCTCTGACCTCCACTGGTCCCACAGCCAAGTCAGAGCAAACCTCTCTGCCCCTTGACTTCCGGTTCAGCGCTCCTTCCTCCACACCCTGGAAAGGTGAGCACTGAATACCGGCGCTCCTCCAGTAAGGGAAAGAATTTTGCTGAAGAGTCAGACAGAACTGAGTTCAGATCACTCCCTCTTTGTGTAACTGAGAGAAGCTACCTACACTCCCTGATCCTTGGTTTTCTTTTTTCTTTCGTAATGATTTTATTTTTAAATCATCTCTACACCCAACGTGGGGCTCGAACTCACAACCCCGAGATCAAGAGCCACACACTGACAGACCCAGTCAGGCACACCAGCCCCTAGCCATCCTCAGTTTTCTCATCTGTAAAACAAGGATTATAATAACCCCAATTAGCTTTAGTGCCAGAAATTGTGGAAGGAACAAAGGAGCAGATGTTTGTAGGGGGCACCTAGAAAATCAGGGAGAGAGTCACACATGTGGTTACTTTTAAGCCACTGTTAAAAGGACAAAGCAGAGGAAATAGAACCAAACCCTCTGGTTTAGAATAGTCCATACATCCTTCCACATCATGCAGAAGATGCCTCTGGTTTCTATCTACATGCGTGTCTAAATAGCAAACAAGGTAGGGACATACCGACATAGATGAGAGGTCTTTATCTGATGCAAAAGACCAGTGCCATAAACACTTCAATCCAAACAAAGGGAAAGGCATTGTTGGAAAGAGAAGAGTGGATAATTCTTAGAACATTAACAATATGTATCATATTATCATGCCCTTTGCTGCTTTAGAAGCCTTTTGTTAGTCTGAGAATTGAATAATGTATTATGGATAGGTTTACTCATAACATTATCATGCTGAGTATTCTAAGTTTAAAGGTACCATCTACCCAGATAGTACTTACATATTTAGCCACTTGATTCACTTAAGACAAACCCGTAGTATGGTCACAAATGGAACTACTGAACCCGAAGGAAGCCCTCAGCTCCCAGTTGGCACCCTGTTTGGAAGCAGTGGGCAGACACCTTAGCTCACCAGAGCATCAACACCATTAGTATAAGAACAAAAACCCCAGAATTTTCCAGATTTGGGGTCCTCACATGTGTTAAGCAGATTCAGAAAACACTCATAGTCCCCAAATGGTAAAGTGTGGTAACATGGAGGGAAAAATTCTTTTCTGGAGACAACTTTTGCCACGCAGAACCTGGCCCAATCTCCAATCAGCCTCACTCAAAACTGTGTATTGCTTCTGACACATGGTTGCAAATCACACTTCCACCATCCCACTCCACCCTCATCAGAACATCTAGCAGTGTAGAAATGCTTCCACATGCTAGAAGCTGGTTTCCCCATGTTTGCTGAGGGGGAATGCAGAAAAATGTAGTGGCATAGCCAACGTGCATGTACAAGGAAACAGTTTGTTGTAGCACATAGAGACTGAGTACTAGCAGCCCTCAGAGTTAACCATAAATAATTGTGCATGCCTGTAGGCCCTGGTTCACTGATTATTGAGGTTTTGCCACAAAATGGCCTATTAGCAGGAATTTAATTATAATTTACATAGGTCATGGCAATAATCTAAAACACTGAAAACATGGCTCAAGAATTCTGAATTTAGAAATATTTAAACTAGGAGCTGACATATGGCAGACAGAGCTTGGCATCACAAGTCTTCGACTCCAGACTCTGCTCTGGTTCTCACCAGGTGACCTTGGGCAGGACCATTCCTCTTCTGGGTCAATTTTATCAATGAAATATGGAGATGATAAAAATACCTCCGTACAGAACTGTGGTACAATGACTAAAAGTAAGTAAGCAGGGGCGGCTGGGTGGCTCAGTCGGTTAAGCGTCCATCTCTTGATCTCAGCTCAGGTCATGATCTCACGGTGTGTGAGATTGAGCCCCACATTGGGGTCTGCACTGACAGCACAGAGTCTGCTTGGGATTCTCTGTCTCCCTCTCTCTCTCCCTCTCTCTCTCTCTCTCTCTCTCTCTCTGTCCCACTTTCCTCTATGTCTCTCAAAGGAAATAAACAAGCTTAAAAAAAATTAAGTAAGCAGAAGTGCTTTGCCAACTGCCCAGCAGTCTTAGACATCTGTGTTGCTTTTGTTGGTACAGAAATGGGGAGGTCACGGGTACAATGCAAAGAGCACTGGCTTTTGAGCCAGGCTCTCTGAGTCTAACTCTCAACTCCACTTCTTTGCATTAATCTCAGGTTTTCTGGCTATTGGGTTCAATTTCTTTACCTGAAATGTGGAGCCATCAGCAATGCCCATTTACATCTATGAGGTAATATACATGGAAGAATCTGGTAAACTGGGAAGTACTCCAAAGGGACCATATCTGCATTTGCTCTCCATGGCATCCTTAGTGCTTAGCACAGTGGCTAGGGCCTTGTCAACACACAATAAATATATGTGGAATGAAGAAAAGAATAAGTCTCATCTTGAAAAGAATGATTCTCATCTTTCATATTGTCTCAGAGCTCAGGGCAGGGCCAGATAATATGTTGTTTCCAACCCTAAGCCTCTTTCCAATGCCAGGGTTAGGCAAGTCACAACTTGTTTTGTTTTATATCTGAAGGAGCATATGCTGTTTCTGCCATTTCTGTTCTGATCTCAGATTTGGAAATGTATTCAGAGAGGGGGAGAAATACTGTTCAGTGCCAGCCTCATATTTGCCCTAAGACACACACAGCAAGCCCTCCTCTTTTCTTCCTCCATGGGTATATTTAACAGTCTGAAATCCACTGTTAACCAGAGAAAGCCAAATAACAGGGTAGGTCCTAGAAACTTCTGCCTTCATTTATGAGAGTAGGGCCCAGGGAGGCATAAACGGACACTGCTCTGGGATTTCAGGGCTCCACTGTCTGTCCTACATGCCTAGGAATTCCAATAATGTATTATCCACATAGTTGTAGATAAAAAGCTATCCTTGACCCAATCTTGGGGAATCATTTCAGGGTAAAGTCAAATATCCTGACTTAAACCTCTGAGTCATTCTGTAATAATTTCCTCATCAAAAATGTTGATTTCCAAAAAAAATTACCGCGAAAAGGGCACAGATTTACAAAGACATTAGAAAACCAGAATTGACGAAAAGATTTTCCCTTGAACTCACCTGAATCCATGCCTTGCCCCATGCTTTCATTATCTATGAGTCAGAGTAGCCTGCCAGAAAGCTGCTGTTCTCAAAGATATCTTTCCAAATATCAAATTGAGAAATTTGACACTTGCCAAGATGTCTTAAAAGGAAATCATGAAATTGCCAAAACTCCTAGAGCCCTACCTCAGTGTTCTCAGCAGTTGGATCCCATCTTTTTCCCTTACCCCCAGTCTTATCTTTGCTTCTCTGACTAGCAAAGCCAAAGCATTTCTTTTCTTTAGACAGTGCTGCCAGCTTCCCTAAGAAAGCCTATTTGGAAGGCTTCTACATTGGCCATTGACATGGTTTTGTCCCACAGGAGGAAAAAAAAGAAAGTTCCTTTCTTGTCATAAATGGATTTGCACTTAAAAATGGGCTGCATGCAGCTGTCACATCATTTCATTTCATCTAATTAATGGCTATCATGGGTAAATTATAGCATTATGCTTAGAACTCTATGCACAGAATAACTGCTCCAAATATGTGTAGGAATGTTACTGATACATAGAGTAATGGGAGTTTTGACAATACGGTGCTTTTAAAGCCTCTAAAGAATGCCATGGGAATGTCTAAAATAAAAGCGGTGTGAAATGAGAACTTTAAAATTCTACTATGGGTATAAAATAAAGCTGAGTCTTAACCCTTGTCCATAGTGGATATAATATTAGCTTAATCCTCATCCTCCTGTTTAACCTTAGCTAGACTCGTGCTTTCATCTCAAAATATATTTATTCAGCATGTGCTGGGAATTAGGCATCTAGCAGTCAACCAGACAGGCACCTACCCTCCTGAAGTTCCAGAACTGCAGGGAAGACTAATACTGAATAAGCAAATACTGGTAATTCTGAGTGAAGCCTAACTCAGGTTTAAATATTCTCTTTTTTGGGTCTGCTACAAATATCATAGTCTAAGCATATGTTTCTTCTCTGCCTGAAATGTCCCGCCCAGCTTCCCCATGAAGGGAATCTTTCAGACACATGTCATGTTGTCTCGTGTGTTCCCTGACCCCTACAGGCAGAATTAGGGGCTTTTCTGTGCTGTGTTCCCAGAACATTCCAAGCCCTTTATTAAGAGGCTGTTTTGTGTCTTTCAAGGGCTCTGGCCCTAAAGCACGGTTCCTTGCATTTGAATCAGAATTCTACCACTCACTAGCTCTGTGGTCTTAAAGAATTGAGAATTACATAGCCTCTGGCCTCAGTTTCTCCATCTCTAAAATGGAAATTTATAATGGCATAAACCCTCAGCATTGTGGAGAGGATTCAATGAATTAATCACATAAAAAGCACTTAAAACTATGTCTGGCATGTAGCAAGCACTTATTAAATGTTGACTCTTGCTTTAAGAGCAGTTATTAATACTTTATATTGGGATTGTGTTTAACATATCTGTCTTCCTCACAAGACCATAAATTATTGGATTTCAGGGCCCTTGATTTATTCATCCCTCCACGCCTAGAACTTAGCACATGATTTGGCACATGGTAGGTGCTAGGCACTGTTTGCTAAATATTGGAAGAGTGGTAAGTCCTCCCTAAACATGATGCACAGAGGCCCAGACCAAGGAAATTCAGGTCAACATCATTCTAGGAACTTGACTGTGCCCCTATATGTGGTTTTGTTCTGTTTCTTGGTAAAGAACCAGTAAGTGAAAATAAGTAAGTGTGTCTTTTGAACAATCTCTTGATGTGCTCCTTGGCTCTTTTATTTAAATGCATGCTATCTTCGGGTTCCTTGGACACCACAGAAAATAACTAGCATTTCTTTAGACTCAGCCATCGCATTCTCTGAATGAGAAAACACTATCATGTCTCTCTGTTTTTAATGATGCCACACCACATGCAGGAGAGGCCTACAACACATTGCAATTTCACTTTGTCAAGTGTCTTTCATCACAAGCTGCAATCCCTGGCATTCAAGTTAACTAACAAATAATATAGTGTGAGATGCATGGGGGGGATGGGGAGGAGGAGAGTGAAAGGACCCAAAGAGAGGAGGAAGGCTATGAGCACGGAGGACCCGTAATCAGATTTTAAAGGGCCTCCAACTCTTTCTCCAGCTGTGACTGTTCGGGAATGTCTCAGACGGAATGACTGGAAGGGGCTGTGATTCAGCAAATGGCTTAAACAATGGCTTTGATTTCATGGTGATGACACAGTTGCACTGTATTTGTCGTGCTGCCTCGGAACGTTATCCCACGCGGGGCTTCCTATTTTGAAAGATGTGTTTCAACACACAAAATGCTGCTCCCTCTGCATTGTCAGGAGAGAATCAAAACAGCCGCCGGGGACTTCTGATGGGCACCATGGAGTCACCCGCATCCCAGAGTCAGGGAACGAGAGGCCTGACATCGCAATGATGAGAAGTACATTTATCGACGATCACTGTTGACAGGCATAATAGGAAGCGTCTCATATACTCTGTTTCAGGGGTCAGCTAATTGTGGCCCATGGGTCCCATCTACCTAGGGCCTGATTTTGGACTGCCCGAGAGCTAAGAATGTTCACATTTTTAAAAGACTGTATGGGGGCCTGGGTGGCTCAGTAGGTTAAGCGCCGGACTTCAGTTCAGGTTATGATCTCATGGTTTGTGGGTTTGAGCTAGGCGTTGGGCTCTGTGCTGACAGCTCAGAACCTGGAGCCTGCTTCGGATTCTATGTCTCCATCTCCCTCTGCCCCTCCCCAACTTGCGCTCTCTCTCTCTCTCTCTCTCAAAAATAAACATTAAAAAATTTTAAAAAATTAAAAATAAAAGACTGTAAACAAAGAAACAAAAACCAAAAGCAGTAAGAACAAGAATATACAGCAGAGATTTTATCTGGCCTGCAAAGCTGAAAATATATATTCATTGGTCTTTTACAGAAAAGTCTGCTGACCCCTGCTCTGTCTCAACAAGTCAATGCAATAATGTGAGCATTTATTTTCCCCATTCTATAATTTGGACACTGCATCTTCGAAAGCAGAAGTACTAACCTGACATTGCCCAGCTAGTCGGTGTAACTACGACCCAGGAAACACAAACTTAACTGCTTACAGGACTTGTGCAGATGATATAGATGAGTAATATGGGCCTCACAGGGGCTGCAACAATGCAGAGGGCATGTGCCCTCTTCAAAGCACAGTCACAAGGCAGTGCAGGCCAACGGTGGCTCTCCAGGAATGGGTGACCCTTGTTGCCAGTTGTGTGATCTTTCAAGAAAAGCCAGGAAACCAGATTTTATGTAAAAGCTCCTTATTTTTAAAGGCTGGTAACTGAATCAACATTTAAAAATGCTGTACAGATCAAGCAAAACATGCCTGTGGGCTGAATCCAGCCTAAGAGCCTGTGGTTTGAAACTTCTACATATTACTCTGAGTTCGTTTGGTCCAGCTCCTTCACTTTACAGTGACAACACAGAGAATTTGAGGAAGGGTGAGTCTCCCCTCTGATTTTATAGTCTTGGAAACAATCCAAGAGGGTTACTGAGAAGTCCAAGGTCACACAGCTAAGTAGAGACAGAGGTGAGTCTCCAACCTCAGACCCTAGTCTTATTCCAGTGCTTCCCATTGGCCCTCTGATGAACTTGAATCTTTGAGATGCCTCTCCCAATTTTACTAGGTCATGTGTCCTACGAAGAGCATGGTTCTTACTGGAGCTCAACTGAGATTCACCCATAGCTATGTCTGGCAAGTTAGTGGACAAGCATCCCTTCCACCCAAGTTGGAAGGTGGCCTGAGTTAGACCTGCTTTCAGGGGAGTGGATTCTAGGAGAGCTGGGAGAAGAAGCTAATGAGGGAGAAAGAGATACAGGAGGACAAACGTTTTATTTCCCTAGGTCAGTAAGTCTACAGGCTGCAGCCCACAGCTGTTTTCACAGAGAACCTGGGAGATTTGGTGCTGCTGCTAGCAGTCCAGGTGATTTTGAGTGGGAGGGGGATTCTCTCCATTTCTGTAAAGAACATAGCACAACTCTGCTGAGGGCCAGCAGGAAGGAACTTAAACACCCAGAGCTATAACTCCAGATATGGCACGCTCAGAGAAAGCCCTTGGAGGCAGTGGGCACCATGAGGGGCTACCCTTGAGTGATTTCAAAGCTGGTGGAAAGAAGGGAGCATCTTGCTGCCAAAGCAATAGAGAGGACTCAGCCCTCATGAGACGCACTAGCCCCTCCTGGGGTATGTGTCCGGTGGGGAGAGATGCGTATCTGGTGGTCCCGCAGGGGCACATTCGGGGACGAAGAAGTCAATCAGGTGCCATGACTGTTCATATGGCCTCGTTTGCAGTCTGGGAAACTAGGTGCCAGATGATGAAGCTGCCTTAGAGAGACCATAGTCTGAAGCTTCACTACTTAAAGTTCAACCCCTGGACCTACAGCGTCAGGGTCATCTGGAAGCTTGGTAGAAAAGTAAGCCTACCAAACTGGAATCTGCACTGTAACAAGATCCCCAAGTGATTCTTTTAATTTTTTTATTTTTTTAATCTTTATTTATTTTTGAGAGAGAGAGAGTGAGTGAGAGACAGAATGTGAGTGGGGGAGGAACAGAGAGAGGAGACACAGAATCTGAAGCAGGCTCCAGGCTCCGAGCTGTCAGCACAAAGCCTGACGTGGGGCTTGAACTCAAGAACCGCAAGATCACGATCTGAGCCAATGTTGGATGCTTAACCGACTGAGCCACCCAGGCGCTGCATGATCCCCAAGTGATTCTTAAGCACAATACAATTTGAGAAAACTCTGGCCTTGGTATTAAGAGTAACAGCTCTAGACAAATTGTGGGTTGTAATCTGAGATCAGCCACATCTCTGTTGTGTGAGATTGACCAAGTGATTGAACGTCTACACTCCTCTATTTGCTCATTCCTAAAATGAAAGTAATAATGGTACTTATTTAGAGGTCTGTTGTGATGTTTAATTGAGATAACATGTAAAGCATGGTGTTCGATGCATATACATTCTTGGTAAAAATCAGTTATTGTCATTACCATTAGTATTTTCTATAATGCAGAACTCATCACCAAAGCATTTGTAAAAGAGGCTTCTCTAGTTCCCGTTACCGTCTCCCTCAACACCCCAATGAAGCTTCCTCCCACCCCTAACACAGCCTGCCAGTAATCATAATATAAGAAAATAAAACTGATATTCTTCAAAAGACTAGAAACTAAAAATTCAGACCAGAGAGCATCCCAGTTATCCTCATGACAACCAGGCAGGTACTATTATCTGCTGTTGAAAAATGAAGAAACTCAGGCTCTCAAATTCATGTAGGGCCCTGGGTGTAGACAGCAAGTGCCACAGCACTTCTCCAGGAAGGAGCATTAGCCCCTGGAAGTGGTTAAACACCTCTCAGAAGTGCTGGCCTTACAGAAGGGTTTGGACTTCTGCTGCCCATGGAAGGTTTACTGCATACTTTCATTCCTACTCCCTCCCCAACACCTACTAAAACCAGAGAGAAATGAATAAAGGGAACAAAACCACAGAGCAAAAAATAATTGGAGAGTAGACAAAAGGATTTTGGATCTATAAAGCAGATGGGCAAGAAATAATTGACTTAGGCAGACCTGAGAAAGTAAAACCAAAGCTATCAGTGGTAAAAGCCCACAAGCTATCTCATTTCACTGCAGGAAAGCTCTGAGCCCCAGGAAAGCTCAGAAATTGGAAGCTCAGGAACTTCTGAAAGTGAGGGGCTTGGGTCGGGTTGAATGTCTGAAGATTCCCTCATGTGTCCTGCTCTCCTGAGTGTCTGCCTCCTCCTCCAAAAAGGAGATGAGTGAAGATCTCCTGTCTAGAGCGAAAGGGTGAATGAGAGACTAGACGTTGGGAAGATGGCACAGATAAACTGAAAACAGGAACAAGAGGAGTAAATGAAATCTGTATAGAAATAGTGAAACTACCTCCCAATCCCTTTCCATGAGGCTTCTAGAAAATCTTAGCAGCTAGTCTTGTCCTCCTCAGGAAGAGACTGGAAGATTCCTTTCTGGCAAAACTGAATGGCCTTTGAGAAGAGACTTAACAGATACTGTTGAGGAATTACCAATGAAATGACCTAGCCAGGTGACCCTACAGGCAAGCCCACTAGGCAACAAATTTTTGCTTGTACATGCTAAAATTTCCAAGCAGTTTTAGGTAAAAGTTACGGATAGTCATAGGTCACCAACATCTGAGCAAATCCCTTACAATAACAGGTAAACATAAAAACAAAATAACATTTTTAAAGCCTCAAAAACATAGAAAGAATGAATGAAACAGTAGAAATTTTCACCAAATACACCATTAATATCTCTAGAGAGATTAAAAAAATGTGCACATGAAACAAGAACTGGAGACTGTTGAAAGAGAAAAATATTCAAACAACTAAAAAATTAAAAATTAAAACTATGACAGCAGAAATAAAAACATCAACAATGGGTTGGTAGACAAAGCTGAGAGAAAACCTCCAAGAAAGAACAAAAAGACAAAAATATGAAAGAGAGGAAATAGAAGATTAAAAAATTGGAAAGAGTCTATGAGCTCCAATATCTGAATAACAGGAGTTCTGGAAATAGAGAATAAGAAAATCAGCAATAAAATATTTGAAACAAATCCCTCAGAGTCTCTGGAGTTAAAGAAACCAGCAACAGTTCAGCACATTGGAAGAAAGAAGACCTATGCTGATCATCACATGATCTCTGAAGAAATTTTCTGAAGAAAAGAGAAGATCCTAAAAATTTTCAGAAACGAGCAGGGGGAAAAGGTCACAAAAACAGGATAAAGAGGCAAAAATGGTATCATACTTCTTTTTTTAAAAATTCTTTTTAATAGCCATTTTATTTTTGACAGAAAGACAGAGACAAAGTGTGAGCAGGAAAGGGGCAGAGAGAGAGGAAAACACAGAATCTGAAGCAGGCTCCAGGCTCCAAGCTGTCAACACAGAGCCCAATATGGAGCTTGAACTCATGAACCATGAGATCATGACCTGAGCCGAAGTCAGACACTTAACTGACTGAGCCACCCAGGAGCCCCAGTATCAGACTTCTTAACACTGGAGGCAAAAGGACAATGGAACCATCAATGTCCTTAAAATGATAGGACATTTATTTCTAATCTAGAATTCTGTATCCAGCCAAATAAGATCTCAAAAATTTCATCTCCCACATGTTTGTTCTCAGTGTGAAGTCAAAGAAGGGGAGACATGGGATCCTGGAAATTAAAGATATAAATACAGGTTTGAGATCCAATAAAATGTCCAGGAATATGGTAGAGGGAGACCTTGAAATGGGCTGGGCAGCAAGCCTACAAAGCAACCAGTCCATATTGCAACCAGTTAGACACAGGAAAACCATATTTCCATGACAAACGAGAGCAGAGCAAAGCACATATAAGGAAAGAAAAGAAATGGACAGATTATTTGATGAATTGGAATGTATTGAGGGAAGATTTATTATAAGAATGTAGAGAGTTTGAGGATGGAACAGTGACAGGTACCTAAAACAATAAATAAATCTAAAAAAAGAAAGAGAGAGCCAACTGTTAACTCAAGAGGAAACAAAACACAAGAAAGTACATCATAGTACACAACATGGTTCAGCTGAGAATAGTTTTTATGCATCCATAATGATGGAGATACTATTGTTTAACCAAGCATCATGAAGTAAGTACATTGAGAGGATGAGGAAAAGGGAAGTGTCTGTGTAAAGAGGAAAAGGACACTTAAATTATCATCCTCGATTATAGAAAGTATATTGATCGTACCTAAGAATTAAAAATCTGGAAACTGCAGTAGGAACAAATTATCTAATAATATGGAAATAAAAACCAAAAAAAGTAGTTCACATGGTTGAGAGTGGCTGCCTCTGGGCAGAAGGGGCGTCAGGTGGAGTGGGGTGGTGATTGGGAAGGCAGGTGACTACTATTTTGCATTAAAATCCTTTTAGGATATTTGACTTTTAAAATTGTGTTAGTGAATTACTTTGATTAAAAATAAATATTAAGTTGAAAAATAAGTTTTGGCCTTTTTATGGGCCTCCAAACTTCATGCTGGGGAAAAAAAGATTCTGAAGATAACATTCTAGCAGCAGTCCAGACACTGCAGGGTCTCCTTGTCTTACTGTAGAACAAAAGCATAGTAACAACCACCCAGAGACATATACTACACATGTGAGAGAACACTGACTGAGAAGTCAGGAGCCCTTCTTCATTCCAAAATATATGATCCTTTTACACCTCTATTTTCTCTTCCTATAAGACAATATTCTTATTCTGTCTCCTTCATAGTGCTATGATGATCATGAAAGATAATGGATGTAAAATGCTTTGTAAATTGTAAAGCACTCCACAGATGTAATAGAATATCATTATTCTCCCCACATATAAGATTGGCAGACAGTTTACTATATTATAATTTATGCCATCTGGTTTATTTTTGTTTTTTTGCAATTTTTTTTCTGATAGCAAAAATAAAAAGGGTTTATTATGGAAATCATATAAATACTAAAAAGCAGAAAAAAAGAAAAAAGAAACCAAAGGAAACTAAAAATTACCTTTAATTGCATCATCAAGAAATAATCACTGCTAACTTGTATAACTTTGGTATATATATATGAAATATATATGTGATTTATATATAGATATGATTATTTCCCACTAAAATAAATATTGTGGATAATTTCATAAATCAGTATATATTTTCCTATAGCATCATCTATTGTTTGTAATGGAAGGAAGAAGGTATAGATAGAAGACTGAAGAAGTTATGTAAAAACTGAATTAGAAGTAATGGAACAAATGCACAGTGCATTTTCCTTATTTAAAAAATTCCTAAACCTGCCAATTAAAAAAGGCTATAAATAATACTAACCAGTAGCAATAAGCAACTCCTGGTAGAAAGATTGTGGTTTCTAACTACCATGTCCCACTAAAAAGAACAAGGGTCTTCTGAAAAATGGATGATTTCAGATCTGGCAGAGGATAAGAACAAGATGAGCCTGAAAAATCTTATTATCCCAGGGAGCAGGGGTGGGAGGGTGGGGGAAAGGAGGCTATCAAAGACCTGGGAGTCACGATGTTCCTATTGGCCAAAGATAGGGCAATCTGAACATCAATTTGAACAACAACTAAAAAGGAATGGAAATACATCAACCATATTTAAATATATGAATTCAAAAAGAAAAAACAAAACAAAAACTCATTGCTTACCTTTGGAGAATGCTAGGGAACCAACTCACTCTTTGGAAACCTGATAAGCAAAAGGAAAGAATCAAACATTTATCCTGCCTTTTTAGGTCAGCAAATAGTTCATGAGAGGAAGTTTCTCTTTATAGAAGTATTCCAGTTAAAAGTGAAGAAGGAATGAAGGTGAATGAATCAGAGTATGACCAGTTTACAACCTCTAGGCAAATGAAGTCTAGTCCATGAGCATCACAGACCACTAACTTTGCAAAGACAGATGGCAGTACACAATAACATCTAGACAAGTCTTGCCCCAAAGAATTCACTTTGAATTGGGTCGAGCTTCTAGAACTACCAATTTACTGGAAATATACTGTAGTATATTACTGTAGTATATACTACTACAACTTCTTTGTTGTAGAAGAACAGTTAATCCAGAAGCATGCATTCAGTAAATTCAGATTATTGGAATCTCTCTTGAACAAACAACCCTGTCTCTTTAAGGAGTAATATACAAGTGGGAGCAAAAATAAATAGAGGAAAAGCTATCAAAAGAGACTTAGTGGATATATCAACCAATTTGCAGTGCATGGAGTTTATTTGGATCCTGATGCAAACAAACAAACTGGAAAAACAAAGATTTATGGAACAATTGGGGAAGTGTGAATGGTGAGTGGACCGTTGAGGACATTAAGAAATTATTGTTATTCTAACATGGAAAAACATACCGTGGTTATTTTTAAAAATAGTGCATATGTTTTCAAAATATTTACTAAAATATTTATGGACAAAATGAAATGGTGCCTGAGATTTTCTTCAAAATAATGAGGGAGGCAGTAAGTGGGGAGGAATATAGATAAAACCAGACCAGCCATGAATTAATATCATTGAAATTAGGTGATGGGTATACTCTATTTACCAAACTTTATATTTGACTGGAATTTTCCATAATAAGTTAAAGAAAGATCACAAAAATATTTATTGTGAATCCTTTCCAAGTTCATTAAATATTCTTCTCACCGTGATCTATAACGGCTATATACCATATAGCTATAATGGCTATGATGTACTGTAATACAATTGATCATTTACTAATTTGTTGACCCTTAGATTTTTTTTCCAATTTGTTGCTATTACTCCTAACACTGGTAAAACTCTTTTAGAGAACTCTTTGGGTCCATCCATGGTTATTTTTTCTTAATTAATTCTCTTAAATGTAGACATAGATTCCTGGTCTTAAAGCTCCCGACAATGGAAAGCTTTTGGTAAACGTCACTCAATTCTTTTTCAGAAAGGTTGTACCAATATATACCTGTTGGCAGTATAGGAGGGTAACTATTTTCTGGGCATGTCATATTTCTCTTATACATTTTTCATTTGATAAGCAAAAAGGAAAAAAACCTTTGAATATTATTGTATCTTGCATTTCTTGGTGTTACAAGTGAGTTAAATATATATCATGTGCTTAGCTTTGTAATTTTTTGGTAAATTAGCTTTTTATGTCCTTTGCCTACTTTTCAATTGAGATGTCTTTTCCTTATACATTTGTAAAACCTCTTTGTATATTAAAGATAATAGCACTTTTTTGTGTGCGTTTCAAATACTTCCTCAACGTTTTGCTCTTTTGATTCGTCTTGGTTTTATAAATATATAAACATTTCAAGAACTTTCTATGAATTTTTGACATTTCTAAGATTTTTCCTTTTGATGTCGCACTTAAAAATGTCTTCTTTCTTTACCTCCAAAATGATGTAAATTGTTACCTATTCTTCTAGAATTTTCACATTTTTAATTTTTATATTCAGTGTGAAAAGTTTTAAAAAGGATATGATAATAGACAGGGATCTAACTTTTTTCCCTCCAAAATGATTGGTCAGTTACAACGGCACTGTTAATTGAAAGATTCGTCCTTTCCCAACTGATTTGAAACTTCAACCTTTTTTGGTTGCTTCTTTTTAGAGTCAACATAATCAATAGCTGTAATATGACTTAATTCTCTTATTTAATATTTTTCAGCAGGTACTATGGACCTGATCTTAGGTTAATTGCTTGATATTTATTGAAATGAATATATCACAATCACTGTGACCCCTGTTGTTAAATTTGGATGGTGCATATATATAAGGAGATAGTATGCAATCATAAAAAAGAATGAGGAAGCACTTATTTCCAAGATAACTGTTACCTGGAAAAAATAGTATACAGACTAGAATAGTGTTTATTTGGGAATTAACATTAATGCTACTCTTTTTGTCCCACATGCTGATAAGGCCTAGAAATATTGGATTATAACTGGATTTGGGAAGTTGTGTCTGACATCACCATCAGTAGAATCTCCCCATAGAGGCTTTAATTTAGTGAAGGCCTTTGTGGTTGGTTTTTTGTTTGCTTTGTTTGTTACCTTCCTAATTACTTCTGGACAAATGGCCTCTGGACCAACAACAGTTCTAGGAAAGGCTGCATACTTCTAAGACTAGGAAATGGATCTGATTTAGCTTTGTAGAGGACCAGCATCTGCCATCTGGTCTACCCTGCAGAAGAGAAGGCAAATCCACATGAGCAGCAAAAAAAGTCTGTTAGGCAAATAAGAAGAGATACAGGACAAAAATTAGCAAGAAAGGAGGCCTTGGCTGAGGCATCCTCTTTGGAAAGGATCACATGACCCAAAGCATGTAGGAGGAAAGCTTTAGGAGACCTTCTTTTGAGGATACCATTGCCAGAAGCCCTGGGAACGAAAATGTTATGCAAGTGATGTCAGCTGATACAACATCTCTCTGCTTGAGAGCGGGGGCTGCCTAATCAGAGAGGATGCTTCCACCATGGAATTTTGCCAGCTAGTCGTCCTGACCACAACAGATGCTAGTTTCTGATTGGTGTTTTCTGTTACCTGGGTGCAACTGTCCGTGGAGGAGCACGATCAGGACCATTACATGCAAATGCGAATCTCAGCTCCCCTGCCTAAACTACATGCCCTTAAAAGCGGAAAGTAAACATTGGCATGGGATGGAGTAAATTCATGTAAAATACCCATCTTTCACAAGGGCATGCATATAGGGGTGCCTGGGTGGCTCAGTTGGTTAAGCGTCTGACTTCGTCTCAGGTCATCATCTCATGGTTCGTGGGTTCGAGCCCTGCGTCAGGCTCTGGGCTGACAGCTCAGAGCCTGGAGCCTGCTTCCGATTCTGTGTCTCCCTCTCTCTCTGCCCCTCCCCTGCTCATTCTCTGTCGCTCTCTCTGTCTTTCAAAAATAAACAAACGTTAAAAAAATTAAAAAAACAAGGACATGTGTATAAACACTCATAGGTCCTTCACTACTGAAGAAGGATGGGAGCCCACAGTCATTCACTCATTTCAAAGATATTTATTGAACTATCTACTTTGTGTCAGGCTCTGTGGTAGGTGCTGGGCATCACGGTAGTGACCGAGACACTCGCGGAACTTACTTTGCAGCTTATATTGTACATTGGGCAGATGCTTAAAGAAAAAGTAAAGCAAATCCACACAGAAGTAATTGCAGCTTGTGAAACATGTGATGAAGGAAATAAACAGGATGCAATCATGGAGAGTAATGGGATGGCTTGCTCTAGATAAGATTAACCATAATGTAAAAGGTACGGAGAGCTTCCTTCACTGCTGGTGCCATTAATTCCATCCATCCATCCATCCATCCAATACAGTATGGTGGCTAAGAGCCTGGACTCAGATTCCAACCTAAGCTGGAATCTGGCTTTGCCATTTATTAATCATCAGTGACCTTGGACAAACTGCTTAACTTCTTTATGTCTTAGTTTTCTCACCTATGGAATGGGGGTAGTAATCCTATTTACCACAGGGTGTTCCTCTAAAATTCTAATGAGATAATGTCCTTTGCTCAGTCCTGGGCACAATGCTCAGTGCATGCTAGCCATTTTGTTACTAGTATCTGTTTCTTCACTCAGTGAAGGAATATTTACTAAGAACCTCTAAGTACCAAATACTCTTTTTTAAATCATTTTATTTATTTTTGAGAGACAGAGCACAAGTGGGAGAGGGGCAGAGAGAGAGGGACACACAGAATCCGAAGTAGGCTCCAGGCTCTGAGCCGTCAGCACAGAGGGGCTCAAACTCACAAACTGCGAGGGGTCATGACCTGAGCCAAAGTTGGAAGCTTAACCAACTGAGGCACCCAGATGCCCCTAAGTACCAAATATTCTTAACACCGGAGTGAAGGTGGGGAAAGAAACCAGATCTAACCATCTCCAAAAGAGAAGATGTGTGTGAATCCGAGCAGAAGCTTCCTCTAGCAGACACATTCAAACGTTATTGTTAACCCCCAAATCCTAGCTTTGAATTCCCTCAAGACAGAAAGACCGCTCAAAGGTTAGACTAAACCTCACAGAAAGATGGCTCACCAGTTAAACTGAATTACCTGCCAGAGAATAATATCCAGCCTCACCCCTTGGCTTTTAAAAATGGGTTTATGCTGGCAAATTCTGGAGAGTGCGATCGCGTTCTGATTGTGTGGAGCCAGAACCACATATGTACGCCCCAGTTTATTCACCCGCTGTCCCAAGTTACCTTGCAAATTGATGAGAGAACTCACTGTGGGAGGGCTAGAGCCACATAGAAGCCTTTCCAAGAATGTCTCCTGTTCTTTCTTTAGTTCTGGGTCCTCCCCTGCAAACTAGAAGTAACAGGATCCTAGTGGGAAGGGGGCAGGGCATGCAAGACTTAAGTGAATTCTACAGATGGGGAGGGGCTTTGAAAAGGTGAAGGGCTCTGCTTGTGTAAGGTATTATTATTAGGTTGTGGAATCTGTGCACAGAGTGAACATTTCTGTAAGATGGACAGTCACAGATATTGAGGGGACCTTACCGCGGAGCCATTTACAGCAACCTTTCCAAAGAATAAGAACATTCTCTGGCTGGTACTTTTCTTGCCCTCTAGTTGTGAACATTTGATGGTGCTTATCAGTGGGTGTCCAAATCCTGTGTAACCAGTTTGTGAATTTGAGGTAGTATCAGACTGCAGGCACTAAACGTTGCCCCTTGCCCCCACGTGTCTTCTTGCTTGAAATACCTTGCTTTCTAAAACAATTTTCCAGTAACTGCCGTACTATGAAGAGAAGTGTTTTTGCAAATAAATGCATTTCCTAATTAAAACTTGCCCTTTAAAGACTCACATTTTCTTGGCCCCGCTATAGGTTTTCTTTTCCTTGTAACATAGCATAGAATCAATAAGGGCAATGCAAACGTCTTTAATATATACGGTTTCAACAGCTCTAATAACATATCTGCCTGCCTAAGAAAGAACGCCTTCTCCCACTCTCCAGCCCAGCTGATAATTTCCCCTGATTTGTTAAATGCCCTCTTATTTCACTCTCAACGATAAAGCTTAAAAGGCAGCTAGTCTTCAGGGGGAGTGCAAAAGGTGGATTGAAATGGAATAGAGTGGAGGGGGGGGTGTCACAGCCATTTTTTTAAATGACACCTCTTAATTTATGTTATGAAAGTAACGAATGCTCATTGTTTGGAAAGTTAGAAAGTATCCAAAGACCATGAAGAAGAAAATATATATTACTCATAATCCTGTCACTCGGAGGTAACCATTGTTAATATTTGGCATGACTTTTTTTTTCAGATTTTTCTCCATGAGGATTTTTATGCAGTTAATAATTTTGAAGTCTGCTTTTTAAAAATTTTACATGATAGTGTTAGCACTTTCCCACGGCCTGAGGAACTCTGCAAAGAAGTAAAAGTTTAGAGTGGCTACATACTATTCTGACAAGGCTGTCTGTCCCCCAACTCACTAATCTGACTTGACCACTTAGGCTGTTTCAATTTTTTCCCTCATTATTACAAATAATGTACTGTTATTACATCTAATCTACTGGTTTTGTTGTTTGGTTGGCTGGTGTCCTGGGTAATACATGGAGCTGGCTCTTTGGAGGTTCTTAGGCTGAATTTTATAGCTGGGTTTCCTGTGGCACAGAGCGGCCATAGAGGAGAATATCAAGCTAGCTATAGAGTTAGATTATAGCATGGAAACAAGTGACCTTACTTTCCCCTCTCCAACCTCCACTTCCTCTTGAATTCTCCTGACATGGAAGTGAGTAGTGCTACCCTCCCCCCAGATACCCAAGCTTGAGAATTACGAGTCCCTCTGGACGTCTCCTTGCCCACCCCCATTCAACCAGTCACCAATATCTATTCATTTTACATCCTCAGTCACTCTTAAATCTCTCTTCCCTTCTCCATCCTCACTGCAACTGCCTGAGGTTACCTAAATGACCTCATTGAGCATCTCTGGTCTTCCCAAGCCACCCCTTTTAATCCATTTCTCTACATCGCTGCCAGATAATCTTTTTCAAATACTTAAGATCACATGCCTCCTCTACTTAAAAGTCTTGATAACACTCTGCTCCCCACCACCACCCTGTACCTGAGCCGTCAAGATGTTTGAGTTCCTTGGCTTCATTCAAGCCCCTTTAGGATCCAGCCTGACCTACTTCTCTACACTGTCCTAGGCACTCCCTTCATGTGCCAACTCTGAGGCCATAATCAGTTCCTCATGCGTTTGTCCATGTCCCTGTACTGTTACCTCTGTTTAAAAAGTACCTCCCTTCCCTCATGGTCTAGCTAACATTCTTGTCTTCAGATTTCAGCTTGATTGCCATCTCCTATAGGAAGTCTTCCCTTACCCACAAAGATTTGGTTGGGTATCCCTCTGTGCCCACACTCTGCCTATTCCTTAGGCAGAAACCCACCACACCGTGTCTCTCTTGGAAGGTGGGGATTTCTTCATCCTGTTAAACCTCTAAATACTTGAGTTGTATAGCTCCCAAAACCGAGGAGAGCTTTATATAAACACAGTAGTTATCAAGATCAAGAAATTAACATTGTCCTATTAACGTCCCAATCCAGGACCACATGTTACATGTGTTGTCATGACAACTAAGCCAGTCCTTTAATCTAGACCCCTTGCAGAATCCTTCTTTTTCATGAGTTTGTGTGTGTTTGAAGAGTACATGACAGCTATTTCATTGAATGGTCCTCAATTTGGGTTTGTCTGATGTTTCTTCATGATTAGGTTCGGGTTACTCACTTTGGGCAGGAATACCGCAGATGTGAGGTTATGTCCTCTCAGTTTGTCACATCAGGAGGCACATGATGTCTAACTATCATATTACCAGTGATGCTGACTTATGAATTACTTGATTAAGGCCCAGTTGGCCAGGTTTTTCAACATCAAAGATACTTCGAGACTACACAGAGTACCTTGTTTCCCATGATACTTTCCCCTGCTCGGGGCTCCGTTTTCTCATCAGTCAAATGAAATGAAACAGAATGAACAGTGGATTCCAAAATTTTCACTCTCAAGGATCCCTTTATCCCTATCCACTCTGCCAGGGACCTCATGTTTTGAAAGATTCCGTCCACCAAGAAAAAGGTATTTCTCAAGGCATATGTGACTTATTTTCCTATTATACATCCATCAGACATGCCCACTGCACTGTACCCTCACAAAGGCAAGGCCCGTTTGCCTCTCCGCTCTGCAGATGCCCAGAGCCCATCACAGTGCCAACCACAGAGTAGGTGGTCAACAGATATTTGTCAAGCGACTGACTCTACCTGCCAATTGCAGCTTATGTGCAGCATTTTATCCGTAGTGAGGACACAAAGTTGATACATGCTATACAAAGGCAGAGACTTTCAGCTAGTCTCAGAGTCTTTGTCACTGGTCAGGGTTCAGTTATGAAGATTTTAAACACAGATTGGACAGAATGCATGGAACCCTACCATCCACTCCTACCTCTGTCCCTGACTTTCTGGGATGCCTCCGGAGATGTTGAAGGGCATTCCAGCACCTCAAGTTTATAATCTCTGGGATGCCTCTGTAATCAGCAGACAACAACTGGCTAGGCAGTCTCCCGATCATAAAATAGAATTTTTAAAATATCCTAGACCTGTTGCCACATTTCTGTAACATTAGCAATGTCACATTTCCTCCTTCATTACATACTTTAGATGGTGGAGATAGAGTGTGGCACAAGATCATGAAGAGAGTTGTGAAAAGGGATGGCGGCAGGGGTGGTAAGGGAAGCCACAACACACTATTTGAACTTCTATATGCCCAGTGCTTTCTTTCCTTTGTTCACTCTTGTAAGCCTCACCATAACTGGTGAGGTAGGTATAATTATCCATTTTACAGATGAGAAAACTGAGGCTGGATGAGAGGTAATGACTTGCTGGAAGTCATGCAGCTAAAACGCAGCAGGGCTGCGGTGGGGATTTTCTACAGCCTCCCTCCAAAGCCCTTGCAAGCTGCCACTGCACCGCACAAGACAATGCCCTTCTCTAATAATGCCTTCTGGATTGGCGATCACAGTCCGGAAAGGCGAAGGACAAATCTCTTGCACCACGTTCTCTGCAGATATTTTTTAAATGATTGTTATCACGACTGAGTAGCTGTTACCATGGTTTTGGGGAAGTTGTTCGAGGGAGGGCCTTTCTCTGGGCATCTTGTGAGCCCCGGGAAAGAACTTAAGTTCTCAGCTCTTAATTACCTCTGGCTGTGCTGCAGCAGCAATGCGAGAGAGCCTGTCCCCGTAAAAGTGTTGAGGGTGTGAAATAACATCAGGGGGTAGGCGGGGAGGGAAGCCACCGGGCCCCAGAGAGACCCGCGTACAGGCAAAGGGCGGGGGGAGGTGAGGAGGGCGAGGAGACCAGACAACACCACGGAGTTACCAGGGAGAAAGCCAAAGCGGGAGGAAAGAGAACAAAAGGCAGGAGCAGAGGAAGTAGAGAAAAGTCGGGACAAGGAAGGAGAAAGTTTGAGAAGGGGACGGAGACAGCGAGCGAAGACTGTAAAAGAAAAGAGCAGACCGAGAAAGACGCTGTACTGAGGGAACTAGGAGAATTCGAGAACGAAAAGGCAATTAAAGGGAGCGAAGATGGAAAAAGGAGCGGAGTGAAAGAAGGGAAGAGAGCGAGAGGAAGCCATCGGGGAGAACGCACAGACTGGGGCGAGCGGAGAGGCGGCGAGGGGCCCCGAGAGGGCGCGCGTCACCTGCGTGGCGCCCCCCCGCGCCGTGGTGCGGCCCTGCTCCCAGCGCCCCTGCGCCGCGGCTCGCCCAGCCTCGCAGGATTGGCTCCCGCCTCCCATTCATGTAACCTGCGTGTGCGTGTGAGTGTGTGTGTGTGTGTGTGCGCGTGTGTGTCTCGCTCGCCCTCTCTGTGTGTAAGAGAGCGAGGGTGGGGGACGGAGGCAGGCAGGCGAGCAGGCTGGGAGGGGAAGAAGAGGAGGGAAGCTATTAAACACACACACACACACACACACACACACACTCACACACACGCGCGCGCACACACCCGCTCCAACCCCCCCCGCCCCGAAGCCTCGGGATTGCAGCTGTTTCATGTGGGGCAGCAGTGCTGGCAGGGACGCCGGCCGGGAGCGGCCGGGAGCGGGAGCCGGGCGTGCGCGCGCGGCTGGAGGCTCGCTGGGGCTCCGCTCCCCTCGGGAGCTATTGTTGGTCTCGCTGGAGCTGAGCGCAGAGCCCGGACCCTCTCCTTCCTGGGCGCCCTGCTCGGGCTCGCAGAGCTGAGGAGCCGCGCCGCCGAGCGCCAGAGGAGCCACCGGCGCGGCGCCGTGCCTCCCTGCCGCCCTCCTCCCCGCTTCCCCGGCGGTGGCAGCCTGCAGCCACGGTAAGGCGGGCGCGCTCCGCTCTACGGAAAAGCGCCTTGGGGACCGCGGCGGCGTCTCGCCGGCTCCCTCGCCCCTCTTGGCTCGTTGGCCGTGGCGGGGTCGGGGCGGCTCGCGCGGACGCCTAGGGCTCCAGGAGACGCTCGCCTGCTTCCTCGGCCCGCACTGGGGGAGGAAGGGAGGGAGGCTGGGCGGGAGGCTGCCGGCGAGGCGAGCCAGTCTGGAGCCCGAGCCTCCGTCGCCGCAGCCCCCGGAGCCCGCCGCGGACTAGAGGCTGGGAGCGAAGGTTAGGGGGAAGAGCGGGGAGGTGGGCGCGGGTCCGGCACTCAGGACTGCGGGTGGGAGGGAGGCGGCGCGCCCGGCTTCGTCTGCCTCGCGGGGATCCCCTTCACCGCTTCAGCCCCAGCCCCAGCGTCCGCAGCCCCTCTGCAGACCAGCCTGCCCCTGGGCCCGGGCGGGCGCTGGAGGAGCCCGGGAGGCGGCGCCGGGCTCTGGCGGCTGCAGCCTGTCTTGCCGGGCGAGCACCGGCTGCAGCGGCCCCGCGCGCGCCGCTGTTGGAGCGGAGGAACCGAAGAGCGACCCCGGCCCCGCGCCCTCTGCAGCCCGCGAGGCGCTCGCCTCTTCTCGCCCGCCGCCCTGCAGCGGGTGCTGACGTTCCCTTCCCAGCGAGTGGAGGCTGCATCGCCGGTGGACGCTCAGAGCGGTCCTGGGTGTGAGTGTGAATGTGTGTGTGTGTGTGTGTGTGTGTGTGTGTGTGTGTGACTACTCGCACCCCTAGCTTGGAGAAATGTGCTCTGGGTTGAAATGTGATCACTGAGCTCCGTCATTTTCCTCGCGTTTTAAAAATGCAGTCTATTGAAGGAGCAGACGTGAACGTGGTATAGGAGTGTGTGTGTGTGTGTGTGTGTGTGTGTGTGTGTACGCGCAACCAGGGAATACACAGCCAACTACCAGGGGCGAGGGAAGGTTCAACTGGTGAGTCCTCCTTGGCTGGGCGGTAGGGTGGGCTTCGCTGGCCGCTGCCAGCCCCTTCTCTGCCCTGCCCCCGCCTAGGCGAGGTTGGAAAGTACTGGAAATTCAACTGCGTGGTCTCTAACTTTGGAAGTTGGCTCCCCTTTCAGGGCGACACGTTAAGGCGATTTGTGCACCCTGGTCCTTGTTGACGAGGGTATTATTACTCGGTTGGGTACAGAGCCCTCTTTAGAACGGCGCCAATCCTCCGCCCGTGTCCCCATCCTCCTCCAACCCTACCCCCCACCCTACTCCTCCAGCCCTGGCGAGGTTTGTAGAGATGCAGTTATCCATAAGCTACCAATGCAGCGAAAGGGGTGCGTTGAGGCAGCCTGGGTTTCGGAGGATCCTGCGTGCACCCCTGGTATTTGACGAGTCCACGAGATATCCTTGCTGCTTTGTGGAAGGCGGCGGCGGGGCACGCTCGGGATTCGAGCGCGGGGGCGAGAGGGTGCCCATGTACAGCGCTCTGCGGCCGCGCACGCAAGATCTGCCGAACGGCATCGCGGGCAATTATATAAACTGGCTCAGTGATTACCCAGAACCGTAATGCGAGCCCCTCGCTCGCGAAAGACAAGCCCAAAAGTTTGCCTGCTTGGGGAATGTAAGTACCGGGGCGCACCCATCCCGGGACCGGAGAGCAGGGAGACGCCTGGTACCACGGCGCCCACTTACATGATGGGCGTTGGGTGCTGATGCTACTGTCCCCAGAGAACCTGTTACCGAGGTAGGGATTGGATAGAAGCTCGGGGAATGATCAGAGAGGAAAAGCCGGTCAGAACTAAGGGTCCATGGAGTCCTCAGAGCCCGAGCCTGCTCGGGGGTGTTGGGAGGCCTTTGCAGGGGGTTATGTTCTCTGAGAAAACTAACTTTGCATCCTGGGGAACCCCTAAGCCTCGCTTCTCTCTCGGATCTCCCCCATCCAGTGCCCTTCACGTGTTTGGAAACCTGCCTGCACTCTCTGATCCACCTTGGAGGTGCCAAGTGTGCCAGCCATCCAGGCCCACTCTGGCGGGGAGGGGGCTAGGATGGAGGGTGCTGGCCTCTGCCAGGGTTGGCCACCATTAGGTACCTATTCCTGGGTTCCTGGGCTAGCCCGGCGCTAATGGGGTAGGATGGGGAAGAGTGTAGGGTATGTCTTCCGCCCCCTCGCTTCCCTCTACGCCGCCCGCAGTTTGCTTCTGCTGCGTTTATTTTCCTCTCCCGGTCTCCCTTAGCTGCCGCAGCCTGTAGCATGTTGTTAGTCTTTGATAGAGAAACCACAGTAGTAGAGTGCTTTTAAATCTTCTTTTCGCCTGTAGAGGGATAAACCACCCTAGACCTGACAGAGACGTGCGGAACGCTTAAGTCTGGGGCACTGTGGCCCTGAACTCCCTCTCCAACGCAGGCAGGTGGTGTGCCTGGGTGGGGAGGGTTTCTTTTTTTCCTTCTCTTTTTTGCCACATTCCTTCGTCCTGAAACCCCGCATCCCCTCCCCCTGAAATCCCGGGTCTGTCTGAGTGTGTTCCGCGCTGTAAAATAAATCCTCCCTTCGCAGACCTGTGGGGCCTTTCGGATTTCCTGCCGCTGCCATGATCCTTAACAATGCGATTACAAAGCTCGTGCTCCGCTGGGGAAAATCCCCAGGTGCCAGCCGGCCGCGCCTTGACCTTGCTGAAGGCGCCTTTAACACGGCTGCCTGAGAGGCTTCGAGCCCGCTGCTAGGGTCCGGAAGGGAGGAGGGCGCCCCGGGAGGGGCTGTGCTCGCTCCGGACCGGGCGGGAATCGGGTCGCGGCTGGGCGGCCGCGGGGAGGGGACGGGGCTCGGCGGCAACCTGTTTCCTCGAGCACTCCTGCTCCACGGCCTCCGCGCGGGCCGGGCGCCGCCGTGCTCTCCGCGGCCCCCCTCGCTTTCTCCGTGGTCGTCTGCCCCGTGCTCCTGGCTTCGGCTCCCAGGCTGGCGGAGCTGAGCCGCAGTCCGGGGGAGCCGGGCCGCCGGGTGGGCGGGGCCTGCGCGGGAAACCCAAGCCGCGACCGCGGTGTTCCGGGCGCGGTTGTACCCCAGGCGCCGTGCCGCTCGGGGTCCTAGCTGTGCCGCGCTCCTGGCTCCACGCCTGGCCCCATCCTCCGCCCCCCCCGGCGCGCTCCAGGCGCTCCGCGGCTCAGCTCTGCTCCGGAGCTCTTCTAGCCAAAGTTAGGAGGGATGTTTTCACAGGTGGTGGTGGAAGCGTGTGTGTGTGTGTGTGTGTGTGTGTGTGTGTGTGTGTGTGTGTGAGAGAGAGAGAGAGAGAGAGCGAGGCAGCCGAGCAAGCCTGGAAGGGAGGTGTGCGGCGAGGCCAGACATCGCGCAAAAACAGGATTCCCCTCTTTGTAGGCGTTGTAAGAGAATGATGAGAAAGAATCCGTTTTCTCTGGTGAGGATGATGACCAGAGTCCTTCCACCTAGTGGAATCGGACCAGTCTGAGCAGGTTTTCCAGGGTAAACGAGCGTGGCCTCTCACCGGTGCCCTGCGTGCACTGGGTCCTTGTGAATGCCGCGGAAGTGAACGCCCCCAGGTTGTCGAGGCAAAACTTGGGACCTAGATGTTCCCGTAGTTTCAGGCGGCTAATTCAGGGAAGGTTTTATTCCCAGCATGTGTCTTTAAGGGGCGGGGGCCGGGGGGAGGCGGTAGAGTTCAGGTTGGCGTGTGAGTTCACCATCTTCTGGGGGTTGGGGAAGTTGTCAGGGATGGAGAGGTTACGTTTTTGAGATTTCTTGGATTCATCTGCCAGCTTCTTAATGTCATCCAGTTCTCTCTTCTTGGATAGGGTCAGCAAGCCAATTAGCCACCCTAATGGGATGTGGCGGGAGAAGAATCAGCCTTGCTCACTGCAGGCCTGGGGCGGGGTAGGGCCTCAGCCTAAGGAAGCATCTTCAGAAAGCAGTTCTACAGCGAAGGGAATAATCTGGAATAGGAGGTAGTGAGTCCCCACGGAACAGGTGCTGCAGTGAAAGACGGTATTGGAGTAGTGGGCGTTTTGGATCTCCAAGGGCTCTCCTCCAATGGATCTGACTCTGTGGCATAATCCCTTTAACCCTCTCTGGTTTTGTGGGAGTAAATTGATGGGATGTGACTTTAACTCCTTGATTTCCTGGGTGGGAATCATGGCAATGGGGCCTTAGGCAAGTTACCTTTGGAACTTCAGTTCTCTCTCCTGGAAAATGGGGAGATATTCTTTGGTTTACAACCAAGTAAGGATTAATGTCTATAAAAACTCACAGATAATCATTCCCTCCCATTTCCTTCCTCCTTTTCCAACACTGTGCATTTGTTGGGTGGGGGCTGGGCAGGAAAATCAACAGCCTGAAAAGAATCAGCAACATTGCATCCACTGTCTATTTAAAAACAGCTCAAGTGCTTGAAACAAAAATATCTTCTCTTTTCTTAGAAAAGTAATTTCCAGTTTTGTTAGAGTTTCTCCCTCATTGAGTCCTTTTTGTGACAGAATTACATCCTTGTGCAGATTGGCGTGTTATATAACCTGATATTTCCAGATCAAGAGTTAAAAATATGGGCAAGAGGGTGATTAGGAATTTAAGATAAAGACTGTTGGACAACACAAGCAAGGGACTCAACGTAAGATGCCCACTCACAGTCTTTAACTCAGAAGGGTTAAAGAAAATGCGATTGAATATCACCTAGTGTAAATCCGCACCTGGATGGGTACTCAGCCCCCCTGTCCAGTTCCAATAAACAGCTACTCTGCCTGGCCCTCCAGCCTGCCACAGTTTTGTCCCAATACATTCTCCCAAGTCCATAAATCTCAAAAGGGAAACAAAAGAACAATGGGATTTAAATCACCTCCTTGCGGATTTGATTCCTAGAGCCTAGCAGGGTAAATCAACGTCAATTCTAGATCTCAGAGACTGATTTTTACCTGCCTTCTTACATGGTTTATCAGCCTTGCTTATAGTAGCTGAAAGGTTTATCACTGCATCTTTGCTTTGCACCGACAGACTGCTGCTGTGAGGGCCACTTTGAAAGTAACACATGCCCCACTTCCCTGGGAGTCAGGCATATATAGATCCCTGAACTTAGAGTTTTCTGCAAGAGCAGCCTCTAATGAAACAGTGAAAATGTAGACGGTTGCTACTCTGTGCCTTACAGATTCATTATTTTGTCACAGTTTTTAAAAAAAAATTTTGTTGTATATATTATAATTAGCAAAGTAATATAAGCAAGGTAAGGCAATATAGAGAAAAGCAGAGAGAAAATAAATTTCATCACATTTTGAGTTGTAACTTGTGACTTTATATATGTAAAAAAAATGAGACCATAGTCATAACATATTGAATGCATATTTTCATTTAATGATTGATCTTTCTGTGTTATAATATCTCTCCCTATGGCAGCATGTTTAATGGCTACACAGAACCTTAGTGTTTTAATACGGCATAATTTATTTAAACAGTACTGAAATTTTGACTTTTTCTTTATTTTTAGTTTTATTTTTTTAATTAAAACAAAGCTGCAGGAACTACCCTTGTGCACACTGTGTGATTTTAGTGTTTCCTTAAGATGAATTCCTAGAAAGTAGGATTGCAGGGTCAGGGACATATGCCATGCTAAGACTTCTGTCACACATGAGAAGCAGTAGGCTACACTGTGATTTCTACTTCATCTTTTAAACCAGAATGCGGCTGTTTACTTTACAATCCCCTAGAGGCTTGGGAGCCTGGGTAGTCTAGGGAGGCAGGGGTGACCATCAAACCTCAAGCAGGGGATTTGCATAACTTTGAGCAGTTCTGCTGAAGTGATAGGCAAATCCTGTTTCAAGAACATTTTTCTTGCCTGGCTGTTTACGAATCATCACTTTCTGTAGCGCTTCAGCCAGCAATGGAGTTGAAATATGTAAATATGTTCCTCTGTATTGTAGGTGGGGCTGGCTCCACAGTGAATGGCAAACAGTTCCTCAGAAGAAGTGTGTGCATCTAGCATTTGCCCAGGCAGTGGATTGCATCCCTCCTTGCCCTTCCCCCTTCCCTTTTCCTTTGGCTCAGAGGCCCTGGAATGGCCGCCTAGAAAATCTTACCAAGGAAACCATTGGGATGACCCACAGCAAGCTTATCCCCGCCCGCTGGTGCCTGGCATTTTCCTGGAAAATCAGCCCACCTGCCTCTCCTCATGGTGCCTGGGCACAATACAAAAATTAAATAAACATGCCCACATACTGTTTCCAGAGTAGAAGTAGTTGGGCCTCTCTTCCCATCCTGGTCTGGGCCAGTTCAACGAGAGGGGGTATTTGTCAGTCTTCCTTTCACGTGTCGAATTTCTGTGACCCAGAAAAGATTTGTTCCCTGTGGTTAGGTGACTGGTCATCTGACAAAGAATTCAGTGGAGCCACTGGAGGAAGTCCAGGCCTCCCATTTCTAAGGTGTCCCTGTGCTCAGCCAGAGACATCAGGAGTTCCTTTAGATCAGATAGAGAGGTCACCTCAGCCTTGTTCCATGGTGTGGTCACCACGGAGGAAACCCACTCCCCTGGTCACAGTCTGAATTCTGACAAGTGTTTAGATGCTGCCTTTGATACTGACACCTCTTCAGTTTCACTAGGGAGGGCGATGGAACTTTTTTTTTTTTTTTTTTTTTTTTTTTTTTGCCCTTTGTCATGTTCTGAACATCAAATCAGGGCCTTTCTTTCATTCGGAAAACAAAAAGGAAACAGGACATAAATGTAGCGGGACCTCAAAAGCAATTGTGCAGGGCCCCCTAATCCCTGTCTCCTTGAGCCCTGCATTTGCTTTGTGGATGGTGGCCCTGCAGCCTGGGCCCACAGCAAGAATGATTGTCAGATACAATTGATAAGTCTTTATAATTCTCAAGAACATTAGGTTTTTTAAGAATGTTTTCACTTAAAGAGCTGAATTTCTTGCTGTGGAATGATCGTTGTTTCTAAAAGTGTGGTCTTTGAACCTCTCAAAAGTCAAGCAAAAGGGCTGCAGCTAATACATTATGGCTTAGGGTAAAACACTTGCCCATCCTGGAATTAGTTTCCCTCTCTATAGAATGAGGATGGGAGAGGAGTGTGGATTTGATGTTTTGTAAGACAGCGCTTCTCAAACTTTTAATATGCACATGTATCACCCGAGAATCTTGTTTTTAAAGTGCAGGTTCTGGGGGCGCCTGGGTGGCTCAGTCAGTTAAGCGTCCAACTTCGGCTCAGGTCATGATCTCACGGTTCGTCGGTTCGAGCCCTGCGTTGGGCTCTGTGCTGACAGCTAGCTCAGAGTCTGGAGCTTGTCTTCAGATTCTGTATTTCCCTCTCTCTCTGACCCTCGCTTGCTCATGCTGTCTCTCTCTGTCTCTCAAAAATAAAATAAATGAAAAACATTAAAAAATTTTTTTAAAAAGTGCAGGTTCTGATTCAGTACGTCTGAAGAGGGGCCCAAGAATAAGCATTTCTGACAGGCTCCATGGTGATGCCATGATGCTGGTCCCTGGTCCACACTTTTAGTTAGCCAGGTTACAAGCTACTTCCTACTCTGGTGTTATTTCAGAAGGCCATAATGATGACCACCAGACATCAAGAGGAGTTGTCTTATATTTATAGCTTGGCACTACAGAGAGATGTGTCCATTCTTTACTTTTGGGTTTTGAGAATTGGCGTCTTCATTTCAGTATAGAGAGTAGGGAGAGACTTAGCTCTCTCATGCAGTGGTTGTCCAGGAGGCGGAAGAATGCAGCAAGAGCCAAACAAGCACGTATTGAGTGCCTTGTGTGTTAGGTAGCTGTTGTCACCCCCATGTTCTAGATAAGAAAACCGAGACTCATTAAGACAAGCCATTTGCCTAGGGTCACAGACCTAGGACTAGCCGTCTGATCATAGGCCTCTCTGGCTCTAAAATCCTCTTTCTCCTAGAAGGGCAACTTTATAACTTTCTGGAATGCCATGTAATTAAAACTGAGGGCTTAGCAAAGTGTTTCTCTTTGAAGGTCCTTTTACTGGGTCTACTTTGAGAGTAGATCCAGACATTTAAAAATTTGCTTCATTATCATGCAAGCAATGAAAATGCTTAAGAGCTTAAAAGCAATTTGTTCAACTTGGTTAAATACCCGCCCTCCCCAGTCTTGTTTGTATTATTAATTTACTCATCAAACTGTGACATCAAAACCATTGTGAAGGTACATTTCAGTATCTTCTGATTGGTGGAGTCCTTCAAATGAAAGGAGTTTGTATTCATGAGGTCCACAGTGGAAGGATCTAGTTCAGAGTGAGTCAGAAAAACGAGCTCTTTACTGAATAAACTCAGCCCTCCTCTGGCCTCCGAATGAGAATCGGTCGTTTAAACGTTTTATTAACGTGCAATTATTCTGAGAACCAGTCAGCAATGCAGCTCTTTGCAAACATTAATTAGCTGATCTTCACATCACCCCCGCATGGCAAATAAATAGCGTTAAGCCTGCATTTGAGAGAATAAATGGACACACGGAGATGAAGATGGAAGAGGCAAACTTTTGCTTTGCAGGAAGTGTGGTAGAGGGAGGTGGAATTAGGAGATTATGTGAGTCTGGCACTTACTATTTAATGGGTGATGCACTAGATATTCTAGAGTTGCACCATGCAGCGCCGTAGTCACAAGTCACAATTTAAATTAAGTTTAATTAAATAAAATGAATAATTCATTTCCTCAGTCACACTAGCCAGACTCCCAGTGCTCAGTAGAGGATAGTGGCTATCTTATCAGACAGTATATGGAACATTTCTGTCATTGCAGAGAGTTCTGTGAGGCGGTGTTGGCTAGTAGCTCGGGATGATGAAAGACTAGTATTAGAGATCTCTGCTGGTGTGGAGCTCTCATGTAAAATCCCCTAAAACAATACCTGACATGTGATGGTCATGACATAGCCCAAGCTGTGGCTTAGTATTTTGGTGTAGTGGTTAAGGACTGGCTCCTGGAGCTCAATGTGGTTCAAGTCCTGGTGTAGCCACAAACTGGTTGTAAGACTAGAGGTAGGTTATCAAATCCTCTGTGCCTCTTCGCAGATTCATGCTACTGTTTTTCACTTCTCTTATTAGTCAAGATTATTTCTAAGACAATGCTGGATTCTGGAGAGGGTGCTGGGAGACAGGTACTCTCCTCTGCTGCTGGTGGAAATGCAAATTAATACACCCTTTTAGGAAAGCAATTTGGCAATAACTGTCAGTAGTCCTAGAAACACTTGTTCTCTTTAGTCCACTATTCCAATTCTAGGAATCTAGCCAAAGAAAATAATCAGAGATGGGCAGAAAAGATGTCAGAATAAAAATGTTCATTGCCGTGTTATTTATAATAGTGGGGAAAAAAAAGGTAAACACTTGGATTGGACAAGTAAAGTATGGCAGCCAAACAGTGGGATATTGTATAAAGATTAAATGTCATTTTCAAACATGTGTTTTTGTGACGTAGGAAAATGTCACAATAAAATTATGTGTTAAAAAGATAATGCTATACTATTGAATCCCAAATATGCTTTCCAAAGCAGACATTTGTTGAAATGGAATTAAAAGAAATAGACCAAGTATTAAAATGTGAATTACTAGAATTATTGATGGTTTGAGGGAATTATTTTAGCTTCTTCCTCTAAGTTTCATGTTTTTGGTTTTTTTGTTTGTTTTTTTAACCAAACTAACGTAAAAACGTTGGCAACCGCGTGCCATGTGCACTCAGGCTGCCTTCCCTCTGCTATGTTGTGTGGTCAGAGACTCCCATCTGATCCTAATCTGCCCTTTGTAGCAATTTTGAAATTTCGAGTTTATCCAGTTGTGTTTGTCTACCTTCAAGGCCAGGGCGTACTTCCCAATGTCCAATGTTAATTGCTCTTTACGGCCACTTAAGTCTGTTTGTATGTGCACTCTGAGGTGATTCAGACTGAGCAGCATAGGGCAGTGGGAAGAGCAGGAGCTTTGGAGCCTGAAAGAACTAGGCTCAGACCCTGACCCTCACTTCCTTGCCCTAGAACCTTGGGCAACCCTTCTGTGCCTCAGGGTTCTCCTCTATAAAATCGGAGAAGCAGTAGATTCCCTTTCCTATCCCAGGGCTGTGAGGATTGAATGTTCACTTCAGTCGAACATCTGGCACATCCAGGTAAATAAAGGCACAGATGACTTGAGGGCCTGGTGCCCAGGGCTATCTAGAACATAAGCTCATTTATTCTCCAGGACACTCTCGAAATCGGTGGAGTCCTCACTTTCCAGTTGAAGGAATGGGGGGGTCTGGTGGCTGCATGCCACGACCCCTGTCACATGGGTTTGTGAGTGGCAGAGCCGAGAGTGGACTGAGCCCAGCTGGCGGTGAGTCTCGTGCCTTCTCTGGTACGGGCTCCCAAGCTCCCGAGCCATCTTCCTTTCCTGGTTTCCCTGGACGCGCTTCATCCTGACGCTCTGTGAACTCCTCGTGTCCCAGCCATGTACGCGTCCCTCGCAAGGAATAAACAAGGCAGACATTCCTTTTTTGTAGCTTGAATGATTATAGCAACAGCTCACCCAACTGAAAAGTAACCCTGAGCTGCCAAGTCACAGAGGTAGGGACACTCATCCTAGGACCATTTTCTGGGAAGTCTACAGGATCCTTGGCTCAGCTGACTTTTTGCCGCCTTGAAAGATCTGCCACACGTCACTTCTTGGCAGCTTGAAGGAGGCACCAAATTTGTGGGCAGCCCCAGCTCCCAGCTTTAACACTTTGTGGGACCTCGGACAAGTTTCTTCCTATCTCCATGCCTTAGAGTCCGTGTCCATGAAATGGGGATAATAATGGGTGTGCGTTAGCATTGGTGGGAGGATTGTCATGAAAGTATGTTTGCGACAGTTTTGTGAGACCTTGTCACTGTTGAATCAGCACCACTATTTCCAGAGTCTTAAAAGTAACTTGTTGTGGGACAGCTAAGTCATGGGCTCCTTTTCCTCCACTAGGGATGGTTCTCCGGTATACTTGGATTAAGTGTGTTCTAAGGCCATGGAAGACAGAGGAAAATGCCAACAGATTTTGGTATGAATTCTCTACTTTGTCACCTGATAGCTGTATGGACTCCAGCAAGTTCCTTAAATTCTCTTGAGTCTCCATTATTTTTTTCATTTATAAAATAGAAAACAGAAATATCTACCTCAAAGAGCTGGTGTGGGGTTCGTGAAGTGACTTGCACAGTGCCTAACAGTGTCCCCTGTGTGAATGATAGCTCTTGGCATTGCTGTTTTTCCTGCTCTCTCCTCACCCGCTCAGCTTCCTGGCCTCTTGATTCTTGCTTCCAGAGCATTGCCTGCTCTGTCAGCACAGTTCAGCAGTGGACAGAACTACGGAGGGGAGACCGAGAGAGTCTCAAGGAGCCGATTTCCAGTTTTTGCAGGTCAGACTCTGAAAGCATCTCTGGCACCCCTACCTTTTCCTGTGGAAGTGGAAAAACCAAAGTGCTCTCCATTTAGACCAGCAGATCCTGGTTCCAATTCCAGTTCTGTCCCTTTGCCGCTCTGCACCAGCTTGGTCAAAATGATTCTTTATCTGCTCCTCTGAGCTGCTGTCAGGCGTGAGATTTTGAGGTCCAGCGCCGTGCCCAACCTTGTGGCTCCCAACCCTGGCTGTGTATTAGGATCCCCGGGGAGCTCTTCCCAAAGACCGGTGCCCTAGCCCCACCCCAGCCATGGCTGGGACCCAGGTGACGCCAAGTTGCAGCCAGGATTGAGAAATTGTGCATAATGTAAAGTCTCATTGAATGTTCCTTCCCTGCCTTCTTCAGAGAAGCATAAAGGGATCCCATGTTGAGTAATTTCTGTATGAGGAGGGTGACCTCATTTATTGGAGCCGTGGGACTATGGATATAGTAATCAAGGCTTCCTTCCCATTGCCTCTCCACCTCCTGGCAAACTGGGGCAAACTGGGGCACCTGGGTCAGGAAAGTGCGGCCTCGCTCAGGCTGTCTCCTCCTCATTTAGACAGTTGCATTCTGAGCACTGAAAAAGGCCTAGCCTTTGCTTAGAGAAGATGTGATGTTCCTTTGACCTGGTTTTGCTCCTTTTATGTTCGCTTCTGGGCAGAGCCCTGTTAACCATGCATGCACAGCCTCCACGCAGCCAGCAAGGCCTCGGGGTCCCCGGGGTAGAAGAGGGAGCGCCTGGTCCCTGCTCCCCAGAAAAGACTTATCCTATGGTGGTAGGATTGACATTACTGAAAGGCCGGGAAGCTCTGCACTTCTGGATGATTTGGGTGATTTGACATCTTTTAAATAATTAATATTTATTTACTTGAGGAGTCCTACTCAGTTGGCTGTTTTTTTTTTTTTTTTTTTTAAGATCACTTCAAGTCCACCTCAAAGTGGGAAAAAATATGTTCTGGAGAGGGCTTGTAAACTTAGTGTGGATAGGCACTGCCAGGGGACTTGTTAAAATGTAGGCTCTGATTCGATGGGTGGCGGGGAGAGCCTGGGATTCTGTATTTGTGCTCCCAGGAGCTGTTGATGCTATTGGTTCAAGGCCCACAGGTTCTTTTGTTTTTTTTTTTTTTAATTTTTTCTTACATTTTATTTATTTTTGAGAGACAGAGAGAGACAGAGCATGAACAGGGGAGGGGAAGAGAAAGAGACACAGAATCTGAAGCAGGCTCCAGGCTCTGAGCTAGCTGTCAGCACAGACCCCAATGCGGAGCTTCGACCCACACACCATGAGATCATGACCTGAGCCAAAGTCGGACACTAAACCTACTGAGCCACCCAGGTGCCCCTAAGGCCCACAGGTTCTAAAACCTCGATCTTTCTTCCTGCTTCCACTTTCTCTTCCCCCTCCTCTCTCCAAGCCAGGAGTAAGAGATGTGGAGGGTCATAGAGCAAATGGAGTCTGTCGGTTTGGGCACCTCTTTGTCAGACTTGTGGCGGCCTCAATGGCAGCAGCTGCAATGTAACACATATGAAATAGTGGCCCTTCCCTTGGTGCCACAGAAAGATTCCAGTTCCAGGTATTGTGATATATCCTCCAGGCTTCCTTCCACATTCTCACCAACCCTTGTTATTTCTTGTTTTTGATCTTGGCTATTCTGACAGGTGTGAGGCAGTATCTCATTGTAGTTTTGATTTGCATTTTCCTGATGATGAGTGATGTTGAGCATCTTTTCATGTATCTGTTGTCCATCTATCTGGATGTCCTCTTTGGAGAAGTGTCTGTTCATGTCTTTTGCCCATATTTTGAATGCATTATTTTTTGTTTGTTTGTTTTGGATGTTGAGTTGTATAAGCTCTTTATATATTTTAGATACTAATCCTTTATCAGACATGTCATTTGTAAATGTCTTCTCCCATTCAGTAGGCTGTCTTTTAGTTTTGTTGATGACTTCTATGCTGTGCAAAGGTGTTTTTGTTTTTGTTTTTGATAGAGTCCAATAGTTTATTTTTGCTTTTGTTTTCCTTGCCTCAGGGGACCTATCTAGAAAAAAGTTACTGTGGCCAGTGTCAGAAATTACTGCCTATGCTCTTTTCTAGGATTTTTGTGGTTTCAGGTCTCACGTTGAGGTCCTTAATCTGTTTTTGAGTTTATTTTTGTGTATGGTATATGAAAGTGGTCCAATTTCACTCTTTTGCATGTTGCTGTCTAGTTTTCCTGACACCATTTGTTGGAGAGACTGTCTTTTTCCCATTGCATAATTTTTGCCACCTCCAGGCTTCTTTCATATCCTAAACTTATTAAGCCTTGTGGCACATTGTGGAATAGGTAGTGATTTTTATTACTAGGATAAGTATTACTTTGAAAATTTTATAACAGTTATCATGTTTTTATTTAATGTGTTTTTTTCTGATTATACCAATAATACATGTAAACAATAGAAAATTTAGAAAACCTAAGATAACCCAGAGAACATGTGAAAACATGTCCATAATCCTACCATGTGGAAGTAGTTCCTTCTAACACTTTGGTTTTCTCTTCCTTATTATTTCTATGTACAGATCTACGCTCCCCACATTCCACTTCCCCTCCCCCACCCACCATTTGCAGGAGATCTGACACACAGTTTTGTAACCTTAACATGCCCTGATCGTCTCCCCATGGTGCTGAATTTTCTCTCCAACGTGACTTTTAATAGCTATGTAGTAGTCCATCATAAGATATATCATTGTTTATTTAACCTTTTTCCTATTCTTTGCAATTTTTCACCACTGTAAATAACGCTGAGATCAACACTTTTGTGCACCCGTCTAGTTATTTCCTTCAGCCCAATTACTAGGTCAAAGATCATGCAGCTTTTTAGGGCTTTTGATATGTGTTGCTAAATGGACCTGAGGAAGGTCTGAATCTAATTTAAGTTCCCTCCCATCTGGTAGGAATTAGATCAAGGAAGTGATCATTACTTGCATTTTATGTTGGCAGTTGTCCCTCATCAGGAATTCCAGGCCAGGGCAGATATCCCCACCGGCACCCACCCGTGGCCAGTGTGTGGAAGTTCACCACACTGGGGAGGTGGGCCCTGGGCTTGACTCAGACTGAATGTGGCTTCCTGGATCTGTGATGGTATCCCTTTTTTTTTTTTTTTTTTTTTAAGTTTGTTTATTTTGTGTGAGAGAGAATGAGGGAGGGGCAGAAAGAAAGAGAGAGAATCCCAAGGAGGCTTCATGCTGTCAGCACAGAACCTGACGTGGGGCTTGATCCCATGAATGGTGAGATCATGACCTGAGCTGAAATCAAGAATCAGCCACTTAGCCAACTGAGCCACCCAGGCACCCTGATGGTAGTAATGTTTTTAAGGAAAGAGGAAAAGAGAGAAGAAGGGATCTAAGTATTCCCAAACTTGAGGCTTATGATCAGACTGTGCCCAGAGCACAACCACTTCTCGCCATCCGCACTTGCACCGCCCTCGTCAGAGCCCCGTCTCTCACCTGGACAGGCGCAGTCATTGCCCTCCCTGGCCTCCCTGCTCCTGCCCTGGCTCCTTGCAGTTTATCCTCAACACAGGGGCTGGGGCGATCCTGTTAAGACACACATCAGAACATGTCACCCCTCAGTTCAGAACTCTGTAATGGCTCCTCATTTGCCTCAGAGTAAAGGTCATAGTCCTTACGTGACCTGGAAAGTCGTCCTCTAGTGCCAGGCCTCTCCTGCATCTCTGACCTCACCTCCCGTGCTTGTTGGAATGTGTCAGGCCCAGTCCTGCCTCAAGGCTGTTCCCTCTGCCTGGAACATTCTTTCCCTGGATATGTACATGGCTATCCGCCCACCTCCAAGTCTTTGCTCCAATATCGCCTTCTCCACAAGGCCCACTCTGATGATCCTGTGGCCTTGGTAACACCACCACCCTGCTGCCCCCAGTGTTCCAGACCTCTTTTATCTGGCTGTATATTTTCTTATTTCTGTGGGGTTTAATACTGTGTTTTATGATCATAACAAGACTGCTCTGCCTGCTGTGTTAAGGATAATCTGAGTAGGAAGGTGGGGTGGGGAGGTGGGAGACCAGGCCAGAAGCAGACCACGGCTTCTAATTTGCTTCTGTATTACACTTACTGACTGTGGAAATAAACACTCAGATGAGAACAAGCCAGAGGCTACAAGGAAGTCAGCCACCACCACTTGCCTTTGGTGAGACTCAGGATCAGGTGGAGAGGTGGGGAAGCTTCTTAGTGAAGAAACAAAAAAAAAAAAAAAAAAAAAAAAGAAGAAGAAGAAGAAGAAGAAGAAGAAAGAAGAAGAAGAAGAAGAAGAAGGGCTTTGGACTGCTCTGACTGGAGGCTGTTGGCAGGAAGAAGCTGGAGGCGGGCTTCCTAGAAGCCGGGAGCTGTATGTGATGAGTTTGCGAAGCATATTTTGCTCGCTTGCAGTGGTCTTGAGCTGGAAGTAGGGACAAAAATTTAAAAAGCTCGCCTGTTGTTTATCAAGTCCTGACCCTTTGGGGCTGGTTGCTGCAAAGGCTGGGGGTCAGCGTTCTGTTTTCATATATGGCCTGGCTATTGTCTATTTCATCTCTCATGACTAGTGTGAATCTCCACGAGGCAGGGATCTGTGCCTTTTGTCCACTGAGGTGACCCCAGGGCCTAGAACGGTGTTTGCCAATAAGAGGCTCTCAGTCTTGGGGCACCTGGGTGGCTCAGTCAGTTGTGTGTCCAACTCTCGATCTCAGCTCAGGTGATGATCTCAGGGTTTGTGAGTTCAAGCCCTGTGTCAGGCTCTATACTGGCTATAGGGAGCCTGCATGGGATTCTGTCTCCTCCTTTCTCTGTCCCTCCCCTGCTTGTGTGTGCTTGCTCTCTCTCTCTCAAAAAAAGTGTCTCTCAGTCTTTGTTGAATTGTGTGTGTTTGGCCTGCATTACCTCCTTTAATCCTCCCAAATGGCTAGATCTTGTTTTTCTCATTTTCCAGAGGAGGAGGAAAGTGGGGTTGGAGTGGGTAGATCTCACCCACGGTCACCACACCCGGAGTCAGGGAGCCAGAGTTCCCGCACAGATCCACCTGACCCTATAAAGCAAGTATCCTCCCCGGGACCTTGTCTATAGTCAGTTCATGGGAAATGGAGGGGTCCCGGGCTTGTCCGGTCTACTCTGTGGCAGGAGCGTGATGTGCACCATCTTCAGATGCCTCTTTCAGCCCAAACTTTTAATAGAAAGAAGATGTTTAGCCTCTCCTGACACCTGCCTGCCCTGATGCATGATGCCTTATAGCAGGAATTGATCTGGGTTCCTAGAAGGAGAATTTACCTTCACAAGCTGCCCTTGAAGGTGGGAAACAGGGTGGGAAAACCATCTGCCCTGGAGTTGGGGTGATGGTGCCCAGCATCAGAGCCACTTTCTGGGGCCCCTGCATTCAGGCGTGTGTGTGTGTGTGTGTGTGTAGGTCTCTAAACAGCACATTCTTGAAACTTTTCAAGTTAAACTGTTGCCATGGTAACTTGCAGGGTTGTCGTTTCTTGATCTGTTGTCACCCATCTCAGTTTCTCGTCTCCTTGATAATCAGGGAATTAAATTCATTTGTTCAAAAGTGGACCCCAGAGATGGGCAGGCTGAGGCCAAAGAGAGGATGTGATGGGGGGAAGGCCAGCAGATGTCACACACCTCACACCACAGGGGGAGCTGCGTCCCTGTGAACAGACCCTGCCACTAAGTGGGCCATTTGATCCCTATTATGTACTGAGCTCCCTACTGTGTGCTGGACAGAGCCACTCTGCCAGGCTGACCTGGGATGTCCCAATTATGTGAGCAGGGGAGGCAGGATTTGAATTGGGATCTTGCTGGCTCCGAGTCTGTGTTCTTCTACCTCACCTTTCCAGGAGTTAGGAAAACATGACCAGGACTTAGGGTATAGTCTCTTGGTTGCTAACCAGCAGTCTTCCCCCAGGCCAACAGAGGCTGAGGTAGGCTGAGGGTGGAGGATTGGCTTCGGTTCAGCATCAGGAAGAACATTCTCCCAATTACTGTACTGCCTGTGGAAGGAGTGAGCTCCTCATCGTGGGAGGTGTACAAGCAGGGGCTGTCAGAGTATTGTGGAGAAGCTTCCTGCAGGAGGTGAGAAGTTGGACTCACTATCCTCTTGAAAGATTCAGGTACAGAATGGCTGGCTCCCTTGGGTGGGGCTGCCCATCTAGGTCCTTAGCACCATTATTAAGTACACTGACGAATCAGTCAGTAAGAGCTTGTTGACTGAGCTCTGCCCCAGAGTAGGTATCAGCCTGGCCAGAAGAGCAGGAGGATCCACTCAGACCTCAAGGTACTTAGGATACAGTTAAGGGTATCACCAGACATGAATTTAAGAGTCAGACTGATCTTAGATCCTGGCTGAGCCATCTCTAGACATTGTCAGCTTTGGAACCATTGACGAGATCATCGTAGTGGGGTGCTGTCCTTGGTTGAGATCCACTGTGCTGGGTGTGTGATCTTTGGCACATTAAACAAGCTCTAAGTCTTGGTTCCTCCCTCTTCAACACAGAGTAATGATACCTGCTTTGCTGATGAAGTGGAATAACATTAACTGACTTGTAGCACAGAGGCTGGCACAAAGCAGACACACCTGAGAAAGAATTCTCACTCCCAGCATGACTGGGGGAGGCAAGGAAAGCTTCAAAAAGAAAGGTTGGGTGGCTCCATCGGTTAAGTGGTTTAAGCGTCTTACTTCGGCTCAGGTCATGATCTCGCGGTTCGTGGGTTTGTGCTGACAGCTCAGAGCCTGGAGCCTGCTTCGGATTCTGTGTTTCCCTCTCTCTCTGCCTCTCCCCTGCTCTCTCTTGCTCTCTCTCTGTCTCTCCCCTCGTCTCAAAAATAAACATTAAAAAAAAAAAGAAAGGTTTGGGGTTGAACTTGAATGATGAGAATGTGTTTCCTGAAAGGAGGAGAAATGTTGTTACCTCCCTCTACTATTCTGGGCCTCCTCACGTTGCTGATCACTCCCTGCTGTCCCCTAGAAAGGTGACCAAAGAAACTCGGCTCCTAGAAGCAGTAGGTTTGGTTCTGACCCTCCCACCCCATTTTCCCTGCACCTCCTGCTCTGAGTGCCTGCATCAACTTGCTCCCATACCTGGGGCAGGCCAACATCAGGCCCCGTTTCCCTGTCTTGTTAAATGTGACTTGGAAATCCATTTCCCTGCAGCTCCCTTGCAAGAAAAAATGCACTGAGTAAGCACTCCGATCTGGCTTGGACATGACAGGAGCTACAAATGCAGTTGAATATTTCATGAAGACCTTTTCATACCACATGCTCTGCTCTTGTGGGGGGTGAAGGGGAGAGAGAGTGCAGGCTTGGGAGTCAAACTGTCTCAGTCTGAGCCCTGACTCCTTGGGGGAACTTCGGGGAGGAAGTCCTTTAACTCCCCAGAGCCTTAGCTTCCTCATCTGTGAAATGTAGAAGCTTGCAACTAATTTGGGGTTCCTTGTCAGAGCTGTAGGAGGTAATATAGGTAAAGTACATGGCAGGGTGCCTGGCACGTAGCAGAAGCTTAGGAAATGTTAGCTCTCCAGTTGGCTTCCTCTTGTTCTTTTCCCAGAATTTGTGCTTTTCGGAATAACACAGTCCTTCCGGGTGCCCAGGCCAAGGGCAATGGGATTCCTTATAGGGACTGACAGGGCTCAGGGCAGCCTACCAGCCTGCTGCTTTGAACCTAAGCTTTGGGATCTGGTCCAGCATCCTTGAAGAGCTCACCAGTTGGTCCCTGTCACAAGGCAGGATGTAGAGAATTCTCTCTGCTCCAATAGCCCAGCTGAGCATACTGTCAATTCAAAAATAAACCAGCCTATCTGAAGCCTGGTTTAAAATATAGAGGTGACAAGCAAATTCCTTCCTGCCTTGCCTTTGAATGAAGATGAATAATCTAAGGGGCCAAAACAGAAGCCTGGTGACGCTCCCCTGCCCCAGGCCTGGCCCCGGCCCCTCCTGTTCCTACCAGGGACCCGAGGTTGCTGTAATGAAAACAAGAGGAGTGTGGTGTTTTGTAACTATTTTTATACCTACATCAGACTTGATGTTAGTGCTTCTGAATTATTGAACATTTTTCTTTCTCAGCTGGCCTCTCCTGCAAGTTTCTGTCTCGGGGCAGAGGGAGTTGTTATGTAGGAAACAGTGGAGGCTGACAGACCTTGGCTGCAGGCTTCTGCTTTCCTATCAGGGGAATGACTTTGTTAGGTATCCTCTTATGAACCAGGAGCCTCCTATTAACCTTAGGTGGCAGGTAGTCTGGTCTCTGTTTTACAGATAGACAGTGGAGGCTCAGAGGGGCTAAGTAACTTCACTAAGACCACAAAGCAGGAAGTGAGGGAGTCAGAATTCAAACCCAGGTCTTTTTGACTCCATACCTGGTGCTGCTTCTTCTGAGATGGGCTCTTTCCTCTATTGTCCTTTACCTCTTTTGTATGCGTGTATGTATGCGTGTGTGTGTGTGTGTGTGTGTGTGTGTGTATGTGTATTAGTAGGCTAATGCCACCTGTTAGCCTATGGACACAGTATCAGATCACCCCCAAACCATGTTGGGGTGGGGCTGAGTGGAAGTGAGAAGACGGACATCAGAGGCTGAGAAATGAGAAGCAGGGATGAGCGAGTCTCTTGGTCCAACCACTATTGGAATAATGGGAAAACCATCGCTTCTTTCAGTAAGAGATCCCTTGAGTGTACTTTGCAGGCCTGGAGGCATTTTGATGCCACTCTGTCAGCACCACCTGTGGGGTGAAAGCCCCTCCCTCATAGTCCAGCCATTTCTTTAAAGTGGTATCCGCACTTTGGGCCTCTTTGAAGGGGGTGATGATTGGCAGCTCTAAACCACCCCGGACAACGGGAGGGAATGAACTAGACTCTTATCATCTGCCTCTCATAATTAAAGTCCATCATAGACTTTTAATGGGTATTTTGAACTAGACATCCAGGCTTGAAAGGAATCCTGCTGTAGATTGAGATCAAGTCTCCCCACAGAGGCACTGTCTCCCTGATATCTGTTTTTATTGCAGAGCCAGGGAAGATTATACATTTTCCTTATTCTGTTCCTTTAGCTCCTATTTAATTATTGGTGACCTCGAGATGACTCTCTTTCAAGCATTTTAAACTCCTCATTCTACCTTGGTGAAAACCCTGGGGGAATTATCATATGAACTCTCTGGGAGATAGGACTCTGAAAATCAGCCAGGGACACTCATTTTAAAAGTGCCCATCATTATGGTATCAATAAAATGCATTGGGATAAAGCAGTTGTTAGTAATGTTAATAACAGCTGTATTTTGATAGCAATGCGCTTTACGACTGTATCAAGTGATATCACTTTCCGTTAAATAAAGTAATATTTGATATGGGCAAATTCCGCAATATTAAATCCCAGATAGTTGTATGAAATACTAGGCCCCCTTCACATATATATGTATTAAAGCAGGCCTGCCATGTTTTTTCTAGATGACTCTATTTATGAAAACTTGCAGACTGGGTAATAGAAAGACGTTCCAAGATGGCTTCTGATGGGAAATAATTTGATGTAACATCTCATGAGCATTTAAAAAAATGACCAAGGAGTTTTCAAACATCTCAGCTTGTGACTTGTGAAGAGGAGAGAGGAGGGAGGGAGAGTCATATTTTAAATATACCCACCAGGTGCCAGAAGCTTCTACACATGACTCACCTCACCTACTGCACACAGAAGCACTGCAGAAGCAGACACCGCCAGCCTAGTTTTCACTTATGGCAACACTGAGGCTCTGGAAGTTTCAATAGCATCCCTTAGGCAATACTGCTGGTGGAGTTAATATTGAACCTGGATTTATCTGACTTTGGAGTGCATGTTATTACCTATGCCCCATATTGGCTCCTAGAAATGGTTTTCGAGCCTTTTTTTCCCCCCATATTGCATCTGTACGTGTGGGTGTCAGGGCATGTAGAGGGGCATAATAACTTTCTTTTCACCATGGGGAAGGAGCGCCTGAGGGGAAAAAAAAACTGGTTTGCGTTCAAATAAGTTTGAGAAATGCCAAATTAGACAAATTAAATGTGTTTTTGCACTGCAGGAATTCTCAGAGCCTTTACTCTGCCAGTGTGAATCTCCAAGAGAGATAAGTAGCGCATAAGAGTTCTCAAACTTCCAGCATGAAAGTTCTAAAAACATGTTTGCAAGATGTCTCCTATAAGCAGCATTGCTTCAAAAGCTCTTTGGGAAGTGCTGCTCCGTGGTTTACTGAATGGCCAGGGTTATGATCACTGTCCCCGTCTTAAAGATGTGGTCAAGGCAGAAGGCTCTGCCTGGGCCCTGACTGCTTTATTTCTTGGGTTTTCTGAGTCTCTCCGATATCCTTCTGAGCTATTAGTCACTCATATACATGGGGCTTTCTGTTCCAATCTTTCCCAACCTATTTTATCGGACACATCAAAGAATTTAAATACAAAGAATAAGGATTTAACATTTTCTTGTATGTTAAGTCATCAGGAGGGAGAAAACCTTTACCTTACTTTGTGAGAAGGATTTGCATTGTTGAAAGAGCTAAAAGACAAAGATAAGCTTTTAAAATCATATATGGAACAAAGAGAACACAGTGGGTTGGAATCAAAATATTTAAATCTGTCTTATTTCATTAAGGGGACTAAAAAAATGGTTTCTCTCTCATATTTTCTCTCTGCTTCTCTCTCATGTGTGCACACACACACACACACATTATCACTCAAGAGGTCTCACACCTCAAACTCCCACACCTTGGATCTGGAAGGAAACTGAGGGGTAATCTGGCTCACCTATGTGGCTGGAGAAACTGAGGACTCAGAGAAGGAATGGCCTTGCCTCAACCCACAAAACCAGTTATCTCATGGGCCATCAGGCTGAGTGAGTCATGGAGACAGGGCTGCCATCTGACATGTTTTGAACCTCTGCTGTGTGGCAGAGCCTAATATCCCCACCTCCTCACAATCATCCCAGGAGATGGGCATTATCTTGGATTCCAGCTGAGGAGATCAGTTGGGAAATGTTCAGTGACATGGCCCACAGCTGGTAACTGGCCATCCAGTGGGATTTGAACCCAGTGCCAAGTCTATATCACAAACCAAGTCCAGAAGGCAGGTACCTTGACTACCAATCTGCTTTTACCTTTTCACACACCACTAACCCTTGACTCAGGGGAAAGAGCTAGAGGTTGACCTGATAGTCTTCTAACGAGGAGGGAGGGATCACATCTATCTTGTTCTGGGGTTGCTGTGGGTACCATTCCGAATACGGAGGAAGGGAGCCGAATGCATACCTGTGGGCGTGATCAGCCTGGCTTCCTTGTTCCCAACTGCTCAGGTGGTTTATAAGCAGTGGGATGAATCACAGAGCAGACAAAGGCCACTGACTCAGCACAGAGAGGGAGGTGCCCGTGGTTCTTCGTTCCACATTGTCAAGGCTTGCTGGGTGGTTTCGAATTCTTTAAACAGCAGGTAGGTTTTTATGTCCTCGACTGCTTTAGATGTAAGTTTGTCCTGGAGGCAGGGGAATGCTTCAGCTGCCATCCATGGGCTTTTTTCCATCCTGCGCTTCCAACATTTATAAGCTAAGCCTATTGTAAATGGGGCCTGGAATGTAAACAATCCAAGGAGTTTGGCTTCCTTCTAGGCAGAACCTACAGAGGCCACACATTTATTCAGGTGAAGCACCATTGCTAGACACAAGGTTGGACTCCTCTTTGGGAATTTGGGAAATCAGTCGTTCATTCACAGAGTTTTTCAATTAATATTTGTCAAGAATGTCCAATATGCCGGGCACTGTGATGGAGGCACACCGGGGCAGGGGAGAGCACACCCCTGCCTTCAGGAGGTTGCATTGTTTTGGAAGACACAGCTGTGTGAAGGAGTGAATGAAGAGGTGTGCAAATGGGGAGGGAGACACGCAAGAGGATCAGCCACCTCTGCAGGGAAGGTGTCACAGAGGAGGTAGGGCTTACACTGTGTTGAAGGATGATCAGAGTTGGGCAGGGTAACAGTTGAGAACTTCCAGGGGGAGGAAACTGCATTTACAGATGCATAGGAAAATGACAAATTAAATTATTTCAGTTGGACTCATGCAGAGGACATTGTATTGGGTGATGAAGTAGTATGAGCGATAATAGATTGGACAGGTTCATAAGAGGCAACATTGACCTACAGAGTGCGCTCAAAGCCACATGGGTAGCTGTGTTTCATCAGATAGAAGTAGCATCTCGCACCCACATTATCAGCATTCCTGATGTTCTTCATGTTCCCCATATTTCAGTCCCAGTGTCTTTTGCTTATTTAGGGAAATCACTTGCACCTTAAAGAAGCAAATTACCACCATTGAAAAGACTTCTCCAAAGAGACGTTCTAGACTAGTATTTTTCAGTAGAAGTTTCTGCAAGGATGGAAATGTCCTATATGGATGCTCTTCAATACAGTAGCTATTAGTCTCATGCTGCTATTGGGTCCTTGAAATGTGGTTAGAATAGAACCTTCATTTTTATTTATATTTTATTATGCTATTTATATTATGTGTTACTTATTATGCATAAGTATTTATCATATTTATGTGTTTGCTTTCTATTGGGTGGCGCTGGGTTAGCGGGAGAAAACAGATGAACCCATTGCTGATGCAAGACACTGTGTGAGATATATGGTGGGAGAAGGGCCTTCCTGGAGGAGAGCACCCCAGCCAGAGATGATATAGTTAAGGGGTGACCATATCTGCCTAGTGACCAACAGAGTAAGACTGTGGAGAGAAGAGACCTTCTTCCTGATGGACCCTGAGAGTTGAGGAGTTTTCCAAGTGGGGGACTTGGGGGGGGCAGATATGAAAGGGCTCCCAGGGCAGAGGAGAGGGTCCAAGAAAAGGGACAGAAGCTCTAGAAAAGGATATCCACTAGGGAGGTGGGGCCAGATGAGATGGCCTCAGGGACAAGAAAGGCCACTGAGAAGCTTGGACTTTATTCCGATGGTGCAAGGAAACTATATATAGATGATGTCACATTGTGAGGATCACCAGGAGAGTCAAGAGCATCACCCAGGATGGTAGGAGGTATGAATATTGTTCTTGGAAGGGCTGCATAATTCTGTAGTCATGGAACTTAAACACCACAGTTCAAAGCCAAGATTTTAAGTCAAAACGCAGAGTTGAAATTTCTTCTACTTCGGGTGGAGCTCTTCTCATTGTGTTGTCATGCTTACTGCCACTCTTGTGTTTGGTGTTTCCTGCAAGTAAGTATGGATAACAGCATCCCAGCACCAGAAGGCGTGCTAGGGACCAGCAGCGCATGAGCCACTGACAGCCCAGGGAAGGAGACCAAAGTCCGGAGAGGTGCTGGACTGCTAATGGCTGCTCAGATTTCCCTTGCTGCTTAGTGCCAGAATTCAATCCCTGGGCTAAAGAAAACTACAGACACACTTCCAGCGCTTATGTAAGAGTCAACATCTTGAAATGCATCTGCCGTGAAAGTGCAAAAGTGAAGTTCTTTCCAATGATTTCTTCAGCACGACGTAAACGTTGACATTCTTATACAGTCTTTGGATTTGAAGCTCTTAGTTAACTACTTTCCAGAGATCTGTTTTGCTTTTAATGTTATGCAGTATTGATGTATTGATCAGGGCCTCAGCCACAGTGTATCTTGGCTAAACTGTCCTCCATCCCTAGCAAATAGGAATGACTGCGTCAGTGGCGAGAACGTGTCAATGTTGCATTTGTCTGCAGTGTCCATCTTTTTTTTCTTTTGCTGTGGTTTGGTTATGCTTCAAAGCCCTGGCGGTGCCCAGGATGTAAAAACACAATCCTTGTTCAAGAGCAGCGTTAGTGGCAGGTACACCCACATCCTCCATGGTGTAGAACAGAGCCCTAGAAATGGAACCTGGCTCTGTCACTAATTAACTGTGACACAGAGCAACTTACCTGACCTCATTGAGTCTCAGTGTCCCATCTGGAAAACTGGATCTTAATGCCATCCTCTTTAGGGTGCTATGAAAGTGAGAGGGAGGGTGTGGGTGTAAAACTCATAACATCTGATCTGTCACAGAAGAGGGCAACCATTTAATAAATGGTAACCAGTGCTATTATTTCTGCCCAATTTCCATGTTCTAGTTAAAGATTTAAAGAAAAAATAAGCAACAAAAGGGTGCTTGACATCATTAGTCATCAGGGAAATGAAAATTAAAACCACAATAAGATGACTTCAGATGCACTTGAGTGCCTAAAAATAAAAAGACTGGTCGTATTGAGTGTTGATGAGGATGTGGGACAATGGGAATGTAAAATGGTACATACCACTTTGGAGCACAGTTGGTGGTTTCTTAAAAAGTTAAATATACACCTAGCTTATGACCCATCTACTCCACTTCTAGGTACCTACCCCAGAGAAATGTAACCATGTTTGCATATAAAGACTTAACAAGAATGTTCAAAGTCTTCAGAGGGAACAGCCAAAAGCTGTAAATGACCCAAAAGCCCATCAACAGGTAAATGGGGTCAATGAATTATTCCATACAATGGAATGCTACCCAGCAATAAAAAAAAGAAAGGATTCTTGATAAACTCAACGACATGCATCAGTGTCAGAATAATGACACTGAATAGAAATAGCCAGACAAAGAAGAATAGGTCTGATTCCATTTATATGAAATTCTCCAAAAACGCCACGTAGTATATTGAGAAGGAAAGCAGATCAGCAGTTGCCTGAAGAGGTGAGAGGGGAGGAGGATAAATTTGGGGAGTGATGGTGATTATCAAAATTCATCAAATTGTGCAATTTAAACATGTACAGTATTGTACATCAATTATAGCTAAACGAAGTCTTTTTTTTTTTTTAAGTTAATGTCCATGATCAGGAGAGACAAATAGCAGACTCATTAACAGGGTTTTGTTTACAAGTTGATGAGTTAGCTCCAGACGCTACCACAGTGGAGTTTGATTCCTCAGTCGAACGCTCACTCTGCCACCTTGGGCAAGTTACTTAACCTCTCTGAGCTGCAGTTTTTCATATGATGATCCTACATCACTCCCTTGCTGTGTTACACACATACTCTTAGCATGCCGTCCAGCACATCGTGGGTGCCAAAAATCGCTCTTTATAATGATGGTGCTATTTGTTACTCTCAGTTATGTAGAACTGGTAGATACCCCAAACCAACTGCCAACAGATGAGAATTTCTGTGAATGAACCTGAATGAAAACTGAAATGCTCTGTGCTTTTGGGGGCAGAGAAATGTGTGCTTCCAACAGGCTCTAGAACAGTCTGTTCCCTTTGGTGGATTAAGCATGCTTTAATTTCACAGATACCAGTTCCGTTCAGCAAACATTCATTGAGGATTGGGAGAACTTCCCAAAGGAAGTGACTAATCATAGAGTCTTAGAATCAGGTGACACGGGAACAGCCTCTAATCCAACACAGTCATTGTATAAGGATAACCACTGAGGCTAGGGAAGGAAGGCACCTTGTCCAAGCTTACAAAGTTGGTGGGGGGCAGTCAGGAGTGAACCAGTTCTCCTGGCCACCCAGCTAGCATGCTTGACTGTGTACCATGTGTCCCTCCCTCCAAGCCAGAGCACATTTCACAGATACACCAGTGGCAAGGTCAGCTGAGGCTGTGTCTAAATGATCAGAATTACGGATTCTGAATGAGGAAGTTTTCTGCCCAGATCTTAGATTCACGGAACTCAGGAGGCAGCCGGCCAAGGTTTTGTCATTCTTTGCCCATGACCCAGGCAGGACTCTTTGGTGGGGTTCCATCTCTCTACTCAGTGCCTTCATCTCTGCTGTGTGTTTCAGATCCATTTATAGAAGCTTGTTTTGGGAATGCCTGTTTTTTTAAAAAAAATCGAAAATCCAGTTGTGCTTTTATTACTTTGGCCGTATCATGTAGGGCTAAAAGAATTACATCTATTTCCAGTGGCAAGCAGCTTAGAAAAGTAAATTCCTGGAGGCCCAATTCCAGAAGATGGACACAGGAACCTTTAGACGGAGTATTGGTACCCCTTCATGTATTCCATGCTCGACATCTCTTGTGAACATAGGCAGCAATAAGGAACGCCCAGATGGCGTCTTTAAGCCATTCTCTCTCCAGGTTCTTGATCTAGCCCTATGGGTGGTGAGGCAGAGTTGTTATGCTCCTGGGTGACAGGGAGGAAAGTGAGGACTCAGTGGTTCCCCAGTTTCACCAGCTCCGTACAGCAGGGATAGATCTTCCAGTGTGAACCCTGGCTCTTTACTGCGACAGGCTGGCTATTCTAGGATTTCTCTTAGGGCCCTGAGTTTGAAGGAAATGCCTTCCAGGGAGTCTGTATCTGTGTGTGCGTATGCATGCGTGTGTTCGCCTGGGTACACTTGTGGGAGGTTGGGGTGCAGGGCAGGGCCAAGGGATTTCTTTCCCCTCCAAAAGCAAATAGAAGTGTTGAAATATGGAGTTAAATTATATGTATCCTGTGTTTCTGCACCTCTTTTTTTTTTTTCCAGTTCCCAATATAGGGTGCATGAACAAGCTCTATAGAGAGCCATAGGAGCTGATCTTTCTTTTTCTCAAAATATTTGCTTTATAAGCTTCATCCTTGTTGCATGTATGTGTAGATCTCTAGTTTTCTCTATTTTTTGCAGATGTGATTTTTTTGTAAATATGTTAGCATGCTTCTTCTAAAAATAAGGACATTCTCCTACATAACCATGATATGCTATTTATACCTAAGAAAATTAATAATAATTTACAGTTGTCATTGTCCAAAAAAATGTCTTCATGGCTTTTTTTTTCTCCTCTTCAACTAGGATCCAAACAAAATTTATGCATTGCATTTGGTTTCTATGTTGAACCAACATTCTTAATAAGCAGTCTTCATGAGCTGGAATCATCTCCAAATTAGAGTAAAAAAGCCCTCTGCAGCTGAGACAGCTGTTCGAGACTGGCTGTGAAGGTCTTCTGGGAATATCTATGTGTCCCCTCTGATGTCTGCTGACCAATCAGAGGGAAGAGCTGGAATCCCTGTGTCAGGATGGAGATCTCAGGGAGACAGGGAAAGGCTGAGTAATCTAGCTTCTTGCCACAAAGGCTGTGGATTCCACGGCGGCTGGAATCAGAGTGACCTGAACCTGTGGCCAGTTACTCAGGAAGCAGGGAATTGCGGAAGGAGTTATAAACAGCCTGGAACGTGAGAGCCCATGACAGCTGGCCTGGGGAACAGGGGACAATTGCCAGGGAAACCTGTGTGGAATAGGAGCAGATTTGGAACAGAAGAGGCCCCAAAATGTGTGTTTTTGCTCTGATTTCTTTGCTTCTCATTTCTGTATTTCGGTTATATCCCTTTGAGAACACATCCTTGTGGACATCTAGAGATGATTTTTGGTTTTTGCTGTAGACGGATTTCGATGGCTGTTATTATTATAACATTGTGAAGACACAGTGTAACTGTTAGATACTATACTAAGGCACCCACCACTGATACCTCTAGTGCTCTACCCTTGTCTTTGTTACATAGTGACCCTGACCCATGTCCCCATCCCTTGTGGACTGAGTGTTGTCTAGAGTTGCATTCTCAGTGCTGCAATGCCGGGCTGTGTACAGAGAAGATGCTTATCAAAGAGACCACAGTGACCCACGGTTATAATTGGTGTGATCAGGCAGAACATTATGGGAGCACATAGAAGAAGAAAAAATGAATGAAGGGCCACAGGCTTGAAAACACAATAATTAGGTATGTTTTCCAAAAGGTTTGTACCAGGGAGTTATTGGGAGATGTGAAGAGTATTTATTTATTTGATAGGTATTGGAGTGCTTATGCAACAGCACTGTTTTAAGTGCTTTATAAATAACTCATTTCATTTTCTTACAACTCTGCGAGGTAAGGACGGTTAGTTTTCCTGGCTTATGTTTGAGGAAACTGAAGCATAGAAAGGTGAAGTGATTTGCCCAGGGTCACCTGGCTAGCAGGCCGACCCAGGACTCGGCCCCAGATGGTGAGCTCCAGAATCCCATCTCTGCCACCTCACTATGAGCTGAGTGGGAAATCACTAAGTAACCCAAGCTGCTTACCAGGGATGCCATTAGGGCTGTCATGGGTGACTAGACAGCAGAGGGCCCATCACCTAACTTGGCCATCTTGGAGGAGCAAGACATCTTTGCCCCTCTGGGGACCTGATGCTCTACACCCTGTTGGGTCCCCTGGCAGGGAAGGAGTTCAATGAATGTGCCTGCTTTTGGAGAATGCTGTTGGACCTTCCTAACTGGCTAAGTTGCTCATAGAGTTGGGAAGACTGTGTCCTCTTGGGGGGATTCAGGAAGTCTTCTGAGCTGTCCTAGTGGCCGTGCCCATCCACACGTCCCCCCTCGTGACCCAGCCTAGTCACAGAGCCCCATCCCCTGGCAGGCAGGCCAAGCCAGTGGACCTCCATTGTGTCATGATGGAACCAAACAGAGGGGCTGCTCCTGGGTCTCTCCCCGCAAACCTGGGGTCCGGGGGCACTGGCTCCCACCGTAATGGAATCCCCTCTCGAAGGTGAATGTTTGTTTGTTGGTGTTCAGTAATGCCATTTGGTTGTTTGAGTTGCTGCAAATGCTTTCCCTTTCCATGTTGACAGAGCTGAAATGGGACCATCAGAGGAGTAGCTTTCCAGAGTTGGAAGGGAGCGAAAACATCAAATCAACTCCTGTTGTGGCTTTGATCACTCCCGTTGAACAAATCTTCCCTGAGCTTTATAGCAGTGCCTGGAGACAAGGTGCGGAAAACTTCAGGGAGCTTGCAGGGTAGTGGATGCTCCTCCTTTCTGCCTGTCGAGAAAGGAGAACCTGAGAGGCAGAGGGATGATCCGGGCCAGCCCTGGGAAAGCAGCAACCAACAAGGGAGAAGGGAGGCTACAGGAAGCAGGCCCAGGAAGGATGGGGTCTTTTAAGGACAGCTTAGCCTCTAGATAAGACAAACCCAGATGTGATCCTTAGTTCCACTACTTATACACTGTGCAAGGGAGAGCAAATCGCTTAACCTGAGTCTCAGTTTCCTCAACCCAAAATGGGTTAATAATATCTACCTTAAAGGGATTGCCGAGGCCAGTGCTGATACAGGCCCAGGGCATTGTGTCAAATTTCAGTAAACAAAAGTAAGAGAAGGGCCAACTTGCATGGGGGGGCAGAGGGGAGGGATGGTATATGTCCTCAGCCAGCTCTTAGGACATTACTGGGTCACAGCCATGTACTCTCTGCAGTTCACTAGGGACCTAACGAAGGTAGTGTGGCCTGGAGGGGATGGAGGGCTTAGTAATCAGGCAGGCTCTGTGTCCTACTAGCACTCAGGCTTTGGGCAATCATCTGCCCTCTCTGAGCCTCACTTTCCCTGACTGTGAAATGGCCAACCAACCTAACTGGTCAGGAAGTACTTCTTACTACATGGAGGTAGGAAGTGGAAGATGGTGCAGAATATGGGCGCTGACTACATGATGTAGTGACTCCTCCCACGTGTGTGTGTGTGTGTGTGTGTGTGTGTGTGTGTGTGTGAAGGGACAGAGACCATTAGCAAGAGAGTAGGGGACAGAGGCAGGACGGTCATGGAGAGAAGTGCTCAAAGACTGCCCTCTCTTTCAGGAGTATAGGACTTACTATGGAGACAGAGACAGAAGAAAAGAGTAACAAACAGGATGAAATGAACTCATTAAGTGCCTTTCATGTTCCAGGCACTATACATCTCTAAGTTTATAGCCTTTTTTGTAAACCCATGAGGCAGGCAATACCATTCCTTGTTTTCAGATGGTTTTAAGGAGGATCAGAGAAGGCAAATAATTTCCCCAAAGTCACATAGCTCTCTGAATTCCCAAACCCTTTCCATTGAACTTCTCTGCCTGTTCATAGATATGCATTAGGATAGGACTGTATGTTGGGGAAGAAAGGGAGTGGATACTAAGAGGCGAGAGTGTCATCCCAGTTGATATAAACTGTTCTAGGAGGAAGCCATTTCTGAGTGGCAAATGCTTATTCATTTAGCCAGTCAATATTTGTTGAACACTAGCCAGGCACAGTGCCAGGTGGTGGGGATGGAGCAGACCCAGGCCCTGTAAGGAAAGTAAGAGAAGAAAACCAATCAGAGAGTGGTCAGAAAGGAACTTAGGGTGCTGTGAGAAAGAAGGCCTGGAGTAGTTGGGGGCACTGAGATAATGTCTTGGTTTGGCTTCTTCCCAAGCAGACCTGGAGGAAAGGATTTAGGTATAAATAACTTATTTGTGAGGTGATTCCAGAAGGCATGATGGGGGAGCAGAGGAAGGGAGGAAAGCTAATAGAGCGTTCATCACCGGGTCATCGGGTCCCTGTGGGCAGTGAGGGCTGGCTGAGTCCTTTGAGGGGGTCTCAAAAAAATAGGGAAGCACTTGCCTGACACTTGTTCCCATCAGGTGGCAAGAAAGCTGGGGTATCCATCTACCAGCTTGTGCTCCTCATTGGTTATGGATTGCTTCCAGGGATGTTGTCTTCCCACCCCCCCCCCATCCCATGCCTGGGTTTCCACTGCCTGACAGTTTCCAGCAAGTGCCTGACTCAAGGTGTGAAGGCTCTGTGGTGTGGGGACTGTCCGTGAAAGCTGCAGGCTGGTTGAGGTGGTCCGCCGTGCCTGCTCTAAATGGTATGGTCAGGCGGGCAGCAGTTGAGCTGAGACCAGAACGAAAGGTGATGTCTATGCAGAAGCCAGGTGGTTACAGCCAGAAAGATTCCTCGAGCCATCCTGCAGTCCTCTGTGGCAACCCGAACTTCCAAGGATAAAGGCTCGTCAGCCAAGGCCCCGCAGGTGCAGATGGCTGGCCAGGCTGGGTCTCTGCCATCTTCCCTCTCTCTGTTGATCTCTCTCTCTGGGTCACACAAATATGCTCACTCTTCTTTAGCCAAAGAATGCACAAATGGCCTTAGAGAGAAACCCTCATTAGATGATTTAAGTCCTGCCCAGTCGCACCAGGATCTACCTTTAAATGCTGCAGATACTCACGGAACAGCTAGAAATGTGCCCCAACACTCCACCACACTGCTATATTTAGCCCCGAGGACAATTTCCAGCCCTTAATATATTCTGCTTTTTCCGGAAGACAAGCTCGCAAGATTCGTCTCTGTGGCTTATTTTAAAACCAACAACAACAAACAGCACACACGTGTGTGCACACACACACACACACACATATATACACATACACAGTATCCCCCACAGACAACACTTTGTAAATCGGGCAGAGGAAGATAAAAAGGACTACTTAATACCTCTTGTGCATTCCATTCAACAGTCAAGTACTTTACAAAACCCATGCAATTGTATTGTTATTTTATAATTACCAATTCTGCAGTGAGCTCCCAAAAAAGCCCAGATGTCTTCAGGCACCTCTAGTTTTGCCTACAAGCTGTCCATGAGGTTCTCCTGTGCCCCATGGGTTAGGGTTAGGGTTAGGGTTAGGGTTAGGGTTAGGGTTAGGGTTAACCCTCGCAGATGGTGGCACTGGGCAAGAGTGGCCCTTCCTGAGCTGCCAGCATTCGGCTTCAATGCAGTTCCCATCATGTGGATCTTCCTTTCTTATCAGGCGCCGTTTTCTAACATCCCTATGCATGGAAGAGACAAACGTGATTATTTGGGATGAAATATCACTATCCTCCAAACTACAGTGTTATTCCTTTCTCTTTTGAATAGGGCATTCGTGAAGAAGTGTGCATCCTTTCTTGCGAATCATGCATTAATGATATTAATAGAGCCAATTTATTGCATACCTACCATATGCCAGGTATTTGGCAGATCATGGACATAATTTCATTTAATGTAATCTTTGCAACAACCTTGTCCAGTAGTGATATTCTTCTTTATGGAAGAGTTTAGCCTCTGTGAGTTGCCCAAGGTCACACATAAAACAAGTGGGAAAATGAAGATTCTGACCCAAGGCTGTGAAATTTTGAGCCCCATGATCCCCAAACCAGGTGAGTCTCAAAGTGTGGCTTCTGGACTAAGAGCATCAGCATCACCTGAGACCTTGCTAAGAAATGCAGTTCCCCAGGGTCCCCTCCAGACAAACTCTAGGGGTGGGGGTCCAGCCTTCTAGGTGATTCTGGGCCAGTCCAAAGCTTGGAAAATACTGTCAGCACCCATTTGTCAACTACTTATATATAAACATTGGAGGGGATGTGGAATTTCCTCTCCTCTTTGTGAGTGTAGTTAAAGTGAAGAAAATTCCAACAAACATTTATTTTTTTTTTTTCTCTAGTAAGTATGCCCCTCAGATTTGGAAGGGTCCAAACTGTCAGCTATTTGCATGTGTGTCTAGCTCTCAGTGTTTATTAGCTGTGTGATCTTGGAAAAGTTATTAAGCCCTGTAAGTCTCACTTTTTGTATATTGCAGATAATAATAATCCTTCACGGGATTCTTTTTTATAAAATTTTTAAACATTTTTATTTATTATTGAGAGACAGGATTCTTGTGAGGATTGCGAGTCTGCAGAAGTGGTGAGCATAGTGTCAAATGCATCGTAAGAATCCAATAAATATTAGCTAATTGTTAATAATTATGTGATTGGTTTGTTCATGTTAGCTGTTGGTAATAGTAGCTGAAGAGTGTAATGCTTTTTAAATTGCATCCTTCATTAAGGAGTTCAGTATAAGTTTTATAAAACAGCTTCCTAGAGCTGATTTAAGTTATATTTTTAAGCCCTGCCATTCTTTATATTTGAATCTTAGCAGTAAATATAGTTACTGGAGTAACTGTCTAGAAGAAACCTCGTGCGCTACCATAAAAAATCATTTACGGAGATCTGACACATAGGTGCTCAGACATGTTTGTGGAGCAATGACTTGAATGAATGCTCAATCCACAGATGCTATGTCTGGTCCAGACATTGCCCCCACGCCCTGTCGGGTTGTGTTGGGGCCAGAAGCTGTCCTCTTACTCTTACTCTGTTACAGTCCCAGCACACAGCAAAGGGTCTGGCCCAGAAGCAGATGGCCAATAACTACTTCTTGATTGAATTTTGAAAAGAAATGCTTATGTCTTTAATCTCTTCCATTAATTACATGCTTTGAGAACTTGTAAACAAAGATCAATGTAAAAATATATTTCTCTCCCTATACACTCCACTGCTCGGCATTTTTAAAAAATGAAGTTTTCAGTGATCAAGTAAGACTTAGGAGCCAAAGACCTGGTGGATTCTTGGTTTTGTTTGGCTGCCAGGCTTGGATGTGACAAAGGCCTGTCACTTAATCTCAGCCTCTTGTATTTATGTGTAAATGGAGAAGCTTGGACTAGATCAGTATTTACCAACGGGGACCCATACCAAATGGTCTTAGATGTGATACCTAAGCAGACGATTAAATCACATTGAATCACGTGGCCAAACAGCCCTCTTTCAATCCCTTTTCAATCTTTGTGATTTAGCCAAGGAGAGAGCATGATTGTGCCGCTGGTAGGTATTTAATATCTCCGGGACACTGGCTGATCTCCTATTTTAACAAAGGCCTGAGTTTGGATAAGGAGGCAATGGTATTTACCTTGTTTTGTTTCCATTGTATTTCTTTTTTAAGCGTTTTCATCTATCCATGAAGAGATGGTGTTTTTTCCACTTACCATAATGAAGTCTTTTCCCTTTCTGAATACATCAAATCAAGAAACAACAAAAAATAAAGTCAAATAAGTTGACTTTTAAGATTAGTTTAATAACGGTGCAGGGAGTCTGAATGTGTGGCAGACTCGTGAAGATGGAGCAGGAAGTTTGGAAGGTGGATGAATGCGCGGGCTTACCAGCCAGGAGTTGGTAGAGTGAGGAGAGGAACCTTCTCTTTGGTCAAGAGTATGTGTCTATGCAATCAGGCCAGCAAGGGAGGTGGGGAGCAACAGTTCTGAGACAGTGGTGAAGACCAAAGCCACCAGAGTGAGCCCCGACACCCCCCCTGGAGATTCTGGTCCTAGCTCTGGGGTGGAGCCAGGGCTATGCATTTGTAGAAACTTCTAGAAAGACTTCTGTTGCTGGCCAGTGTTCCAGATGAAGACATAAGGTTCGGTGCATGTCTAGAATCCGAAAATCCTCAGGAAGGAACCAGATATGCAGAGAAAGTTGACAGGCAAAAGTGTTTACCACAGCATCATTTATATGCACAGATGTCTGGAAAGCTCTCACCTGCTCAACAGTAAGATAAAAGTTAGTTATGGCATCCCTGGGACCGAATATATATGGCTGTTCAAAATTATATATATGGGAGCATGTAGAGATGTGGGAAAATATAGTACAATGTGAGGGGAAAACACAATACATAATTGCATCTATAGCTTTATTTTGACTATATAAAATGCAGAAACAATTTGAAGTAAGTATGTTAGAGTGTTAATAGTGGCTATTTCTGGCTAATGTGATTACTTGTCTTTTAAAAATGCTGGTCTAAATTTTGTGACTTTTCCCACAATTAGAAACATTGAATATACTCTCTTTTCCCCCTGAAATCACATCAGATAGCATCAGTCAGATGGACCTGATTAAAACCCTGGTTCTGTCTTTATTGATACATGACCTGAGATAAGTACTTAACCTTGTGAGTGTCAGTCTCCTCACCTGAAAGATGGAGGGAGTTCCTTTCTCATGGGCTGCTGGCATGAGCATGAAATGAGATGGTCATGTGAGACATTTATCGAGGTGTCTGGCTCATAGCTGTTCCTCCATAAATAGTACCTGGCATTATTTAATGATAGCCATACCCTGATAGCGCCATCACTGTCATTGTTGTTCTTAGAATTATTACTACTGCTGGTGAATTCGGATGGTGTAACATCAAGCTGTAAATATTTAATTCTGAAGCTTGTCCCCTTTGCCAATTGTATAAACACACAAACACATACACACTCACTGAGTGCATGAATGCGCACGTGCACACACCCAGCTCTGGTCCTGGGCTCTTACTCTGTGGAGCGTCTTCAAGTCCCCAGCTTCAGGTACCAGAGAACTAGCTTCAGCTAACCAACACTTGCTGAGGCATCATCTATCTGACGGGCCCTGTGCTGCACATGGCACCTTTCCTCTCCCCCACCTTTTTAAAAAATTGAGGTGGGGCGCCTGGGTGGCTCAGTTGGTTAAGCATCTGACTTCGGCTCAGGTCATGATCTCACAGCTTGTGGGTTAGAGCCCTACATCGGGCTCTGTGCTGATAACTCAGAGCCTGGACCCTGCTTCAGATTCTGTCTCTCTCTCTCTCTCTCTCTCTCTCTCTGCCCCTCCCCCATTCACATTCTGTCTCTCTCTCAAAAAAAATTGAGGTAAAATTCACAGAACATAAAATTCACCCTTGATCATTTGGAAGTGTACCAATTCATTGGCATTTAGTACATTCACAGTGTCCTGCAACCATCCCTGCTATCTAGCTCTGAGACATTTTCATCACCCCCAAAGGAAACCCTGTACCCAGTACCCATGAAGCAGTCATCCCTCATTCCCCCTCCCCCAGCCCCTATGTTCTGTCTCTGCAGCTGTACTTTTCATTGTCTCTGGGGCCACGTGTAGAACTTGAACCTTGCCTTCCTTTGGCTGGTGCTCATCGGTCTTTGCCCTTCGCCAGTTGGCTGATGATCCCTGTGAAATACATGAGTGGACTTAACCCCCACTTCTTGAAACCAAAATATCACGGTAAATTCATTTAAAATACAGATTTTTTTTCTCACAAAGGATTTTTGGGGTTTGTTGGGGGGTGACGTGGGGCTTACTCCTAATGTCAGGTGATTTGGTCCCCATTGAGGGCCCTTTATTGAAGGCTTTTGCCCTCAGGGTAGCTGTCTCCTTGGTGAGGTCTCTCTAAGCCTTGTTTATTCTGTGCTGGGAGGTACATGTGGAGACCACTGGCCTTTCTGGCTGGTGAGTTGCTTTCTCGGGACTTCCTTGCTGTCCAGGAATTGAGCCTGGGTTCTAATTCCGGCGCTGTCACTCTCTAGGCATCTGACCTTGGTCAAGCTAATTAATGCGCTCTGTGAGTCTCCGTTTCTGTGTCTCTAAGGAAGTGATCACTGAATTTTTTGTAGAGGATTAAATGAGATAAGGGCTGCAGAAGGTTTGCCAGGGACCTCTTACCATCACACCTCTGCTTCACTTCTTTGGAAGTAGAGGAGTATGTTGGAAACATTACCCGAGAATCTAGAATCAAATGACCAGGGTTTAAATTTTAGTCCTGCTACTTACCAATCATGGACTGGTGGGAATAATAGTAAAAAAAAAAAAGGCTAAAAGGGGACACACTCACTTCAAGCTAGGTTCTTCTGCTTGAAGCCCTGTGATTTGGGCAAAGTACTAACCAACGCACAGGATGTGGAATCCCATCCACAGGATGGGAATGGCACAGCCTCCTTTGTGGGGCTGTTGGGGGCATAAAGTGAGATCATGTATGTGGAGTGCTGAGCATGGCTTCTGTTACATGTGGTATGGAATATGTCTTCTTTACTTTTCCCTGTAGGTCATGAGCTCAAATGTCTTCCTGGGCCAGGCTGGCTACTAAACTTGTGGGGTGGCTAGTGGATAAGGAAGACAGGTGGCAGAGGTTAGTTGGAGGCTGGATCTTGGGCACTGGCAATTACAAGACAGTGGAACAGCTTGGCAGTTCAGTTTTACCAGCTTGTTTGGAACCCAGCTGGTAACAATATGGGAGCGGGGCTCGATTTAACTGGTGAGTTGCCCCGCTTTTGACCCTTTACTTCAGGGTAAGCCTCAGTTTCTTCATGTGCAAAATGGAAATATCAGTGCTTTCTCTGACCATTTCACAAGAGTAGCTGTAAGAACAAATGAGATTTAAAAAAATGTACCTGAGAGCATTTTGTAAACTGTAAAGTGCTATGTAAATGTAACTGATTATTATTTCATTTAAAAGATATTGTCTTGTCGGTATCCCATCAAAAACAGTGCTAGTCCTTCCGTTTAGTCGAGGTGATGATAGCCTTTCGTGTCATGAACATGCATGGGGAAATCTCCGGTTAGTAGGTCTTTTGCTTTATCCATGTGGTCTCTGAGCTGGAAAAGATGGAGAATTCCTTCACTAAAGGGCCATATCTTTTGAGTCTATTGACAGCATGTCATGTGGAACTCAAAATTGCCTTCGTGAATGCAGACAGATTGCATCTATTAGTTCCTTCTTGTCATCATGACCTGTCAGAAGGGAAAATTAAATGTGCCTACAAATATTTCAATATTTATGCTGTGTGCAAGGTTTAATATTCATCCGGAGCAGTGAATGGAAAGAGAAATAAAATCCACATCCTTTATTTTGGGCTGGGAAATTGCTCAGTTCAGCAAGAATTCTTTGAGCACCTACTGAGAGTTAAGGAGTGCACAACATGCTAGGGTCTACAGAAGAAAGACCCCAAACGCTAACACTGACAACTTCCCATTTGCATATTCCTTCAGAAGCCATGAGAATCAAGGTCAATCCTGGGACAGTGATGCATATGCCCAGAGGTTGGGAAGAGGGAAATAGGTTAGGTGTATGGCAGACGGGAGCACAGGTACTTGCAACGAAGCGGCAGAGAGAGAGGTGTGGGAGGGAGCTCATCAGGCCATCAGAAGCCCACCCCTACCTGTCAGGATGTGGAATGCACTCGTGAGTAGGAAGGACCAAGAGATAGGAGTCAGTAGCTCAGAGTCATAAAACCCAAAAGGCATTGAACATTTGCCCGGGGAAACATACAAAGGAAAATGATTCTTACCAAGTGTATTTTTTCCGGCAATGAAAAAATGGATTTACAAGCATATTATTAAGAGCTGGGAAAGGGAGGGCTCTCCTAAGGCGGTGGACAGTGGAAATAAATTGTAAAGTATATGTGGCTAATTTAAGAATACTTGGATAATTTAATTATCACTGATATTCAATGTTTTGAATATGCTGTTTTTGACATTTTTCTTTTATGTCAATGTAAAAAGTATGATGATTTCATAAGTTCACTCGTGACTTCATTCCCCTAACCCTATTTTTTCCCCAGTAAGGTCCTAAATTCCTCGAGCCTGACTTCTGCCCCAGGGGATTTCAGAAACCTGACCCCCATGGTTGGCGAGGGACTGCTGTGTGTGAAATGGTAACTGCCCTCAAGGAGCTTACAATCTAGCTGGGGGTGAACGGCTTGCACATGAACGCAACTAGACTGTGAGCTTCTAGAGGGCAGGGACCTTACCCTAGTCATCTCTCTTCTCACCTTGCACACCCTCCCTGAGGGACCTCATCCATCCCATGGCGCCAACCACCACGTGTGTGCTGAGGACCCTCTAGGCCTGGACCACCTCCTGAATGCCACAGCCCACTCTCCGACCGCCCACAGTTGTGGGATGTGGGATGCTCTACAAGCACTGCTGACTCGACCTGCTCACCGAAACCCAGCTTGTCCTCTCTCCTCTAGGCCAACCCTGGCCCCAGGGCTCTGGGGCTCTGTCCCCCATTCAAAGATCTGAGGGTCACTCTTACAGACGAGCTTGATAGAAAAATGCTTGTGTTTCACTGTTAAGTAAAAAGGGAGCCTATCCAATTGTTTAGACATAATGAGCTCATTTATGTTAAATACATAGACTGAAACACAGAGAAATGATCCAGAATGTGTCAGTAGTTGCCTGTAGCGGTGAGAAATGGTTGATGTTTTCTTTTTTTGGCACTGTTGTGCTTTCTAAATCTCCAGCAATAAGTATGTATTACTTTTATAACCAGCAAAAATGTCTATTAGAAATGCTTAAAAGGTGTTAATTTGAGTGTTACCCTTTCCGGGCAGTATCCCTTATATCTTTGCATCCCACCTGGAGTCTGAGACTCACATCAGCAACCTTGGTGCCTGTACTTAATCCTGTTGGGGCACTTGTCCCACTGTGTTCTCTTTATAAGTTGGCTTTCCCCCTAGACTGTGAGCTCCTTGAGGGCAGAGACCAGGGTTTATTTGTCTTGTGTTCCCAGTGCCTAGCACAAGGCTGACACAGGTAACCACTCAATACATGTTTTTTTTTTTTTTAAAGGGACAAAGAGAGGGAGGAAAGGAGAAAAGAAAAGAAGGGAAAGGGCATTGGGATTCTCTCTTTTTTTTTAAATTTCTGTAGATCCCTTTTATTTTGTCTCCATACCCTTTGTTTATTAAGTTTTTTGATGTATTGAACCACTGCATTTTAAAAATAGTGGCTCAAATTTTTCTCATTTTTATTAATCGGTGATCATATAAACGTTGGTCATTGCTCCTCTAGGAGTCTGGCACAGGTAAGCGCTATCCCAAGTCTGACTTGGGCAGAGCACCCCCTGCCTGACACCTAAGGCATGACACCTAGGACTGTTTTGAGTCGGGGAGTAGTATATATGTTCTGGAGCATGTCTGTAAGTGGACAAGAGGGGAAGGGCAAGGGAACAGATATAATAGGAACGGTAACAACAGCCAACTTCTATTGTGTGTTTACTCTGTGCAGGCACTGTGCTAAGCATCAATGTGCATTATCCTTTTCAACCCTCAAAACAGCACTATGAGGTAGATACTATTAGTATCCCCATTTTGTAGATGAGGAAACTGAGGCTTAATGATGAACCACCTGGAGAACTGTGGTGTGCTGATTGCAGCACTTGAGTCCAGTGTCACTTTCCCCTTCCGAAGTCAGTGGGAGCGTGTTTGGGGAAGAAGATGAGAGGGTGCTCGGTGAACCAAAGAAGGGGCGTCTGTACCCGCAGAGACTTGTTTGGTGAGGTTCTTGAATAGCAGTGCTTAGCCTGCAGGATGAACCTCTTCATGAGATCTGAGGCGCCCCGGAAGTTGTAGGCAATTGGTCCCATATATATGCAGTGTTCTGGGATGTTCTTCCAAGGTTTCTGTGTGTTTAAAAAAAAATTGTTTAAGAAAACCATGGACTAGAGAAGAGTTGTAGTGATAGAGCCTGACTCCACTCTGGGAAGGATTTAACCAGTAAGTAATTAAGTACCACCCAGCAGAGAGAGATGTAGTCTTGTTGCTAAAGAACATCTGAGAACTTGGAGAAATAATCATTGTGTGTGTGTGTGTGTGTGTGTGTGTGTGTGTGTGTGTGTGTCTGGGTGTTTAGAACCAACTGATTACCAAATCAATAAACAAATATTTATTCAAGTAGAGACCTGATGGCTCTCTAGTTTGTCAGGATTGTTTAAAGAAGGATTTCTGCCTTGTGTGGGAGTTTGGGCTAATGAGATAATAATAATTACCATTTATTGAGTACTGGCTGTGTGCCAGGCAACTCTGCGTGGCACTTTATATACACTGGTCCACTTAATCCTCACAACAACCCCAGCAAGGAAGGTTTTACAACCCACTCTCCACGGAGGAGGGGAGTTTGAATGTTTTGCCTAAGGTCATGGTAGCTTTAATCTGTGGAAGTAGAGGAGCCAAGTTGGACTCTGTCTCCAAAAAGCCACATTTCCTCATCTGTTTCTCTGTCTTTATGTGCAGTGTGTGTGTTTCCACCAGAAGTATGATCCATGAAATTACCAATTAATAAGCAAAAGTTACTGAAGCAAAGACTTGGTGTCTACCAGTTGGCCAGGCTGTTTTATAAAGAGAACTTAATTGGGCAGCATGTGGGACAATGTCACCACCAAGATCTCTTCTAGCTTTAAGTTCTGTTCTCCCATTTCAGTGAATCAAAGTCTTTAATTGTTTCGGACAAAGCAGAGAATATCACCCCCCAGTCCCTCCTCCCTACCCATGGTGGCAGAGATCACAATTTTCCTCTGCCTTCCTAAGATTAATCCTTGTTCATAAGTCATTTCAAGTGAGAAGAAAGTAACCATGTAAATACAGGAAACAACTACTCATTTCCGTTCATTTCTCCTTCCCCGGGGAAGGATATGGAACCAGAAGATTTCTGCTCTCTAACACGATTAGAGCTCATGTGCCCAGTGGGTTGGTTTGACTTCAGAAAATCGCTAGCAAATCATAGGCAGGAAGAAATGGCGGAAGAAATTCTGACAGTCCATTGGGTCAGTGAGATTTGGGGCCATCTTCATGCTTCTGGCTGTGACAGTCATGCAGGGCGGTTTCAGGGATATCCCACTGAGGAACGAATCCTGTTCCCTCCTGGTGAAGGATGGGGGGCCCAGGCTTGCTGGGCCCATGTGGCACCCATGAGGCTCACTCCTCCCCATGGAATTACCACACTTCCCTCTACACACCATCCTGCTCAGCCCTCTCGGCAGAGGCAACAGCTCCGAGTGCCTCCTCTGCATCCTACTTGGCCAAATCCTACTTCAAGACTCCGTTCCAGTACCCCCTCATGGCCAGCTCCTTTCTTGCCTGTCCTGTGCCTGCTTTACCAGCCTCCCCTGTGGGTCCCCATTCCATAACCTAACACAATGTGACTTTAACTTTTTTCCAGTGTCTATCTTTTGTCTTTTATCACAGAGCCAGGCACTCAGATATGTCTATTGAATGCAGCTGAGTAAATTCTGCAGTTGACCCTGAGCATGTTTCACTTAAGGTCAGGTCGTTCTGGGTCCATATTGCTGAGAGCCATTACCTGAGTAGTGATGAAATAAGCCCTCACATTTGTATAGCAGTTTATGGCTTCCAGAGCATGTTTACATCCCTCTCCCCACTCACTCCCCTTAACATCTCTGTCAGTGAGCAGTAACAAGTGCTATTAATATTCTCATGATATGGATGAAAAAACAAAACTACGGGGAGATGAAATGATCAGCTCAGGGTCACGGAAGTGTTGCGGTGGCCTCCTGTCCACATGTCTTTCAGGGCCCTGAGAGGTAGGGCTGAGTGAATATTGCTGACTTTCAAAAGCACCTGACCTAACTCTCAACCCAGATGAGACCCTCCCCTACCCCCCTCGTCTGCTGCTTCTGAAAAATCACAGGCAAATGGAACCTTTGCATACTGAATCTTGTTTTAAACCCAGGGTGGAAGGTGAGGGTTTGGGGTGTCCTAGATTGAAGGACACATGTGGTGGGATGCTGCAAAGCACAGGAAAGAAGGAAAAGCATAGAACTTGCACAGGTGTGGGTCGCATTTCAGATTTTATACCTTCTGTCTGTGTGGGACTCCTTGCAATTGTTTTTGTACAAGTTGGGGTAAATGTAAATAAAGGTGCATATGTAAATTCATTAATTTAAAAAATAGTCTCTCTGAGCTTTAATTTTTCTTAGGCAGGAGTGATAACAATACTACCTTCCGTGCAAGGTTGTCACACAGATTTAATGAGAAACCACATCTAAGTGGATGTCTTGCGTGGCAGCCTGGAGTTGGCATTTTTAAATACTAGACTGTTTCCCTTCTAACTCTGCACCTTGCAGCCTCCCTTTGACAGTATCCGTAGATTAGTTTGCTGAGGACTTTTAAGGCTCAGAAGAAGGGAGGAAGAAACGTCATATACCCCCACCCCTCCCATGTACGGGGCCATCCACCAGGAGCTAGCCGTCCCTAAACCTTTTGAGATAAGAGGACCACCCATTCTCAGGAGGAGTTCTGTGACCTCTACCTGGAGGCTCTTCACTTCCGCCTCTGTGGCTCCTGAAACAGCCCAGCTGTTTGTACCTCCACTTGTTCTTACTCCATGTCTTACTTTCAAGGATGCCATTCCTTGTTGGCCCTGAGTGGCAGTTACCTCTGGCCTGGAAAGGAGTTATCCTGATGCCAAGCATTTGGACTCAGGAAACAGCATCCAGAGAGGAGTGGGACTGAAAATCTGGGCGGTCATGCTATGGCCACGCAGCACATGGTAGAGAGGGCAGGCTGTGGGGCGGTCAGACCTGGGTTAGAATCCTGGCCCAGCCTCTTACTGGCTCTGGGCTGGTTCAGGCTACGCAGCTCCTTGGGCTTCTTCACTTGCAAAATGGCCATGTTTGTAATGATAACACCTGTACCATAGGGCCGTTTTGAGGATGAAATAAAATCGTGTATAGAAACTACCAAGCACACTGCCTAGTACCTAGTAGGTACCCATGAATCGAATGTCCCCAGCTATGCCCTTGACTTCTTAGCTCCTGCTTTGCCCTGAGTGTCAGCCCTTTGAATCCTTTGCTGATCCCTCAAGCCAATGTCAGTGGTTTCCTTCTCTGTGCCCCATATGTCTGCCACGTGAATATAAGGTCCCTGCTGAACCTCCCGTGTCCTTGGCTCTGAAGCTGCTTGGCACATCATCTGGAGAAATGTCACACACGGAAGGAATGAGGGTCCCCTTTGTCCACCACAGTGGCCCATTCTCCCTCTGTCATTGCCCCTAAAGACCACAGCTTTCTTTTGAATGTGTCCTTATGGGCTTTGGTGACTCATAAAGTTACTCAGGCTGCTCCTGGGAGACTGGGAGTGTGAACCAGAGAGGAGAGAGGGATGGGGAGGCCCAGCAGCCACGATGTCTGAAGGTCAGAGGGAACAGTGTGTTTTAATGGGCTGGGAACCACACAAAAGCAGGGGCGGCAGATGCTTCAGCTTGGCCACCTATGGGCTATTGTGTCCCCAGCCATCCCTTGCCTGCCTCTCAATTAGAGCTGCAATTTCCTAGCCATTTCCTTGCTCCTGGACAGAACGGGGCCCCTGCCAAAGTGTGGAGCCAGGAAGGCAGAAGTGACGAGGCCATTCAGGTCTGGAGTTACCGGGCTTCTATTGAGGACAGCCCCCTTGTCTCAACTTTTAGGCAGTGCTGGCTCCCGAGTGGCCCAATACTTGAGGAGTTTTGTATGACTCCCTGCCCCCCCTTCTCCTGGGGCTTGCAACGATGAAACCAGAAGCAAACCAATCTACAGATACTCCCTGAACAAGAACTAGATAGAAAGCAGCACACAAAGAGCTAGGAGAAGAAGGGGTTAAGACAAACACACGAAGATGCCTGGTTGGACCATCCCGCTGGGGAGAGTACTGAGAAATTGAGACTTGCACTGTTGTGGAGGCGGGACACCCAGGACTGGGTGCAGAAAAGCTTACAGGAGGACCAGCATTTCATCTGAGTCTTCAAAGTGTATTGGCCATGAAGAAGTCAAGATGAAAGGAAAGGACAAGGGCAGGGGGAAGTTCTGAGCCCAGATATAGTCAAGAAAATGAATGCATGAGGATCTGTTGTTCATCACGTACCTGCTGAGTGCTCAACCCTTGTTACACACGTACTCCTCACATCAATGGTAAAGTAGGACTACTACCATGCCCCCATTTTGCAGATGGGCAAACTGAGGCCAAGGAGCTCTAATTTGCTCTTTAGCTGCTTGAGAGCAGGGAAAACATGTCTTATCAATCTCTGTATCCTGAGTAGAGAGCCCCAGCCCATGCCTCTGAGAAATATTCAGTGGTACTGAAGGCATACAGCATACTCGGGCATACGCAGAGCCATGATTCTAACTCATACGCAGAGCCATGATTCCCCAAAGCCTGTGTTGCCTATTTGCTGGAAGGGGTATAAAGTGTTTGTAAATGAAGGTTGGGTGATAAATATCTAGAGAGGGATAGGGAGAGTTCTGAATAAGTGGATGGGACTCCTGCCGGAGCCACTGGGAGTCATAGAAAGTTCTTGAGCTGAGGAGTGACCGGATGCCTGTGACCTTTTGGAACTTGTGTGAGTTTGTTAACGTGAGCTGCTGACACACTTAATGGGTCATGGTTTATCCTCTTGCTACATTTCCTCGGGGCATGCCACTTCCCCTCCAGTACCTGTTTCCCGCTTACTGTTTCTTGTTCCAAGTGTCCTCCCTCTAGACTGTAAACTCTGCAGTTGGCAGTGGGGTCCATGCAGTTCAGCTCCGTACCCTCCATGCCTGGTCCTGGGATGCAGTGGGTTCTTAGCTATGATGTGACATATTGATTTTAGGAAGTGATAGTACCATTTAGACTCCTTTCCAGAAATATCTTCTGGACGACAAGTAGGTCTGAGCACAGGATTGGAAGGCAGAAGGCTGATGTGAAAGAGATGGTAGCAAGTGCAAGCACCAGGGGAGAAATCAATTCTTCTTTTTCCTACCCAACACTTTGTTCTGTTCGGGCACTTTCTGCGTGGTAGCATGGTGGGTACATTAGTTTCCCAGGGCTGCCATAGCAAAGTACCACACACCGAGTGGCTTAAAACAACAGAAATGTTCTCTCTCACAGTTCTGGGGGCCGAAGTCCAAAATCAAGGTTTGGGCAGCATTGGCTGATTCTCTCCTGGCTTCTGGAGGTTGCCCACAATCCGTGGCGTTCGTGGCTTGTAAGTGATAACTGCGGTGTGCCTCTGTCCTCACATGGCCGTCTTCCTTCTGCGCATCTCTGTGCCCTCACATGGCATTCTTCTCTGTGTCTGCTTCTGTGTCTCTTCTCCTTTGTAAGAACACCAGCCATACTGGATTAGGGGCTCACCCTAATCCCTTTGACCTCAGTTTAATTTACACCTTAATTACTCTGCAAAGACCCTGTTTCCAAATAAGGCCATCAGCCCAGGTCCAGGGATTAGGACTTTAACATATGTTTTTTGGGGAGGACACAATTCAGACCCCCATAGTTGGTTATCACATATCCGTGGGAAATAGAATAATACACGTATGTGGTGTATTATGGCTCAGGAAACAGTGATTATCACATTAAATTTCCACAAACATCCGAAGGGTAGGTGACATCATCAGCCCTATTAGAGATGCCAAAACTGAAGTGCAAAAGGTGATTTGCTCAAAATCCTGTAGCTGGGAAGTGACACGAGAGGAAGGACCTGAACTGGACAATCCAACTCAGATCCAGCCCGTTCCCTCTGTGCCTCTGACCTGTGGGAGCTGCTGAGGTGTGGGGCCAGCCAGGTCACCCCTCCTCATGTGCCCAGAGGGCTCACAGGACCCTCAGGAGAGCCAGGCTCTCCTTAAATGCCTGTTGGCTCCAACTGCGCCCCAGAGCTCTCTCTTGCTCTGGAGGAAGTCTTCCAGAATAGCAAACTGACAGTTACCGAGCATGTCAGAGAGTGTAGACCAAATTTGGGGAGACCTAGGGTTTAGTGACTCTACAGGCATTCCTGTGGGTGACGTGCTGATTTCACTCCAGGTTGGGGGGGAGCTGGGATTGCAATTCTCATTTTCTTCCTTTTTAAAGAAAATTTTTTTTTACCGTTTATTCATTTTTGAGAGACAGAGCACAAGCAGGGGAAGAACAGATGGAGAGGGAGAATCTGAAGCAGACTCCAGACTCTGAGCTGTCAGCAAAGAGCCTAACACAGGGCTCAAACTCACAAACAGTGAGATCATGACCTGAGCTGAATTTGGATGCTTAACCAGCTGAGCCACCCAGGAGCCCCTCATTTCTTCCTTAAAAAATTTTTTTTAACATTTATTTATTTTTTGAGAGACAGAGAGAGACAAAGCATGAGTGGGGGAGGAACAGAGAGAGAGGGAGACACAGAATCCAAAGCAGGCTCCAGGCTCTGAGCTGTCAGGCAGCACAGAGCCAGATGTGGGGCTCGAACTCATGGGCCATGAGATCATGATCTGAGCCAAATGCTTACTGGACTGAGCAACCCAGATGCCCCACATTTTCTTCCTTTTAAAGAACAAGGCTGAGGCCTCTGCCAAAGTTCAAGCCCTAGAAATTTCTTTTCTTCTTATCTAGGTCACCTCCCCCCCCCCCCCCGGCCATTCCTTCAGTCCTACCCTTACCCTGTTCCTACCCAGTGACTGCGAGAGCCAGACAATCTGTTCCTCACTCCCTGACACAGCTCCACACTGACCAGGGCAAAGTCCAGACTCCCCTGGTTCCATCACCTTCTGGAACATTCCTTCCCCACTTCTGTCCAGCAGTTAGAGACTCAGCTTCTCTCTGGTTCCCATACACATCTTGGCGTTCTCAGCGCTGCTCCTTTGGGCCAGGCTTTCCCCCAGTGCCCATGTTCTCGGCCTGCCTCTCTTTCATTTCCATCTCATGGGCCACTGTTAAAATGGAGGAGCTGCCTAGAGGCATGGTCCTGCCCTGCGAAGGCTCCACAAATGGGAAACAGAAGCTGTGCCTTCACCCGCTTCTTGGGATATGACCCTCGTACAACAGCCAAGGATGCATGCACAGCTTTGCTGACCTCCCGTTTGGTCTTTAAAAGCATCCTGTGAAAAAGGTAGGACAAGCTTGGTGTACAAACGAGGCAATGGAAGCCCACGGACTTCTGGAAACTTCCCAGGGACCTGAGTGTGAGTAGGACGACCACCACCACCTGCCAGTCATATCACTCTGGGCAAGCTGCTGCTGCTTTGAGCCTTGGGCCCCCTTCTCTAAAAGGGGGTGACCTGTATTCCACAAGGCCCTCTGAAGAACCAAGCCCAGTAGTCTCTGTGGGTATATTTCCCTGACACATAGTAGGCACTCAGTCTGTTGTAGCTGGATTTCGAAGGAAAGAAAGGGGGTACCCTGAGAAAAGAAAGGTACGGGGAAAAGAGGCCAGGGCGCTGGAGCGTGTGGAAGAGAAAGGACGGGGCTGCCAGGTCCTGGGGGCAGGTGGGGGAGCAGAGGTGGAGGCAGGGTCCCACGCTGAGCCATGCTGGGTGGACAGCCACAGGGCCAGCATGGATTATCACTCAAGTCTTCCTTGTCTCTTCGCCCTCTGTGTGTGGATCACTCTGTCCCTTCCCGGTGCTCAAGGGCTGGGGATTCCAGATTTCATTTGTGATGAGAAGCAAGAAAACAGAGAGAAAGGGCAAGCTGGGTGCTTGAAGCAGCCCAAGAATCAACCCTGTTTCATTAGGACGGGAGGGCAGAGATGTCTCGTGCTTCCCCATCTGGAAGGTGCTGCTCAGAGCCCTGCCTTTTGCCCGGAGTCACTCAGCAAGGCCACACAGCACAGATCAGGACCCATGTGTCCATCACTGGCATGGTACCCTCCACCCCTGGATGCCACGGGGATGAGGGACATGGGGGAGGTGCCTGGTCACCGCTTTGGCAAACCAGGGCTCTGAGGGCTGATTGTCCACTGCCTGTTGTTGGGTGTTTTTTTTTTTTTAACCCCAAACCTTTGCAATCCAGGAGCATATATAGAATCATTATATGGGTGTGTTTCCTTCCTGAGACTTTCCTTTACCAAGAGGGGCTTTCAGGAGCAAGCAACCCAGCCATCTTGCCTGCTAATTTAGCTTGTCACTTCAGTGCCCCGAGGCTATTAGCAATTTGCAGAGTGGGTATCTCCCAATTAGCCTATGAAGTAATTGTTCATTTGTAATTTGCTCCTTCTGCCTCCAAGTTCACAATATGCCTCTCTCCTGCCCTGCTTCAGCACAAGCCTTCCATCCACCCAAATTTCCCAGCGAGCAAACATCATAAGGAGAGGGTGAGACATGAGGGCCAGGAGGCAGAGATTAAGGCTTGCACTCTGAGAGAAACTGTGCCATCCACCTCCACACCCATCCTGCTGTGTGCATGGGGCTACGCCACGTTGGCTGGCCTTGACGTCAGACCTGGATTTTTTTTGGCTGAGAACCGTCTGATGGAGTGTGTGGTGGTTATAACGTAAATGTTTTTCGAACTATCCACTGCATAAAACGAGGAAAGCCCATTTTATTTCTTGGTTCTCTCTAGAAAATACCCCTTATTGATTTCTTTCTCAAAGAGAAATAAAAGTCATTTGGTTATGGGCAAACACCAGTTTTCCGCGTCTTTCGGTTGAAGGGATGATGGGAGTGATTACCGCTGGTCCCGTGGAAATAATAAATGCACGTCCACAGTCTATCATCCGGAGCCCTTGGGGTCAGATATGTTCTGGAACTTGGCATGGTTTTGGATTTTAGAAAGGAACTAGGGTACGTATACTGTATGTTATACAATAGCCCCGCGGAGTCTGGGGTAGTTCTCCATGATCAAACCCATTAATTTTTCTGCCGTGAACTGTTCACTCGAAGTGGGGACAATAAAGACAATAAATAGCTTCACATCACTTCAGGTCAGGTTTTGTCACCAACTGACTTCTTTAAAAAAATGGAAAGTCTTGTGCGTGAGAATATTTGGAGGGTCAGGATTGTTGAGGGCCTGTGGCTCTGTGATAAATATTTACTACTTCACTATGTAAGTCCACACAGAGATGAGGACCACCTGCACACGGCCGGGTAAATCAGTTTTCAGTAGTTCACAAAGACGCGAGGAACTCGGGTATGTCGGCAGAGCGTCGTTCAACCTGGCATCCCCAAGGCCATTGCTGGCAAAGCACAGAGGAAACGCCTGCAAAGTGCAGGGTGAATCCACGCACCGGCCGGCTCGCTGTTGCTGCTCGTTCTGCTGGGTCCCAGTTACTGGCCTAGTTGTTAAAATTACCACGGAAAATACAAAGAACTGTGAAACAGTAACAGTAGCTCAAGACTCGCAGAACGCTTAGTGTTGCCAGGCACTGTTCCAAATGGCCTACATGATTTTAACTCGCTGAATTCTCGTGACTACACCATCAGGAGTAGTGTATTTTTATAAGTGACTCACCCAAGATCACACAGCCAGTAAGGGGCAGAGCTGGGCTTGGGACTTCAGCATTTTGGCTCCTGAGTTCACACGTTCAACTACATGGCCTCTCTGCATTGTCCAGCAGACTCCAGCAATACTAAGAGCTAAGACTGCCAAGGAGAAGCCACCCTAAGGAAATACTACACATTATGGAGCAGTTACTATGCATGAGGCACTGGACGAAGCGCTTTCCATGATCTTATGTAAACCTCTCAACAACCATATGCACGAGAGTCTCACCCTCCTCTTCCCAGAGGAAGGAGCCGAGGCTCAGAGCAGTGAGGACATGGCAGGATTTGAACCCAGGGCCAACCAACACTGGAGCCAAGGATCTCAGGGAGTGAGATCACAGGTGCTCGTATTCAGGAGCTTGCATGGAGGTTCAAGGACATACGGCCGTGACACAGACAAGGAGGACGTTCTGAAGACAGTAGGGGCCAGTTGGTCTTGGTGTCATGTCAGCACATCGAAGGGGAGTCAAAAGACTCCATATCAGCCAACATGTAGCTCCTCTCTAGGCCTGTTTTCTGTCTGTAAAATGGGGAGCTGATACCCATCCTGCCTGCCATGCCTCGTGGTCCTTGGGGGTCAGGGAGACAAACGATTTTAAGGCACAGTTTAGTTATTTGCTTTTGTGTGTGTGTGTGTGTGTGTGCGTGCGCGCGCAAAGACATACCGGGAAGAGATCTATCCTCAAGATTAACAACGAGCAAATAGGATCTTTCAGAAGAAGATGAGTTTTCTCCCTCTATGTGTGCTGGGCTAAGCCTCAGGGTTGCACTCCCTAGCTAGGATGGAGACATGGCAGTGCTGGTGGCTCTGTGTGGTGTTTGGTGGTCCCGAGGACCTCTGGACCTCCCTCTCGTCCTTACCCCACAGCCCATGCATGTCACCTCCTCCTCTAAACTCTGAGACTGGTGTCTGCCCACTGCACCTCCATCCCACTCATGCCACATTTTCCTGGGCCAACACTAAAATGATAGCCACTTCCCTGGCCTCCCTAATACAAGCCCATGTGTTATTCTGCTCCAAACCATTCCATCTCTCCCCATCAATTATAGCAGGGGTCAGCAAATGTTTTCTATAAAAGGCCAGATACTAAATCTTTTAGAGTTTGCGGTCCTAAATTGTGGATATTATGTGGATACTCGTGTAATAAGAGAGAAAACAAATTTTCACATACGTTTTATTAATGAAGCTTAGAATATAATAATAATCAAATGTTGGCTTTGTGATTTAGGTCTACTGATGAGAAGGATGGAATTCCATTTCTCGGAGGGGAGATACCATCTTGATTAATTGGAGTTCAAATGGGGGTTTTGCTTAATTGGAGTTAGTAGTGTTCCCTACCATGAAATCGATTGCAGATGTTTACTGGTAAAAACGATTCTTAGTTCTCAAGGATAAAGTAGTGGATTTGGCCCCAGGCCTGTAGTTTGCAGACCCCTGAACTATAACAATGCCTCCCAATGCTGGCTGCACACTGAAAAAGTACCTGGGGCTCTTCTAAGAAGCTCTGATGATGGGCCCACGAAGCCAACATCTTGTAGGCATGAGGCCAGGACGTGAGTATATCTGGAAGATGCTCAGTGATTACGATGTGCAGCCAGGACTGAAACTGCTGGCCTGCAGGGCACAGTCCATGGATGGTCCACGCCAATCTGGTGCCGCCAGCCTCTCCAGACTCTTTCCTGGAACTCCTTGCTCCACCCTCAGCTCTGGCAGCACCGGGGGCAATTTCTCCCTTCTGGGCTCTGCTCACACCGGCCCCTCTGTTTGGGAATGTCGACACCTAACTCTTCATCCTTTAAGTGTTAGCCCAGGTATCCTCTTCTGCAGGAAGGTGTCCTGTCCTCTCTGGTTCCTGAGTGTCTTGTATTTCTCTGCACGTTGGCATGCAATTCCCCGCATTAAAATTGCCCATTTGCCACCCTCTTGCACTGTTGGTGGGAATGCAAACTGGTGCAGCTGCTCTGGAAAACAGTATGGAGATTCCTCAAAAAATTAAAAATAGAACTCCCCTAAGACTCAGCAATAGCACTGCTAGGAATTTACCCAAGAATTACAGGAGTGCTGATGCATAGGGACACATGTACCCCAAGGTACATAGCACCACTTTCAACAATAACCAAATCATGGAAAGAGCCTAAATGTCCATCAACTGATGGATGGATCAAGAAGATGTGGTTTATATATACAATGGAATACTACATGGCAATGAGAAAGAATGAAATCTGGCCATTCGTAGCAACGGGGATGGACCTCGAAGGTGTCATGCTAAGTGAAATAAGTCAGGCAGAGAAGGACAGAACCATATGTTTCCACTCATGCAGAACAGGAGAAACTTAACAGAGGACCATGGGGGAGGGGAAGCGGGAAAAAAAGAGTTACAGAGAAGGAGGGAGGCAAACTATAAGAGACTCTTAAATACAGAGAACAAACCGAGGGTTGATGGGGGTGGGGGAGAGGGGAAAGTGGCTGATGGGCATGGAGGAGGGCACTTGTTGGGATGAGCACTGGGTGTTGTATGGAAACCAATGTGACAATAAATTATATTAAAAAAGAAACATTAAAAAATAAATAAAAATAAAAAATAAAAACTCTTAACAGCCAAAAAAAAAAAAAAAAAAAAAAGAATTGCTCGTTTACCTGTTGGAATCCTCCAAACTGTAGGCCCCATGAAGACAGGGATCAGGCTGTCTCTCCTCTCCTCTGGATGCCCAGTGTCCAGCTAACACCAGGCTGGCCCCCATCCGTCCACACCCAATCAGTGTTTGCTGGGTGAAGGAAAGGATGCAGGGACAAGCACGGCCCCCCCCCACACCCCTATGCACGTGAGAGCGCCCCCAGCAGAGGGCCACGCCTGGATGTGTCAGGGAGGAAGGGGCTGCAGTGCTTGCTTTCCAGTTCCTGGTAATGACAAGTTTATTTTCTGGGAATCTCATGTTTTCTGTGACTTGCACTTTCACACATTGTGACTTGGCACTTGTTTTAAGGCAACAGAGTGGTTTTTCCTTGATTTTTTTTTCTGTCTGTGAAGAATTTTGCTGCTGGAAAACTCAGCCCATGTGTGGTTAAAAGAAAAGAGAGCGTGGCTGCCATATTGGCAGACAGCCTGCTGCTTGTTCTTTCTATCACCTCCATGCAGTCCTCGCTGTCACTGCTTCTGGGTTGACTGGTCTGGCACACAGTCCTGTTGCTGTGACCCGCGCCTGGTTCTAACCTCACCCGAGGTGGGATTATTGTCATCCAGACACAGACTCTCCAAACATTTCAAGACTATCTGTGAAAGGCCCTGGCCACCTTTAATACTCAAAGTATCTTTGGTCCGGGTCTTGTTTTGTTTTGGATTTTAATTTTTTCACTCTTTGAAAAAAATATTTTAGAGGGAGAGCAAGTGAGGGAAAGGGGCAGAGGGAGGGAGGGCGACAGAGCGAGAGAGAATCCCAAGCAGGTTCCATGCTCACTGCAGAGACCCTGAGCTGAAATCAAGAGTCAGACAGTCAACTGACTGAGCCACCCAGGCGCCCCAAATTTTTTCATTTTAAATGTACAAAATGTAAAGCTTTGGTTCCTCTCAGTTCTCATGTTGTAAGAGGCTATTACAGAGGTGCAATAGGGAAGAGAGGGGACACACATTTACAGAGCACGTGCTCTGTAATGCCAGGTGCCATGTTTCATGTATACTTTTTCTTTCATCTCATCCTTGCAACAACCCTGAAAAGTAGGTGGTATTTCAATTCCAATTTTTACAGAAGAGGAAACTGAATACCAGATAGATTAAATGGCTTGCCCAAAGTCAGACATAATTAAAGGGTAGAATAGCCAGATTGTGTGTGTGTGTGTGTGTGTGTGTGTGAACTGTTATCAACATATAATATACATAAAGAAAAGTGCACTACTCATAAATGTATATCTCCGTGAATTTTTCACAGTGAACATACCTATGAAACCTGAGATTCCTCATCATGAAACTAAACATGATAGCCTCCTGGGGTCCCCCTTTTGTTCCTCTCAGTCTGTTTTTCCCCTCAATTCTTGCAAGGGTAACTGCTATCCTGACTTTGTAACACTACAGATTCATTTTGCCTGTTTTCTAATTTAAAAAAAAATGTTTAATGTTTATTTATGTTTTGAGAGAGAGAGAGAGCACAAGCGGGTGAAGGGAAGACAGAGAGAGGGAGACACACAATCTGAAGCAGGCTCCAGGCTCCTAGCTGTCAGCACAGAGCCTGACACGGGGCTCGAACCCATGAAACGTGAGATCATGACCTGAGCCAGAGTCGGACACTTAACCGACTAAGCCACCCAGGTGCCCCTGCTTGTTTTCTAATTTAATAGAAATGGAACATATACTGTTTGGTGCCTGCGGCGTTTACGTGACATTATGTTAAGGAGATGTGTTTGTGTCGTTCCACATGTGTTTGTGTGATTCATTCATTCCCTCACTCCGTAAGTTTTGCCTCGTGTGAGTATACATAATTTATTTACCCACTCTACTGTTGGTGGATACTGGTGACTTTCCAGTGTGGGGTGATTACAAATAGTGCTTTCATAAATATTCCTTACCTGTCTTCTGGCACTAATTGCATCCAAGGATTGGAGTTTCTGGTTATAGGATATATGTGTGTTCAGATTTAGTGGGTACTGCCAGGCTATTTTTGCCAGAGTGGTTATACCCCCACTTACACCCCCACTGTAGGAGAGTTCTGATTACTCCATGTATTCCCTAACAACTGCCTTTTGCATTTTAGCCATGTTGGTGGTTGTATTTCATCATGGTTGAACTTGGATTTCCCTTGTATCTAATGAAGTAGAGCACCTTTTAATGTGTTTATTGGAACATTTGGCTATCCTATTTTGAGAAGTACCTATTTAAGACTTTTTAATATGAGACTGTCTACTTTTTCCCTCATTTATTTATGGAAATTCTTTACATATTGTGGCACAAGTCCTTTGTCAGATATTGACAATCTCTTCTCTCATTCTATGGCTTGTATTTTTACTCCCTTAATGGTATCATTTGATAAGGAGAAGTTCCTAATTTTGATGAAGTTCAGCTTATCAGTATTTTTGCCTTGTATAGTCAGCACAATTTTATGTTTTGTTTAAGAAAACTTTGCCTACCCCAAGGTCATGAAGATGTTCTCCTGCATTTTCTTGTAAAAGTTTTATTATTTTCCCTTTTACATTTAGATCTGCAGTCCATCTGGAATTGATTTTCTCGTGTGGTGTGAAATAAAGGTCAAGGTTCATTTTTTTATATGGGTAACCAATTGACTTACCAACATTTATTGAAAAGACCACCTTTTCTTCAAAGCACTTTAATGTCATCTTTGCCAGCGACCAGGTGACTGCACATTTGTGGGTCTCCTTCTGAACTCTAGCATCAGATTTTTAGACCAGAGTTGATTCCAAAGTGTTATCTTCTTTTCATTATTCTATAATGGAAAGAGTGTGAGTAAGTGATTTTGGAGCAAGCTAAAGTTGAGAGGTCATAATATGCCGTCTTTGAGTGGGAGTGCTGTCTAAAAAAGACATAGCAGGTACTTAGATCCCAAATGGCAAATGGGGGTTGGCTGGGCAGGGGTGTGGCATAACTAGGAGGGAGGATGGGCAATTAGTACTTAACACACTAAGAGGGAGATGTTGGAAAAAGTGATGGCAACAGGCTGAAACCCATGAGTTAGGACCTTTGAAAACCTTTAGTGGGGGAATCTCACAGGACAGGGAAAAACAGTTTTTCTATAGCTATAAAGTAAAGCAAATTGGTAGACAAGGGGTTGTTTGTTAAGTAGAGTTTCTAATGGTTAGATTTTAATGAGGCTACATAATTTGTATTTAGGGATTATTGGCTCTTCAAAATCTTGTTCTAACTGGGTTATTAATTACGTTCTTTGATTATAGAAGTTGATCCATATATACTCTCTTCTTAATAGAGGATTATACTTTCTGTAGATGAGGCACAAGTAAATAAAGAATCCTTAATACCCTAGCTTCTTTCAGGTTTCTATGATTGAAAACTCTACCCTCTCAGTTGAAACTATGTGTTCTAAATGGCCATTATTGACCATCTGGTGAAACATACCCAAAATCTGGGTAGTGAATATACATCAGTGGTTCTCAGTCTTGACTGCACATATGAATCACAAAGGGAGCTTTGAAAAAATGCTGGTGCCTGGATGACAGCCCCAGGGATTCTGATCTGATTGGTCTTGAGAGCAGCCTGGGGATCAGGAGTCCTGAAAACTTCTCCAGTGATTATAAGGTGCAGCCATGGTGAAACCCCCTGGCTGAAATTGAGTGAATTCACCTTCATGGGACCTGCCTTCCATTCACTCCGTGCCTCTTTGGTTGGGCGGCCCCCACTGGTGTCTTTAGGCAGCTTTCACTTATTATCCATTGTCCTCGTTCAGTGACAGCAGGCTTTGGGATGTGTGGTCATTTTTCACTAACGTGTTCTTCCTGACCATTCAGACACCCCACTGTGCAGGTGGGAGATCAAGGATCAGAGACAGAGGGTGGTTTGTGCACAACAGAGGAGCCAGTGATGGGCTAAGACTGAAATCCAGGCCTCTCGAGTCCTAGATGGGAGCTTATGACCTGGCAGTGTCAGCAGAGGAGCGGGGATGAAGAGCGGGACAGAGAAGTGGATGCCCCTCACTGGATGGAAGGACACTGAATGGAGAAGCTCCATGATAGGAGGAGCCAGAGGAGCAAGTGCAAGACTGAGCATGGACTAGATGACCTGTGACTGATGCTACATGAATCCATGAGGCATGCCTGCAAAGCCCCGTGCTATTACTATGATGTTATTACTCTTCACCAGAGAAACACAGACTAGGTCCTACTGAGGGAAGCGGAGGAATCGTGTGCCTTGGGGTCCACTGCCATGTGCATATCCTGGGCATCACCCTGAAACCTGGGTTTAGAAAGCTGCCGATAAGCATGGCTGTGACATTGGGCCAGAATCCACAGTCATCCAGCTGAAGTGCAGGTGGGAGTCTGTGTGTGTGTGTGTGTGTGTGTGTGTGTGTGTGTGTGTGTGTGGTTGGCTGTGTTTTATGAGATGAATCAGTGGGAAGGGAAGAACAAGGGGCAGGTTATCTTTATCCTTGTGCAGGAGGTTTCTTTGGTCAGTAGAAACATGAAGCTCAGTAGTCTTCAAGGTCAGGGACCATACCTTATGGGGCCATTCAACTCTGTACCACAGTGTCTTATCCAGGGCTTAACACACAGAAGGTTCTCAGGGCATGTAGCAAACATGAATGATGAATTGAAAAGTCTCTATTATTCTTTCTAATATTTTTTGACCAAGGATGTGGGTAGTGGGGTATTCAGTTTCAGATGAGAGTTGAAGACAGAAACATACATGTAAATGGGGGGAGGGGAGGAGAAGAGAGGAAAACCGGAACAGGGATTTCTCCCTGGCTCAAGGACACTCACTGTCTCTTGCCTGTATCCACATATCTCCAGCACCCACACAGAGCAAGGAATGTCAGTACACACCAGTGGGGTGGTGACTGAGCAGGAATGTTCCTTACCTCGGTTGAGGCACGAGCTTGAAATATTGCAGTTCTCTTCCCGATTTGCTTATTGCCAGATTCCCACCAGGAAATCAGAATGCATCCCAGATGGTTCAAATAAGGAGACTTTAATGAAGGAACTCTTTAGCAGAAAGGGTACAGGCTGGATTCAGAGACTAAATGAGATGTCGAGGCCATCTAGGTGGGTGGAACCCAAACCACCTCAGGTGTGAAGGGGCAAGGAGAGAAAGTGGTATTTCTGGAGGCCGAGGAGAGTGTGAAGAGGCTGTGGGCAGGGGCTGTGGTCGTGGCGGGTGCAGCTCCAGAGCACGGAAGGAGCAGGCAAGAAATCTGTTTGTCTCCTGCCCTTCCATCTCTGGCTAGTGCCTTCCATCAGAAGACAACCCGACAAGGTGCTGATGCTGGCCTGCATCACTGGTGCATCCACTGGGCCGTCCTCCCTGGCTCAGAGCTGAGCAGAGAGAGGTGGGGCATGGAGACCACCACACATGCAGGAAAGCATCTGTAGGGGCAAAGAGAGACCCAGGAGACAAGGAAACAGAACTGCAGGCAGAATGTGCCTGCCCTCAGTCCCTGGGGAATACGAGCTTCAGGGAAGTAATTAGACCATATCCAGGAATCTCATCCTGGATCCATAATTACATGTACAGGAATTTTTTAAAGAGTTGATGACAGTGGTTTTAATGTCTCATAAATATTCTTCTAAGGAATCTCCCCACAAGAGAGGAATGGTTTTGTTTTTTGGGCCTGAAGCCAGCCCCCAGCCTTTGGAGATGAGGCTCCCAGCCTCTTCTGGGGAGGAGGTCTCATGGTAGCACCGCTCCCCCTCCTCCCCAGCCCCCAGCTCCACTGAGGGCTCAGGTGCCCTAGACCGCAGAATCCCTTGCATTCTTCTTGGTGGGGACCTTCCTCCAGGAAGTCTTACCAGGGGGGTGGAAGAGTTGCTGAAGGGGTTACTGATCTCTCGGAGCATGGGGAAGGGTGGGAACTCTGTGTTGGTTCGTTTTGACTAAACTCTGAATTAAGAGTGGAATATACCTAGGTAGGAGGCTTTAATTCCACCGAAAGGCAAAGTCTATATGAGGCAGAAGAAAGAAAGATGAGGCAGAAAAACAAGAATGTAGATTTGAAGCGCCCAGTTAAGGAAAGATGTTCCCAGAGACTGTCTCCTCTAATCCTCAGAGGACCCCCTGGTAGGAGCATTGTCATCTCAGTTGAATTGCTTGGGAATTGACTCCCCGTGACTTAAATTCGAATCTCAGCCCTCCCCTAATGAGCTGTGCGGCCTTGGGCAACTCCCTATACCTCTCTGATTCTCTATTTTGTCCTTTGTAAAATGGCATCATAATTATGTCTGCACTGAGATAATATATGCAAAAATCTTCTATCATTGGGCATCTGCCAAATGTTCCTAAACATAAGCTGGTTTCGAAGCCACCGTTTGGAATGAATCAAAAGCCTCCTCCTTCCCGTTCTCATACAGCTTGTTTGTAGCTCTGTCCCAATGCTTCCCCACTCACTGGCCTATCTTCCCCACTAGACTGGCAGGTCCCCTGTACCCTAATGCCTGGCCCCCATGTTTCATCCAGAGAGGGAGGCTGTCAGGATGTGTTGAATGAATAATGGAACGGTAAGCAAAGACTGGGGACTTTTGAAATGCAGGGCCAGCTCTTATATATTTGAGCCCCTGCAGAAGCTATGGCTGTGGTACACAGGGAGCCCTGGAGCATTCCAGAAGCCTGATGCATTTAGAAACCTGTGCACACTGGCTCTTTTCCTCCTGAAGTTTTTTCAGGCCATTTAAGCTGGAGCATGATTGCATTGTTGGCCACAATTACTGCCTGCCTGAGGGGGCCTTGTTTGGAAGTTCCAGGTTCGACTTAGCCGCCCCCTGACTGACCACTTGAGAAGCCGGTTAATGGCAGGGAATTGGGCCACCTGAGGAGGGCTGTTGCCAAGGGAAGGTGGAGCTGGTACTGCGGGAAGTTCAGCAGGTCTCTTCCTGCGCCGGAGAGTCAGGGCTGTAGGGAGCCTCCCAGGGACCTCAGAGCCCCCGGAGAGGCCTACTATGTGCGGGTCTCCGGCACCTGGGCTCTTGCATCACTTACCTCCTTGAGTTCTCACAGAACTGTGCTCTGTGTTATTCTTATCCTCAACAGACAGTTGAGAAGCCAGAATTCAGGAGGCTTCATTAGCCGGCTCGTGCTCACACAGCATGCATTCGGCCTGAGCACACAGCCTCTGATGCTCAGCACTCTTTATGAGACTTCCAGTTGCACCCTGAGGAAGCTTCCGGAATTCAATTCTGAGTAATGCATCTGTTGCCTTTGCCTTGAGAATGAACGGGACGAGCTGAATGTTTCCCCAAATCTCTATCCTGGGACACTTCCGCCGTGAGATGCTTGGCTCTAGAAGCCTTCTGTGATCAAATACCTTTGGGAATTTTTCCTCCTACTTCTTGGAGAGTCACAATGCGTATTCCCAGGTTCGAGATTCTAAGACATCCTGCGGTGAGGAAGCCTTGATAAGCCAGCTTTTCCAAAGCCCATGTGACCAAGAGCCTTTGTGTGTCTAGCGTTTATTAACATCCCACGAAGTCAAGTCAACACTGAAATAGATGCCTCAGCCTTGTTCCCAAGACCTAACTCAGCATGTGGGCCCCCGGGGTGGGAAATCCTGCCGTGACACTGCCCAGTCCCCGAAATAGCTGTGGATCTCCACCTCCAGGATTCAGAAGCACAGTACAGCCTTGTATTGTCGCTCATTCCCATTTTTTCCCAGAGTCTTCATGTGGAACATGTCCACACATACCCCTCCCAAGAACTCCCAAGAACTTATCAGAAAACTGAAAAACAAAACAAAATGAAAAACCAGAAAACAAAAAACCCAGAACTCATTTGAGTAATATTGATTTGCCTTTCTCATTAAACGTTTACTGCATTTCCAAACATGTCTGCCCTCCTACCTCCTTTTATAAAAGGACGTGGGGAGGCTCAGAGACGTCTGTGTTGAGGGAGAGGGGGTCACGTGGACAGAGAAAAGTTGTTCTGGTTCCCTCTGCCCCACCTCACCCTCCACCCCTGACTGCTTTCCAGAGAACAGAAAAGGGGCGAGGAGCACATGAAGGCAGGTGGACCTCAACATGTCCAAAGCAGAGCCCTGAACTTTGGTGGTCCCCCCACGCTGCCCCTACAAGCCAGAATCTTCCCCAATTCAGGCTCGTCTATAAACACCACTGAAAGTAGCCCAGTTTCTCAGGTGCAAACTGTGCAAAACATCTAGATTTTCCTTTCCCTCACCACCCTCTGCCCATCCTCTATCCAGGCTTCTTGGAAGAAGAGCAGTTTGCTGTATGGGCTCTGGATCCCAGTGGCCTCCATTCAGACCCTGCCTCTACCACATCCTACCTGGGTGGTCTTAGGGAAGTTACCTAACCTCTCTGGTCCTCAGTTTTCTCACCTGGAGATAATAAGGGGACTGACCTCTCAGAGCCGCCAGGAGGATACATCAGGTATCATCAGTACTCCCCTTGAGCCCATCTCTCTCCATCTTGCTTGGTGTCACCCTGGCCTAGCCCACCCTCATCTCTCCCTGAGCCCTTGCAATCATGTCCAAACTCTTGGGTCCCAATTCCACTTTATTCTAATACTATTTCCACCCAGCTTCCAACCTTCTGACAACACAGATATGACAGCCTCAATCTGCTGCAGAGAAGTTCCAAGTAGGTTTATCGTCATAATTCAAGTGAAATTGAAACAACTCAGATGGGGCCTGGCCTGTGAGGTAGCTTTTTGACCTTCTCTGTGGCATTCTCACCCTCCTTGTGCTGTTCCAGGCACTCTGGTCTTCTCCTCTGTTCCTTAACCCCTCCAGGCCTTCGCCATATAGCAGAATTTGCATATGCTGCTGGCTCATTCAAGAATGGCTCACTCTTCTCTAATGCACCTGTTCAGCTCTCTCTCACACAAACACCTTCCTCTTTGTCTTTGTCATCAAATTGTGCATTTCCTCACAGCTGTAGTTATCTTATTTTTTCATTTATTGTCAGACACCCCTGCGAGCCCTGTAATCTCTGTGAGGACACCACTCTGTTTCCAGAACGAACGCGGAAGAAGGGATAAAGATGAACCAAGTTAACGTCTGGCTGAGCCGTACTTTCCCCGTCTTCCTCTTATTATCCGCATTGTATACATGGGAAAGTTGAGCTCCTTTCCCAAGGACTAGGATTCGGACCCAGGGAGTCTGGGGGCTGTAATCCATCCTTTAACCACCCTGCTCTTCTCCCTTCTTGGTTGGGGGGCAAGCCTGAACTTAAGTGAGATGGGGAAATGGATCAGAGCAAGGCTCACACCAGAATGAGCGTCTGGACTAGAATCCTGAAGAAAGAGCTAGATCCGTCCTTGCACACCAGTCGTTTAGCTGGGCAGTTACAGAACTTTCCCTCTCTGCCAGTCTTCCTTGTTCTCATTCATCCACTTTTGTTCCTTCCATTTGCCCTGTGGGCGGGCTTCATTCCGCATTTAGGCTGCAAGGCCAAGCAGGAGAAGGAACTGGACAGCCCAGAGGTGAGGACAGGTTTGGGGCTTTGACAGGTTTTCTCCACATCTTTAGGATCTAGGGGATCTAGCGCATGGGTGAAAATTCTGACAAGAGAGCGAAGTACTAGTATTTAGCTCCCAAATTTGTAGGTGATCCCAGAAGCTTTCTATATCTACTTCTTTATTTTTCTCTTCAGACTAGTGAGTCTAGAATAGTTCCCAAGGGAAGCACAGAGAAGTGAGGTGACGAAATGAGAAGGTATTAAGTTTTGTGTAGTATTTGCATCTGACTTCTGCATTACGGGGAAGACACGCTTGCTGGGAAAATACCCTGGACAGGTGACAAAGGGACGGAGAAGTGACTCTGGAAAAGTAAAAGAATTCCATATTTTGTGACAGGGCTGTCTTTTGTTTCATTCATTTGTTAGAGATTTCTTCCTTTCTTTCTGGAACATTGTAGCTGTTCAGTAAACCTCATTCTGTCATTCTACTCTCTAGAGAGCTCAAAACACCTCTCTCTCCTGGGCACATTGAGACCTCCGACAACGCCCCTGTTACAAATGCTGGCTAGAACCTCTGCCTTCTCCTGGCTGGTATCTGGTAGGCGGTAAGCACTTGGCCGGTGCTGATGATTATTTTCGTAAGAATAAAGGGAGAGCAGAAGGAGTCTGTGTGGGGTGGCTGGAGTGCGCTAGCACTGTGCTAGGTAGGGCTTGTCAGTGCTTGTCCCCCTTTGTCCCCCAGCCACTCTCCCACTGGTGGCTGCTGCCCTCACATCTTGCTGGAGGGGTAACTAAAGCTTGGCCAGGGCTGGCTGGCAGTCAGAATGAAGCCTGGGCGAGGATCCTCATTCCAAGAGGGACTTGCTGCGTGAGTTTCAGAGCTGGGATGACACCCCAGGTGTCTTGACCCCCAGAGCTGTGCACTTCCCAGCTGTGGCAGTTTCCTGGGGCAGCTGTGCCAGTACCACCGGACATGGTGGCTTACACAACAGAAATGGATTCTCTCCCAGTTCTGGAGACCAGAAGTCCCAAATCAGTATCACTGGGATGAAATCGAGGTGCTTCTTCTGGACGCTCTAGGGGAATGTCTGTTCTTGGCCTCTTCCAGCTTCTGGTGGCTGCAGACCTTCCTTGCTTTGCAGCCACATCATTCCTATCTCTGTCTCACTTGGTATCACCTTGTCCTCTTGTGTATGTCACATCTCTCTGCCCGCTCTCTTGTAAGGACGTTTGTGATGGCCTTTAGTGCATACATCGATAATCCAGGATAATCTTGCCATTGTAAGATTCTTAATCACATCTGCAGAAAGTCTTTTTCCAAATAGGATAACATTTATGGGCTCCAAGGGGCCATTATTCAACCTTCCACACCCGCTCTAGGGGCTGCACAGGGAATATGCACAGATCCTCTTCCGGAGCAGATACAGTTGGGCAGGAAGCAGGGCTGAAGGTGAGCCACTCGGGAGGGACACACTGCCCCAGCAAAGGCAGGACAAGGAGTTAGCAGGGGACCATTGACATCCTTGGGAAGGGGGATGTGCTTTGGTTTCTATTGGGAATTAAATTTGAGATGTGGGGACCATAATTCGCTCATTCTTTCATCAAAAAATTATTGAGCAGACATCCTATGACCAGCCCTCCGGGTCTCACATTCCAGACAAGGAAACTGGTCAAGAGACTATTATATATACCGTGCCAAGTGTTGGCATAGAGGAACCTGCCAGTGACAAGGGTATCTCAGCGCTGCCTGGAAAGGCTTCCAGGAGGCACTACTTGAACTGAAGCTGCAAAATAAGCAAGAGTTATCCAGATTGAACCAAGACAGGGAAAGAGCAGCATTTCTGAAGCTACATGGTTGAGACCGAACCCACCTTCTGCCTGTGAAAATTGTCTCATGGTCCCCTCAGGACTGAGGTTAATCTTGGATGAGGGCATCTAGAGCCAGGTATTTCTTGTTGTTGTTACTGCTTGAAGTCTACCTGGTATCTTCCCCCTCCCAGCCCTCCTCATGGGTGAAACCCACCAGAGAGCGAGGGACAGACTCTGCAGAATGACAGTGCTCATCTCCCATTGGATGCTGTCCTGCCGTCCTGTACCGGTGGCCTGTAGCGGGCAGACCAGCAGACCGGCTGGCTGCGAAATCTGAATGCAGACTGGCTGCTAATTAGAGTCTTGTCAGGTCTGCGAAATCCAGTCCCATGGTGTTCTCAGTGTTAACACACCTTTTCTTTGAAAATGTAAAAGCACATCCTGTGTTTTTCACCATGTGAATGGCAGCACGATGCTCAGTATAGAGCGACCAGCATTCCTCCCATGCGGTTGTGCGCCCAAGATACACAACGTCCCTCCACCTGCAGCACAGGTTTTTCCCGCCTCCCTCTTTGCCCACGTGCTTCCCTCTGCCCAGACGCGCTTACCCCACTTCTGTCCCTGCCATCCCTTACCAGCCTTCCCGTCTCAGCTTAAAGGGCACTTCTCTTTCTGCATTCACACAGCTCTGATTAAATAGGTATGTATTAATTGCTTAGTATTTTCACACCGAGGATAGGAGTCTCAGACTGTCTTGTTGATCCAGTCCATGCCACGTGGAAAGCATACCGTAACTACACATTGAGTGGATGAAATAATAGCAAAAATCAAAGAAAACTTCAGAAGTATTTAATGAAGAAAATGACACATCCATGTTCGATAATAATCTTTCACCTTAAATACATGTTGGCTGATTTTTCTTTTTAGAAAAGCTTATAATGTTGAATGGAAGAAGCAGAGTAAAAATCTATAGTGTAATTTCAATTTTATAAAATGCATGTATATTTGCTTAAAATCCTATCCAAATATCAGCTGTAGATTTTGAAGCTATACGATGACTGCTTTTGTTTTACTTTTTTTGTTGTTTTTTTTTTTTCCCAAGTTTCCTTTAATGAGAACATACCACTTTAAGGAAAAATTGAAATATCAGTGACGCTACTTTGGGCCATCTGGTATCTTGCTCCTTTCTTGTATGTAGTTCTAATCTTTTACACACACATTATGGGCTTACAGGGAATGAATTGGAGGTCCCCACCAGAATGATTTAACCAATTAACTTATTCATTAACTGCCGTGGTATCTTATATGTGCCCGACAAAAGATTTAGAATAATCCTTATTATGAGCTGGACAAAGGGAATATTTGAAATCCTTCTCTCTCATTCCATTCCAGCCTTTCACATGGAATTCCCACAGGGACTAATGCACAGAAAAAAGGGCAAAGTGGCTTTAAAGTCTTTGAAAGGAAAATGAGTTCAAGGCGTGCCCATAGTCCCTGCTAGAGCAGAATTCCCATGAAGTGTGCGTGTGTTTACTAATTATCCCAGACTTTCAACTGCATTTACCTTCTTTGTAATGCATTCTTGGAGTTTGTTAAAACATTTTTGTAGTACTGTGCCTTTCTGTATACTACGGCTATTTTAGAAATTTACCTGTCATTATTTTGCCTATTAAACTACCAAAAGAAAATTTTAGTAATAATTTTTGTTAGTGAGTCTGTGGCAAAACTAGCATCCTTATATAAAATAAATCATCACAACCCTTTTGGAAAACTTGTTGACAAAATTTATACCCTTGACCCAATGGTGCCATTTTTGAGCTCTTACCTTCAGGATGTGATCCAAGATAAGAAAAAAAAAAAAAGATTTTATACCTAAAAGTAGTATTACACTGTCAACTGTAATAGAGAAAAGTTGGAAACAAGGTAAAATAAATCTCTAGCAGTAAGGGAGTGGGTTTTCCAGTAATTGCGTTCACTTTAGTAGGCTAAATGCAACCATTTGAAATGATGGTTTTAAATAACAGGAGACAGTATGTAAAATGTTTATTGCCTTACATTCAGTTTCTGTGTTGGTGTGTGGGTGTATGTAAATTTATATATAAAGATTTATGACTTTGGGGCGCCTGGTCTCTCAGTTGGTTAAGTTTCTAACTCTTGATTTCGGCTCAGGTAGTGGTCTCATGGTTCATGGGATTGAGCCCCACATCTGTCTCTGTGCTGTCAGCACAGAAGTATTTAAAATTTCAGAAGTATTTAATGAAGTAAATGATTTAACATTCATGATACATCCATGTTAAGTAATAATTCTTGGGATTCTCTTTCTTGCTCTCACTCCCCCTCCCCTGCTTGTGCTCACTCACTCTCTCTCAAAATAAATAAATAAACATTAAAAAAGAAAGATTTATGACTTTGTCATACTTTGTCACACCCACGCTGATCCCTGCAAAAGGGCACCTGAGGTTTCTCTGCTGGTTGTCACTAGTAATTACGTGTTAATAACCATGTGTGTTGGAGGTGACTTGGAGCAGTCAGTGTGGTCACAGAGCGGAAAGATTAATATTTGAAGATTTCAGTCCTCAAGGAGTACCGTAATTTCCCTGAATTTCATCTCCGTAATCACTGACCCAAGCTTGGTTCTGGCTGGAATCATGGAAATGGTCTCTCTCCTATTCCTTTTGGTGACGGGCATTGATGGTTCCTGATCCACCAACACTGGCTGGCCTGCGTGCCCCCTCTCTCCCACCTGCCCCCACCTCCCCTTGGATGGCCCTCCGCCTCGAATGTCCTGGAATGCTTGCTTTCCTCTGCCTGAGAATGCATGGAATTGAAAATAATCACCATTAATCATACCCTTGAGATTTGAAACAAATTATCTTGGCCTTTCACTTAATGGTTTCTTGGAGATTACTTGGAGCTCCATGGTGAGTTGGACCTTTAAATAAAATAACCATTTTAGGAATCACGTACTTCACTGTGTTTTAGAATAAAAAATATGTTTTAGTTTATAAAATGAGAATTTGTATTTATGAGAAAGTACAGGCATTTGGTCATCTCCTATGCTCTCCCTACTTCCTCCTTTTTTTCCTTCTCTATGTCTACCTGCTGACTTCCATGTCACCTCCTCCTTCAAATGTCCCCTGACCATTCACTCACCCCCTCTGTCATCTGCCCATTCACACCTCCATCCATCCATCCTTCCATCATCCATCCATTCATCCATCCATCCACACATCCATCCAATGGTTGCTTAGTGAGCAGCTACTATACTATATCAGCTGCTGTTCTAACCACTGAAGATACAGTAGTAAACAAAAAGGACAAACATCTCATTCTGATGTATATTTAAAGTGTTTTGTTATACATGTATTTTTTTATAATTAAAAAAAAAAGCTTCTCTAATGAACAAAGCAGGCAAAACCTTCCTGTCCTCAGCATTTAGCCATCTCTCCTCTGTGCTTTGAAAGTGCCTCCATTAATATACTTTATTGGCCTCAAGGTTGGCTCCCTTCCAAGCTGTAGAAGCAAGACCATTGCCGGAGCCAGCTTGTATCCGCACTGTCAAGGCCCACCATCCGTCTCCCTGTGTATAACACCACAAGTGAATTTGTTAAAAGGAAGGCAAGTAATGTGGAATCTGACATTTGTTGAGAGCCAACAGCATGCCAAGCCCCCTATCTTCATGAGCTTGTGTATCCTGGCAAACAAGCATTATGTTCCCATTTTATGCAGAGGAAACTGAGGCTTAGAGAAGTCAAATGACTTGCCCACATTCTCAGAGTTAGTGGATACAGACCACGGTTCACACTCAGTTCTACTTGATCCTGTCACAGTCCTCTCTGCTTATATTGTCAGCTCTGAGAAGAAGGTCGGTTCTTCTTCTGGTTTCACATCTGAGTAATTAGCTGCTGAGGAATTGGCCCCATCTCCCTACTCTGTGCCCTTGCTGATTTACTGCAGGAACCCCTGGAAAGGAGCAGGGACTTTTGTGGTTCTGACACAGCAAAGCCATCCACTACCCTCAACACATAATTTTAACCTCCCCTTCTTGCAGATTCTCTTATTACATTTTACTGCAAAAGAAAATGGTCCTGCCATCCAAATCCCATCATATGGGTCCTGGCTTTATTACAGACCCTGGGATGTCCATCTATTAAGTATTGGATTGACCTTTTGAGACTGAGATTGGAAAAAATAAAAATAAAATCACCACTCAAAACATATTTCATAAACTGGGATAATGATACAAAAGTCGATCGGTCTATGCCAGAATTTTTGTGACCCTTGTGAAACTCCAGGAAGTTCATCTGTGCATGGTGGGGGTGGGGGTAGAGTGGGAGCCCTGCTGATCCAGCTTTCAAAAGATTCATTGCCGTTTCCAAACCCAAGTTCTGGCCCTGACGTCTTGAGGCTCTTCCTCAATTAATGGCAGCTGCTGTTCTTGGCCACCTTTCATTCTTACACATTTTCTGAATGCTGTTTGGGGACCATTTGCTCCAATCATCAGGACAAAAGTGTAGCTCTGAGCCTTGCTGGGGGGGGGGGCAGTTTAAAATGAAGTCTCTTCTTCAGCATGACAGAGGTTTGGAGATATGGGTGATCACATTTGGTATGTGCATTTCCCAGAGGTTTCTGCCTTTGCTAATAATAACCATCCTTGTGTTAACAACTGCTCTTATTTTCTTTGTGTCTTTTCATAAGGAACGCCACAGATTTGGAAACCACAGTTCACACCTCAGGGAGGGGAGCTGCTAGGGGAGGAGGGGCAAATGCCCTGGTCTGTGGTGAGGGGCAGATCCTTCATGTAGACTATCTGCTCCTAGAACAGGAGGTAAGAAAGCCCATGAGGGCTGCAAGTGAATCTTAGGAAAGCTCAAAGACAACGGTGAGCCCTGTGTTTAAGGGCTTGTTATGCTCTTGTCTGGGGCAATGAAGCCCGTGCCAAGGTGGTAACGGTGATATTCTATACACTCCAGCCTGTGGTGCTCCCAGTCATGTGACCAAGAGCAAGCCTGGCCCTCCCCCAGCCCATTCCTCAAAAGTATTCAATGAACTTGTGCCATGAAAGCACCTTGCAGTTCTAAGGGGATCATGCAACATGATTGTCATTGATATTCTTGTCCTTGGTGCCAAGGGGCCTGCAAACCGCTTTCGTTTCATGGATCAGCAAGTCAGGCGGTACGATCTGGTCGAAAGGCTGCTGGAGCAGGGGGTTCTGATCTGGTGCTTAGTGGCCGTGTGATCTTGTGCAACTCATTTCTCCTTTCCAAGCTCTGTTCCTCCGTCTGTAGAATGGAGATGGCTTCTGACTTGGAGGGGTTTTGTTTGGATCAAATTGAAAGGTGAGAGGGAAGGTGCTTTGCAAATTGTGTAGCTTTCTGTGCATACTCCTGAGACGAGGGAGAGGCATCTTTATTGAGAGACATACTATAAATTAAATCAGTGATGGGGAAATCTAGTCATGACCCCCACCCCTCTTCATTTCCCCCTGCCCTGCCCTTGTTGTCTTTAACTGGTCAGGGGTTAGTCCTAACTTCTAAAATGGTGTCCAATCCTACCTTCTTTTGGTTCTATCCCTGTTTTCCATTTCTTCATAGCACACATCACTCCCTGGCACTATATTTCTATGTAGCCATTGTTGCCCATGGTCTGTTTTCCCCCATCAGAATTGAAGCCCCACAAGGGCAAGGATGATCATTGCTACGTCCCCAGTGCCTGGAACTGTATCTCCTAGTATACAGTAGGCGCTCAGTAAGCATTTGTGGAATGAAAGAATGTATACATTGTTGTCCTGCCCTCACTGTGAAGCCTTCCCCCCGCCCCGCCCCCCCCTCCCCCCGCGAGGGAAATGATGCAATAGCAAACATGACAGTCTTCTTGGCACAGAGAGGCTTAATCTGGAAAATTTACTGACCTCATGGGCTACAGACACGTATGATGCTGGCTGGAGTATGTGGTCCGGGGAAAGCTGCTTCTCACTCCCAGCCTCATTCCTGCATGAAATTTACTAGAGGGATGAATTGGTTGTAAGGTCTGAATAAATGAGTGAGTTGACTAGTGTCATCCCATTTCCTCATGTACAGAGTAGAGTTGGGACCACCAACTTTATGATGTATTTACATCACTTCGATCGATGGCTCACTTTGAAGAGTGCAGTAATAGTTGTGATTAGCGTGGGTTCTAGATCCTTACTGAGTGGTGAGTTTGTTAGGGTTGGGGAATGGGGTGGAAATCATGAGGACATTGGACATCTTAGAGGTGAGAGAAGAGAAGCTACCACTTATTGAGTATTTCTTATGGAGTAGGCTTGGCCCATGGATCAATATGGGCTTCTTATATGTCCAATTATAATCTCACAATCACTCAAAGAAGGGTGGGCTCAGCACCCCCACCTACCCCTCCCCAAGAGGAAACTGGGGCCTAGAGGAGGCTCAGTAGCTTGGCCATATGCCAAGGAGGGTCGACTCGAGGAGACTCGACACCAGGTCAGTCTGATTTCCAGGCCCATCCCTTGCCCTTGGGTTCCAGGGGCTGCCTTGGAATATCCCCGGGGTTCTGTTGGCTTCTGGGAGCCAGGCCACACTGCTCTCTGAGTGTATATCTGTGCCTCTGGCGGGAGGAAACCACCAAGCCACAGCCACTACCATCAAGGCATCAGTGCTGCTGCTGTTCTCAGACCTCAAGTGTTGAAGCTAGAGTTATTCATTCTCTTCCTGTTGGGAAGCATTAGCGTAGGGCCTTTCAAAGCCCACTTTTTTAAGCTGTTGATTCTTTTTTACCCCCACTCCCTACTCCTATTCCCTTCCCCCACATGTTTGGGAAGTTCATCCCTTTGTTTTTGTGTGTTCTTCAAAGCAGGTGTTGTTTTATGTTCAAATATTTTTAATTTACTCTGTGATCTTGTGCCATAATCCTTTCTGCTTCCTACTTTCAACACATTGTTTTTATGGTCCATCCATGTTGCTGTGTGTACACTGCCCCTCATTGTCTCTAACTGCTGCCAAGTCACTGCTGTGTGCATTCACTGCCTTTCCATATCAATTCCCCCAGAGAGGGACACCAGCATGGCATCCTACGTGCCTGCTAACAGGCTGGCAAGAGAACTGTTCAGTTGTTGCAGGCTGTGTACTGGGATAGAGAGCACCTGTGGAGTTACCTTGACTAAGTAGTTCGAGGATGCTCTCCTCCAAGGCTGCCCTGGTCTACGTTCACTTGACATACAGCTTCCTATTTCCTACATCTCCACATAGCCTCCAACTCTTAGGGCAGAACTTTTTATTTTTGCCAATCTGATGGGTGCTGGCATAGCTTATTTTTTTATTTTTATTTTTATTTTTTTATTTGGCTACAGATACGTTTGAGTATCTCTACATAGCATGCTATCCCTTTGGGTTTCTCGTCGTTGAATTCCTTCTCCATCTCCTTCGTCTGTTGTCATTTAGGATTCCTGACATTTTTCTTGTTCACCAGGGGGAGTTCCTAGTGTATTCTAAATATTAATCCCATGTCACTTTCGGACAAGTATCTTCTCCCAAACTATATTCATCTATTAATTTTGTCAAGCAAATACTTTAATTCTGGGCTTATCAGATTCATCACTTTTTCATCTTAGAATGTATGCATTTGGGGGTTTTGAAAAGTGCTTTCCCATCAGCAGATCACAAAGATACTCTTCTAGATTTTCTTCAAATAACCAATGCAGGCAGAGGGAGCCTCAGCCTGTGTTCCTGCTAACAGAGGGCTCAAGTTTATGAATCCCAGTCTGCCACCAAGGGTAAAGAGTTTGTTTTCTTTCCTTCAAAGGACCCCATAAGCCAACAGGAAGGCAATTACGCAGAGAGGACTTTAATTAAATTTTCCGTTTTTTAATTTTTCTGAACTTCAGGGGTGCTCATACCTCGCATCATGGAGGCAATAGCTGATGAGTGGAGGTGTCCCTCAGGAGCTCCTTTGCTGCTATAACATCTTGAGATGAGGAGGCCTGTGGCCTTCATCTCACTCAAATCTGATAACCCTTGGGGTCAGGTGCAACAATGCCTGTGAAATTCAAAGTTAGCAAAAAAGAGGGAGAAGAGAGGCTACTGCTGTCGTGATAATGGTTTGATGGGCCCAGGCCTCCATCTTAGGGGCCCATGTCGGGATGGGAGGGCCAGACCGGAATGTGAGCAGAGACCTGGCTCAGGGCATGCAAGGGCCTCTGTTATTCGTTGGGCTTCATTCACAGGGCCTGTTCTTTCTACACATGAGTTCTACATGACAGTGAATCCTAGAAAATCAAAGCAGGATGAGAGAGTTTGAATGTCTCCCCTGTCTGGCCTCCTTCCCTTACAGATGGGGAAACAGACCCCAAGTGAAGAAGTACCTTATGGAACACCCCACACAGCCTTTGAGTTGGAGATCCAGGGTGGGAACTCAGGCTTCCTAAAGGCAGGCCAGAGCTCCCTCCACCTGTTCCACTTAGAAAGATCCCAGGCTTTGGAGACAGACAGTCCTGTCTGTCTAGGTGAGAACCTAGCTCTAACATCTTTTCATTTAACAATTACATCAATAAATGTCGCGTTTACCACTGTGGTCACTGCTTTATATATTTTTTTAATTAAAAATTTTTAAGTTTATTTGTTTTGAGAGGTGGGGGGAGAGAGAGAGGGAGAGAGAAAGAAGTAGGGAAGGGCAGAGAGAGAAGGAGAGAGAGAAAATACCAAGTAGGCTCTGTGCTGCCAGCACAGAGCCTGACGTGGGGCTTGAACTCACGAATCCTGAGATCATGACCTGAGCTGAACTCAAGAGCTGGACACTTAACCAACTTACCACCCATGTGCCCCTTGGCACTGCTTTAAATGAGATATGTTCAGAGCTGTTAGATGTTGGAAGAGTTTGACCTACTCTCAGATCAGAGAAGGTTCTAGAAAAAAAAAGAGCTGACGTCTACAGATGAGTCCAAACTTACCTAACCTAGTAGACTGGGGAGAGCTTGTTGAATGGACAAATGGATGGATGGATGGTTGACTGGGATCTGGGTTTCAGAGGTGAGTTGTTTCCTCACCCCGTTCTTTTTCTCTCTTGGCCGAGGAAGTCCTGCTGGTAAATCACTAAATCCAGCAGAGGGTAAGGAAAGGAAGATGTCTTCCTGACTATCAATCCTTTGAGTGTTTCACTTAAAGCTGAGCACCAGTTCTATTGAAGTACTCACCTCTGTCCCTATCAGTTTCTTTGAACCCTCCACCTTCCCTGGGAAGGGAAAATGCAAAGGAAAAAAAAACAGGGAAAACAGTGTTAATCATGCTGAAATGTAATGTTCTTCTCTGAACATCTGAAGATGAGAAATTATACATGCTGATTTCATCCACTACTTAACTCGGGGGGTGATGGTTACAACTGAAGAGGCTTAGAGGGTTAAGTGGTACAGGCCCTGCCCAGGTTCTCAAGCCTCTCTGGGAAACCTCTGAGACTGGCCAGTAATTCGGTGGTGTCCTTTCCAGTGACTCCTGACCCTGCCAGCTGCAAGGACAGTTCCCAGTCAAAAACAAAAACAAAAACAAAAGCACAGATTTCATTCCTGGCAAGGATGTGGCCTATTCTTTTGTTGTCTGGGGACCTGAGACTGTTAAGAGAAAACAGCGTGGGGAAGAAATTCTGCAAAGAAACAAGCGCTCTGGTCTTCTTGACAGAGCTTGCTTGTTACAGTAACTGGGAAAGGAAGGAGGGAAGAGAACCCCACATTTATTTGGGGTTTACTGTGTACGAGGTACCTGTCATCCCTGAATATGTTAAGTCCTCACGGATATTGTCATTCCCATTTTGCAGGTGGAGAAATTAGTTTAATTAACTTGCCCGGTACAATGGTGATGATAATGACAGCAGTTAATATTTATATGCCAGACAGTCTAAGCTCTTGCCACATATTAACTGATTTAATCCTCACCATAACCCTATAGGGTCAGTGCTTTTAGGAGGTACATTTTTCAGGTAAAGAAAGTAAGGCATAGAGAGGTTAAGTGTCTTGCCCTTAGCTGGTAAATGGCAGAATTGGGGTTAAAACACCGGCAGATTGTCTCAAAGTCCTGTGCTTTAACCATTAGTATGGAGGTTGGAAAGCAGGTCTAACATACTCTAAAAATACTTGCCTTTTCAACCATACCCTGCCACCCTGCTCCTTGATAAGGATATTACTGTTACAAATAAAATTGCAGGCAGCCATTGACTGAGTGCTGGCCAGGAGTGGGCACCATGCTGGTGGCTTCGTGTGGCTGTGTATTCACTTCTCCTTGTGTCCCGTTGAGGTAGGTGGAGACTGAAACTCAGAGAGATCAAGTGATCTGCCGGAGATCACACTGCTAATTGTGGCTCTGGGCCACTTTCTAAGGGGTTGGCTCATTTATTAGATAAAGCCATGGCATTTGCTGGCTCATTCATTACCTTGATGAAGCCATTCCTGGGGGTTGACCAGTTGGATGAACAGTGGTTCAGGCTGCTCTGTGCTGGGGGACAAGAGACGAGGCCTGCCCCGTAGTCCAGTCCTGGAGGAGCTCCTAGTCTTAGGGGTTGGGAGGAGCTCCGGCCTTGGTGCCACCTCCTCTCTTTCCACAGGACCCAGCAAGCTAGAAATGGCAGGACTTTGCCTCTCTCAACACCATGCTGGCTCTCTTTTGACTAAAGAAACAGCAGCCTCCACCTGCTTCAGTCAGATCTAGTTACAGCAAGAGACGATCTCTATTATTATTGCCATTAATCTGACACAAAGAAGGTTTGAAACTCTTGATCCCAAGACATAAAAGACCTCCCAAAAGGAAAGATCAATAACCGTCCAAATTGTGGCTTTCTGAAGGCTTCAAGAAAGAAGTTTGGCTTTTTTTTTTTTGGTTGTTTTTATGGTCAAAGCAGGCCATTTAAATGTCACATTTGTTCTGTCTCCTTTTCCTTTTCTTCTAATAATTTGGATCAAAATGATGATAAAATTGCTTCATTTTGGATGATTTCAGCAGGCCGTTGACACATTGGATTAGCATAAATAAGTTATTTCCAAAGCCTCAATTCATATAGCCAAGAAAATTATGATCAAATAAATTATATATATATATATATATATATGTATGTATGTATTTTCACAAGTAGCTATTGGCATAATGACGCAGTTCTTCCATTGTACGTAATCAATAGCAGATGTGCATCAGGGAAGGTGTGATATGCATTAACTTCTGGCAGGAGGAATAGATGCTTAAAGGAACCATTTTGTTAGACTCTTCTGGAGAGAGAGAGAGAGACAGACAGACAGACAGAAAGAGAGAGAGGGAGGGAGGGAGGAGGGAGTCAGGGAGGGAGAGAGAATGAAAATAATCTTGCACCATACTGTGCAAATGTCCTCTTTCTGGCTGACTCATGGGAAGTAGCTGCTTGTAAAGGAATCCTCCAATGAGAGCATCAGGGCTTCTAGCAGATAAGCATATATTAAGGTCAGAAGGAAAAGAAAGAAAAAAAACAACATTTATTGAGCAGGGATTCCTTTGCAGATGTTCACACATAGACTTGCTCATTTTATCTTCCCAATTTTGCCAAGCTATTTAGACCTCGATTTTCTCATTTCATAGATAAAGAAGTGAAGGCCCAAGGCCCGAGGAAAGGCTTGTCTTAGGCAATCCAACCAGGACCAGGATTTGAATGCAGGTTTGAAAATTCCAAGTGTTGTTTCTAGTTTTTGTGCTTTTTGTTTTGTTTTGTTTTGTTTTGCCCAGAGCTCTGGAAATGACACCTATCTTATTATTTTCTGATCCAAGATAGAAGAAAATATTGATAAGTCTCAGGTGGGAGCTATGGTTGGGTGACTGCTTGTTGACTGATATATGGCCCTGTGCCTTCTGACAGAGCTGTGGAATAAATGATGGGGCTCTTCTGTAGCAACCTGTACCATTCATTCATTCATCAACCATTTATCATAATGTGATTCCTCCCATGTTTAAATATATTTTAGCTGTTGGCTATCTTATAGGGCCCAGAGGTACCAGGGGGAATAGATTACATCCTTTGTCCTTGAGGAGCTTACCATGAATGTGGGGGAGTCAGGGAAGTAGACTGCTGTGCACAATATGGTGGGATAATGGGTGTGGAATCAACATCTAACATTATGGCCAGAAGTAAAAATTGGCTATAGGTTACATTACCCTTGAAAGCTCTGAAAAGAGAGATGATCACACCATGAAAAGCTGGAGGGAACCCTGGATTTACATCTCCCATAATGGGCAGTCCAGGACACCCCCTCAATTCAGGGCAGGTGCATAGGCTCCGGGGGATTGGTAGGTTGCTTGTACTGTTTGAATCTCTCTCTCTCTCTGCCAGCCCCTACAGACCACATCATTGAAGTTGCATAGGAAAGATGCCTCTGGTGCACTCCCCGTGTGCAGGGTGGCAAATGCCATAGTGAAGTTACTCCAGGGGGCTGTGGGAACCACAGCCAACCTGGGCTCTCATGAGGAAGGTGACCTTGAGAGGGCAGCTCCTGAGAAGGGTCTTGAAGAATGACTGGGAAGCTCTGTGCCTCCACGAATGCTGTCCTGAGTCATCACTGAAGATCCTTCTAGGGTCAGAGCCAGGGGTGGAGCAGTTGTGGGGAGGTCCGGGGGAAAGTGCATGGTCTATGGAATGGGCATATGAGAGCCTATTGTGCCTGTTGCTTTGAGTAGTGAACAAATTAGTCATTTAGAATCTAGACCCACATTGTCTAATCACCGACCACTTGCTTTCTATGGCTCTTGACCACTTGAATGCGGCCGGTCCAAATTGAGATGTTCTGTAATTTCAAAATACAAACCAGGTTTCAAAGACTTCGTACCAATTTTTAAAAATGCTATATTTCGGGTGCCTTGGTGGCTCAGTCAGTTAAGCGGCCGACTTCGGCTCAGGTCATGATCTCACGGTTCAGGCGTTTGAGCCCCACGTCGGGCTATGTGCTGACAGCTCAGAGCCTGGAGCCTGTTTCAGATTCTGTGTCTCCCTCTCTCTCTGCCCCTCCCCAATTTATGCTCTGTCTCCCTCTCTCTCTCTCTCCCAAAAATAAACATTAATTTTTTTTAAAAATGCCATATTTCCAGTAATAATTTTTCATGTAGATTATATATTGAAATAAGAAAATTTTAGACCTACTAGGTCAAATAAAATCTCATTGATTCCATTCATTCTTTTTTACTTTTTAAAATATGGCTACTAGAAAATGTTAAATTACTGATGCAGTTCACATTTTATTTTTCTTGGGTAGCACTGGTGTAGACCAGAATCTGCAAACGACAGCCTAAGAACCACATGTGGCCCACCACCTAGTTTTGTGTGGTCCATGTGCTAAGATTAGTTTTTACGCTTTACATGGTTAGAAAAAAATCAAAAGAAGACTATTTGTGATATGTGAGAATTACATGAAATTCAAATTTTCGTGTCCATAAATACAGTTCTGTTGGGGCACAGCCATGCGCTTTTGTTTGCATATTTTCTGTGGCTATTTTTGTGCTACTGCGGCAGGGTGGAGTAGCTGTGACACAGATTGTAGGCAGCAGGGACCAAGAACGCACTTGTGTGTGCAGTGAGACCTCTTTTGCCCATCTTCTTATCTTTGCTGACTCTGATCCCTCTGCCTGCAGTCTCCTTCTGTTCCTGTCATCCTTCAAAGCAGAGCTCAATGCCACCATCTTTGAGAACAGGTATCTTCCTCGTCTGCACTTTCATTACTGGTAGGTTTTTGGGGAAAGTTACTCAACCTCAATGATCTCAATTTTCTCATCTGTAAAATGGGAATGACAATACGCACTCCACTGGGTAATCACAGGGAGTATATGTGGTGCCTTTCATGTAGGGAGCACTCAATAAGTATCGTAGCTACTGCTGCTAGTATTGCTTGAACGTATATCGTGGAGTTTGCTCCATTGTGAAAGCTGGCATTTCCTACCATGAACTAAAATACTCCTTAACATGGTTTTCTCTTTGAGGACATGCCAAACATTCTCTCCCTTCTTTGTCTCCAGCCTGGACTTGGGAAGGGCTTAGGAAACACCTATGACACATATGAGCTAATCTCTCCTTTTATCAGATACAGTGATAGTTAAACACACACTCACCTCTTTTTCTTCATCCCCACTGCCACCACTCTGGTCCCAGGCACTCTTCTCTCATGTCTAGATTACTGTTCCTAACCCATTTTCTTACTACTATCCTTGTCCTCTCTGACCAATGATACACTGGTAAATATTTAACAACTGGCTATCTGAGGCAGAGGGGAGCCCTGATTTAAAGTGTTTTCTAGGGGCACCTGGGTGGCTCAGTGGGTTAAACACTGACTCTTGATTTCAGCTCAGATCATGATCTCTCGGTTCATGAGATCGAGCTCCATGTTGGGCTCCATGCTGAGCCCAAGAGCACGCTTGGGCTTCTCTTTCTCTCCTTCTGCCCCTCTCCTCCTCTAGTTCTCTCTCTCAAAATAAATAAACTTAAAAAAAGGGCGTTCTAATTTCTGAGGTGCAGATATTCCCACCATGGCTGATTTCATGCTACCTACATGATGTTACTGAGCACAGAGTTGGGAAGACGTGTGCATAATGGCACTCTCCCATGGGGCACTGCCACCCACCACTGCCTCCAGCTCACTGTCCACACCACTGCAAAGGTGACCTTCCACAGTGGACTCCCCCACTTAGAGCCTGTCAGTGACTTCTCATTGACCTCAAAATAAAGTGAAAAGTACTTTATGTGACCCAGCCCCTGCTGCCTCACCAGCCTCATGCCTACCACAGGCTTCCCCCACGCCACTGGGCATCCTCGTGTTCCTCGGACATATCGTGCCTCTGCTAGATCACTTCATTCACTGACCTTCTCAAACCCTCCCAGGATCTGGTGGAGCTGCCCTTGTTCGTATGCTGTCTAGGCTCCTCCTACTTCCCTCTGCACTGTCACTATTGTGGTAGATGACTAACCCAGGGCTCCCCAAGTATAAGATCCAGAGAGCAGGAGCCACAGTTGTTGCATTCATCATGGCGTCCTCGGCACCTGGCACACAGCCAGATGTTTCTGGAACAGATGATGGGATTGAGCAAAGCCTGGCTAGCGGAGGGCAGCCTCATATGGGTATTAGACTTCTGTCTCTGAGAGGATAGATTTTAACTGCTCAGAATATAATTGATTAGGGAACCACTTGGCGTTGATTTTCCAGCTGGCCAGAGGGAAGAAACAAAATAGCCACAGTTCTCAACCACTCCTGAACAGAATCTTTTCTAGTCCAGAGAACATGTCTTGAAGCACATTTGGTACATCATTACATATCCAGGAAGTAATCAATTATAACATGTTTAAACCACTTTACCGAGATACGACTGTAGATATTGATTGTATATAAACTTGATGTGTTTGGAGGTAGGTATACACCCATGCAAGCATCATCACTATCAGTGCCATAAACTTGTCCACCACCTCTGGAGGTTTCCTTCCATCTGGCAGGAGTTAAACACCCAGGGTCTTGTTTGCTTTAAAATCTCATGACTTCAGAGTGCCTGAGTGGCTCAGTCAGTTAAGTGTCTGACTCTTGATCTCGGCTCAGGTCATGATCTCATGGTTCTGGAGTCCATGCTTTGGCACCTTGGAGCCTCCTTTGGATTCTCTCTTTCTCCCTCTCTCTCTCTGCCCCTCCCCTGCTTGCCTGCTCTCTCTCTCAAAATAAATAAATAAAAATATTTTAAATCTCATGATTTCAAAACCCTTCCAATAAGAAGAACCTGGAATCATTCATAATATAGTTGCTGCTGGGAGCCCTGAAGCTCACTAACTCATTAGGGGCGGTGATGGCCCAGAGAAAGAGGGAGGGCCAATGGACCTGTGTTTTTACCTTATCAAAGACCATGCAAACCCTTTAGCCTGATTCTTTGGTAAGAGAGTTGGCACAACAGAGAGGTGCTTACCTAATGTCTGACAGGTATTTAGGGGCAGATATGGTGCTTAACATCCTGTCCCAAAGCCTCTTGATGTTGCAATTTTCAGTGTGAGGAGTTGAAAAACAACTTGTTACTCATACTTAGCTAAATCTTTGTAATTACATGTGTTTTTTCCCCAAAAGTCTGAGTGGCAATCCCATATTTATCCTGCAATCAAAGCCATTGTGGATTATCAGCTAAATACCTCATTAGGAGGAGTTTGAAACATGTCTCCCAAAGGTTTTGGTTTCCTCTTAAAAAACAACTACATTTTAAAGAAAAAGCAACATACCTGTTGTATTGCAAATGTCTCTAGCTGAGTAATTGTGAGTATCCCCATTAAATCCACTAGAGAAAAGAGATTTACAGGGTGATAAATTATAGAGACTGATTTTTAAAGCAAATACAACTAACGTAGTAGATGAGGCCACGGGCCTGAGATGCACACTGGCCTGATGTTTACAGCTGTGTGACTTGGGGCCTCTGTGTGCCCTGAGCCTCAGTTTCCTTATCTGTAAAACTGGGATTATAGTATTTACCTCGAAGAGCTGTTGCTGAATGAAATGAGATAGAGCAGAGCCTAGCAAGGAACAGACGTTTGGTAAGTGCTCACTATTTTTGTTGTCAGTGTTATTAATATCAGCATATAGCAATTTATGGCCCACCGGTAAACTGGCCGGATTCAGAGTTTCACAATGTCTTTTCCATACATGTGAGGATTTTAGCTAGATATGTATTAATCTTGACACCATTCTTGATGGAGAAAGCTAGAACAAAACAAGAGAGATTCAACCTTGGGAAGGGGGAGAAAAAAAGGTTGATGAGGGAGGCAGAGGAGAGAGAAGGAAAGAGGAACTCTCCTCTGTGCCTCCAAGGCCTTGTCCCCCATGGCAGGCCCGCGGGCAGATAAAAGGTGCTGACTATAAGCAGGGCAATAAGGTTCTGACATGTTCATCAAGGGCATGTAGTCTGTGGGCACAGGGACCCTATCTGTCCCATTCACTGCTTTATCCCCAATGCCCAACAAGCGCACTGTCTCCAGATAAAAACACTAAATTCATTAAAAGAAGGACCAGATGCAGAAAAATTCCTTTGACTTGGGGATTACTTGCAACTAATGAAAGTCAACAGGCATCTCACCGAACAGTACGGGAGGGAGAAGCAGAAGTGTCTAGAGTCTAGCTAGCAAAGACCAGCATATGAAAATGAAATGAATAGGGCTTGTTGTGTGAAAAATAAGATGTATAAAATGACCTTTTTTTATACGTATGCACCATCTGTTATTTCTAGTTTAGTTTAGTGCAACAGCATGAAGAGATTCCATAAGTTCATTCATAACCTTGGACCTGCGACCCTATTCCCCCTCCCCCCGCCAATAATTACTATGATAATTACACCTTAGTGAGAGTCTGCCATGTGCCCAACACTCCATACCCATTGTCTCACTCACTTGTTGTCTTGCCACCCCTGCGAGATGAGCGTCTGAGTCCCCTTTTTCAGATGAAGAAATGCAAACTTCAGGTACAGCGATTCAGAGACAGATTGTACTGAGGCCACACAGCGAGGACGTGTCAGAGTCCTAAGTCAGACTCCGGCCACCTTCCAAATCCAGAGTCCCCTATATCCTAAGTTGTCTTCTGATAAAGTGTTACACCCACGTTTTTCTACCTACAGGTTGGGTGATGAGCCCCAACTCAAATGCCTATCAGGATCAGGAAGGTAGAACAAGTGGGCTGGGTGGGGACTGTGACACTGGAGAATATGGAGGCTTTCTGGAGAGGGCGGCTCCCTTTCAGCCCCAGATGCAGGTGCTTTGTCACCATGGCTTTGAAGACTCCAAACCAAACTGGAAATCCAGATTTTTATTTGAAATGCCAGGAGTTTAACTTATTGTCAATGAATGTGATTTAAAGACAAAAAAGAAACTAATGCGAGCCTAACAAAACATGTCAGGGCTGCATTCTGTGGGGTGATGGGCTCGCTTGCTCCAGCAGCTACCATTGCTAACCTGTTAGAACCCCCTCCTGAGAGTGTTGTTTAGAACAAGACCACGGGCCACACAAGGAAATCAGGCTAAGAGTAATGGTTAAAGCTCATTGGCTGTTATGTGCTAGCACTTTACCTACATTATTTTATTTCCTATCCCAGTACTCCTATGGGATATTCTTATCCTTCTCTTACTAGTGAGAAAACAGATTTGGAAAGGTTAAGGGACTTGCCCAAAGTAACGGGGTTACAAAACAGCAAAGTGGGACCTGAACCCAGGTCTGTCTGGGTTCTGCACTCTTACCTTCTGTACTCTTACCTTCTGCCCTGTACTGCCTCTCACAGATTCTATTGTTATTGAAGGGCTGCCCCAGGCATTTCTTTGTTCAGTGCCCATCGTTCCCCAGGATGGGATGTCATAGAGCGTGGGAAGTTGTTCTGGAAATGAACACCTTGCCTGGGAAAGCGTCAGTCTTCCAAGTCAAGTGCTCTGTGCATCGTAAAACCTTCAATTTTGCTCTATTATATTTTGGGTCCACGAGGGAGAGATTGTGGTTCATGCCTTCCTGCTGATTAGAGCATCCTATTTACGTGTACATAGTACCTATTAGATGGTGCACTTTGCAGAATTAGCTCCCTGATGAACAGGTATTATTTCCCCCTCTGCTGACATGTAGCAGCTGTCTGTACTCATTGTGTTCGAGTCTCTGCCCTGGAACTGGGATGCCAGGGGAAATGGCATAAAACCCCCAGTCACATGTCTAGCCCTCAAGTTCAAAGATGTGTGAGACCAGGTCCTAGTGATTTTGTCCCCTTTGCTACTTCTTAGGTGAGTCTACACAAGCCATTTAATCACTCTGGGCCTCAGTTTCTTCATCTGTCAAATGGGAATGGTCTTTTTTTTTCCCTAACTGAATGCAGGAATCTGGTCTAGAAGATCCCCTGAGATACAGCCAATTTTGCTCCCATGTCTGTGATTCTTTGAGTCTCTGTATACGCTGAGTGTTGAGAAACTGAGGACTTAGTGTTCAGGTGTGACATAATAAAGCATATGTCCAGTGTGTATGGTACAGATTTTATTTTTCCTTCTGTTCTGCTAATTGTCCTGACATCATTTTTTGAGTGATCTATTCTTCCCTTGCATTGATATAGATTGGCATTTCCAGCCCGTATGAAATCCAACATGCGCAGGACTTCACTTCCATTGCTATATTCATTTATCCACATCCATCTCGAATCCACTAAGCAACATGGTTGGATATTGCAAGAGCAACTGCCCCTTTGTTAGTTTTCTCTTTCTAAGTCATCTATTTTGTGCAAATAGGCGGTGCCTTGAAATGGGGTGACTGAAGAGGGTTTAATGAGAGGGCTACTTATAGAGGCATGGGCAAGGACGTCACCGGTGGCGAAGTTCCCAGCAATTGGCAAGAGTGGGGAGCCCAGGGGGTGAGGGAGGACACAGTTGCCGGCGCCAGAGAATGCAGCTCATGCATGGGGATATGTTGAAGGCTTTGAAGCCTATGAGGACACCGTTTGGTTCATACTTCAGAGTTATCACCCTGACATTGTGGGGCAGATGGGAATGAGGTTGGAGGAGGACTGGGTTGGAAGCACAGTGAAAATGATCACTCTCAACTCAGAAATTTCAAGCAAGTTCCCTTTCACTGCAATAAACACAAAGCATCTCTTTTCACCTAAAGACTCCGGAGGAGTCTGGGTGATGGTCACTGAGCTTAGCTTCTCAAGCTCCCCAGACTCCACACAGCAGTGGCACTAACACTATACCCCTCAGATCTTATGTCTCCATCCCCATTACTCCAAAAGTCCTGTGTAGGGACTAGGTTCTGGGATCAGTGCCCCCAGTGCCATCTTGCCACAGTGTCACATGTTGCATAACAATTGCTAGGCATCATTCACACATAGTCACCTGCAGCTCTGTGGTGTGATCCAACCCTGCGGCATGCACAGTGGTTAGACCTGCTGCATCACAAGGACAAGGGGATACTGGGCAGGGCAGGCCTGGCAAGATCTACCACCCAGCAGGGGAAGGTGCCACTCTGTCCAGGAAAAACTTACAGGATGCAGAGATCACTTAGGAGACCATTCTCAGTTCACTTGGGGACATGATGGGTTTGAGATTCCTATAATACATTTTGCAATGCAGGCATGAGAAGGTTAAATTTAAGAAATTCATTTCCTCACTTTATGATGATAGCCCATTTATATAAAGCCTGTTTATTCATAAAAGTTACCTTTGAATGAAGTCTCAGAAGAACTGAGCCTTCAGATGGCTAAAAATCCAGCCACTCAAATCCCAAGCAGACACCTTCAACTTGATGATTATAACTGGGATTTGCTTCCGCAGTTGAAGTGGTTTCCCCTAGCATGAATGCCAACTGTCAACCTCATTTTATTTCCTTGATTTTGAGGGTAGGTAAATGGTATAGAACAGTCCCGCATGCTCCTTGGTGGTTCCGTGGACTGTAAACTTGGCCGCAAATGCCTACTCCTGCCCTGAGAAAGGGGAGGTTCTCTGTACCACCAGCATCAACGTGCTGATCCAAAGTGGGAAGAAATGCCAGTCTGCTTTTATATTTCATGTACATTTTCTTTTGTGATATCCTATCACCTACGTCATTAAGATTTCCAGGGGAGACATTTTAAAACATAGGAATTGCACCAGGATTTGTGGAAATCAGTTTTAACAAAACATTCACGCCCAATGTGAGGACCTGAGATTTGGGGGCAGACTGTAATAACTTCTGCCCTCCTGGAGTTAATAGAGAAATCAGATGCATCAGTAAACTGTAATATGGCAAAATAAATGCTATCATCAAACTGCACAGAGTACTGTGGGGACCCACAGAGGAAGAGGCTAAGGTTCTGCATGGAGAATTTGAAAAAAAGAGGGATTATTTTGTACTGGAAGGAACTTTGATGACCATGATGATAATTTTTATCTAAATGAGAAAGTAGAGGTAAAACTGTTTTTTAAGTCTGAGCTGGACACCCCAGGACCTTAGCACCTCCCAGAAGACTTTGTCCCACTTGTTTTGTTTTCTTTTATTTTTTAAGTTATTTATTTATTTTGAGAGTGACAGAGACAGCATGAGTGGGGGAGGGGCAGAGAGAGAAGGAGACAGAGAATTCCAAGCAAGGTCCAGGCTCCATGCTGTCAGTGCAGTGCCCAACGCGGGGCTCGAACTCAGGAAACTGTGAGATCATGACCTGAGTGGAAACCAAGAATCGGACACTTACCTGACTGAGCCACCCAGGCGCCCCTGTCCCATTTGTTTTTATATGACGTTTTTTGTTTCTGTTTTGTTTTGCTTTTATTATGGAAAATTTCAAACTTCTACAAAACTTGGAAACTAATAAACTAATCCCCATGTCCATGCCACCTAGCTTCAACCGTTAGTAGTACCTGGCCTTTGGGTTACTCTGAGTCAGAATCCCAGACATCATATCATAGTATCATCTGTAAAATACTTCAGTACTCATCTCTCAAAACTTAAGATTTCTTCACCATAAAAAAAAAACCAAACCATGATCCTGTGTAACTAATTGCCGAGAAGTCCTTCACAGCATCAGCTCTTTACTCAATGGCCCTAATCATCTTGTGGAGTTTCACAACCAGTAATTTTTAATAATACATTTGCTTTTTATGTCAATAGAAAATGTGCCTTATTTTTTAAAAGAAATCCAGCTTGCAAAAATGCGTAAAAGTACAATGCAAGATAAAGGTTTTTTTTTTATGTTTGTTTCATTTTTACTCCATTATCATCAGTATCTAGCATCGTGCCTTTGCCATAGTCCATGATTTGTGTATGGAGAGGAGGGAGAGAGTACGCTTAGGAAGTTTGAAGGGAAAGTAGAAAGGAAGGAAGAAAGACATGAACCTCTAGCCTCACTGACCACCCACATCAATTTCTTGGATGCAGCTTTTTCTAAATACATAATTTGGTACTCCTACAACCATACTGTGCGTACACCTATGCATCCTGTTTTCCCCATGTGGTGACGTGAGCATTTTTCACGGGGCCCACAGGTGAACAACAGATTCTCTGCCTCTGCTTCCTGTCCTGAGGCTCTGAGGGTCCCCAGTCCTGACCGTGGCCTCCTCTCCATCTGGCCAGAGCTCCCTGGGGAGAGACCTTCACCTTGCAGGCTGCCCCGTCACCATAGCTTCCCAGGCCCCTGAGCAACACGATGTAATACTGGCATTTACAGGGCTGGCACTGTGCTAAAGGTCATTTTTTAAATATTTATCGTTTAATTTCCTGAAATTGTCAACCCCATGTTGGAAGGGACAGTTTTCTAAGTGGATGAAGCCGTAATAATTCTAAGGTGTTTTGGAAGATTCTTCATCTAGCAGACTGCTGTGATTATAGCCCTGGTTGCAAAGTCCAGAAGCCTCTAGGATGACATTGCCGTGAAGGAATAATATTTCTGGGGGCAGCCCCAGATCCTGGTAAATCGGTCTCTGGGCATGGTAATTACTGTGTTAACATTTCAAAGTGGAAACATTTCCATTCCATTTAGTCTCCTTCCATCTCTCAATTAACCTAATGCCTAGTGATACAGGAGCTATTTTGATATTCCAGGAATTAAGTGTTCTTGTGGGATGTCTTCCAGTGCAGATGTACCTATAAACACACACCACGCTTGGACACACGAAACTCTGGTAGTTGTTGGTAGAAGTGGGCAAGATAATTTAAGAGGGTATCAACCCGAGGCATAAATGTGACCCCCCAAAAGTCAACAGTTAATTTCCCCCCTTTTTCTTTTGGAAGGAGAACTTGGTGTAAAGTGATTGTGTCTAGAATGATGTCTGTGCCAAAGACAGCACATAATGATTATGCTCTATCAGTAGTCACTTGGCTGTTTAAAATGTTTCCCCCCTAGGGGCACCTGGGTGGCTCAGTCGGTTAAGCGTCTGACTCCAGCTAATGTCATGATCTCACAGTTTGTGAGTTTGAGCCCCATGTCGGGCTCTGTGCTAACAGCTCAGAGCTTGGAGTCTGCTTCCGATTCTGTGTCTCCCTCTCCCTTTGCCCCTCCTCTGCTCATGCTCTGTCTCTCTCTCTCTCTCAAAAATAAATAAATAAATAAATAAATAAATAAATAAACATTAACAAAAATAATAAGATGTCTCCCTTCTACATGCTTCAGGAACAGTCAAGGCAGTGGGTTATGGTCAGGGTGGTTAAGAGGAGGAATGATCAACTCAACTCTTGATAAATGTGTGTGTAACACCTGAGTCCTCATGGTTGGGTTGAGACTGGATGCTCAGTGGGAGCGGAGGACATTTCCACATAATATTCCGCCTCATGTTATTCACTGGGACTGACTTGGGATCGCTGTGCTCCTTCCTGCCAGGCTTGCATGCCTCTTCTGTGTATCTTTATCAAAAGAGCCATTTCTAAAGTCAGGCTGATGTCAGAGCTGGCGACGCAAGTGGCCTCAGAACAGAGGGAGAGATATCTTGAACCGAATCTGCAACATGTGCATCTTTGGGGACCCTTAAAAGGAGATGCTGCATTTGAGAGCATGCCATTTCTTTAGAAATGTGTATGTAAGGGACTGTGTAGTCCTCCGCCAAGGCCTGTTAGTTACTGCATTGTGCAGTGGAGCATTTTCGAGGCGGCTGCCCGTGTCACTTGATAAACCATCTCCCGCCTTGGTGGAGCCACCACTTCATCTGCTCTGTCTCCTGGCTTGTTGGGGTGGAGGGAGGAGAGGGAGGGGAGGAGGATCTTGGCCTGGGTCCTGGGGCAGCTTTTCCTTGTCTGTAAAATAAGGATAGCACTCACCTCTTGGCAGCATGCTGATGTTGCAGAAGAAGAGTCTCTTAGGATACAGGAGGTGTCAAAAAAAGGAAAGGAAGAAAAAAAAGATAGCTCTCATTATGTTAAAATATCTGTTGTGGATCTATAATGGCAATGAGCATATATGGATATATAGTGGAAATGGTTTCTGAGAGCAAGCTCCAGATTGTGAAACAAAGAACCAACCAGCCAACCAGCCAACCAACCAACCAACCATCCAAACAAAATAAACATTGTTCTATTAGATATAAAAATGAAGAGTAAAAGTTCTGCTGATTATTTCCTTACCTAAAACAATAACACTTGCATCATCAGGACTAACAACAGTGGATGGTAATGACCTTGATTCATTTGTGAATACCACTTTACTATTTACAAAGCCCGTTTATATCTATTACCTTACTTGATCCTCCTAATGACCCCACTAGACAAATATTACAGGGCCTATTATTTCCATTGGACAGAGGAGAAATCTAAAGCTCATGGGGCTTATGTGGCATAACTCAGGTCAAATAGTAGAGTCAGACTGGGAGTCTAAGCAGCCCCAGAAGTAGTCTTTTTCTTTCACTCTGCTCTAATGTAGCCTGGGGTTGTAATGGTGGGGATAACTGCCACATATTACTATTGCCTCTGCACCAGGAACTTGGACAGTATTCACATGCATTCACTTGTTTGGTCTATACAGAAACCCAAGAGGTAGGAACAATTATTATCCCTCTTTAGCAGATGGGGAACTTGAGGGTGGAGAAGGTTGTTAACTTGTCTAAGGTTGCCCAGCCAGTTAGGAGGACATGAATCCAGGATTCCAGAGCCTTCTTATAACCACTATCCCATATGCTTGCAGAAAAGGTTTAAACACAAAAGGAAAAGTTCTCTCTCCTCTTCTTAGATCCATATCTGGATACAGGGATGGGGACCTGGTGGCTGACAGCCACACCTTGCACTTGCTCTGCCCAGATGCTCCTGATCGCTGATGAGAGGCACCACCCAGGTGGCTCGCAGAGCCCCTGCCTGTGTGGAGTCTACATGCTTCCAGAGGTGTAGATCTCAGGAGTAGGAAAGACGTTCTGCCAGACTTGGGGCCTTGAGATAGAAAATGCTTTTTTATTTTTCCCTGCAAGTTTTTGACTCTGGCTGCTAAAAGGATCAGAGTAATTTTCATTTCTCATCTTGACAAACACTCAATTGTGTAAATTTGTTCTGCTGAGGCCCCGTGATTCATCACTCCTGTCTCAGATAATTCAGCTTGGAGCCTAAGTTCTGATTGTAGCCTGCTAGCTGTGTGACTCTGGCCAAGGCACTTACTTTTTTAGGTCTCTGTTCTCATTCTCTGTAAAATGGGAGGATGGGACATGTGTCTCACCCTCCCCATGTAATTGTTTTACGCTTTTACACTTTTATGCATTTTTATTTTACTGACTTTTTAAACTTTTTGCAAGTTTATGTATTCTGAGAGAGAGAGAAAGAGAGAGAGAGAGAGCGACCAGGGGAGGGGCAAAGAGATAGGGAGGGAGAGAGAGAATCCCAAGCAGGCTCCACACTGTCAGCACAGAGCCAGATTCCAGGGTCGAACTCACGAACCATGTGATCTTGGCCTGAGCCAAAATCAAGAGTCAGTCGCTTAACTGACTGAGCCACCCTGGCACCCCATCACTTTTATGAATTTTTAAATTAATTTTCTGTAAGCCTTTATAATTCTAAATATTTATATTATACATTTGCATCATAAATTATTTTTAACAGCTTTATTGAAATATCACTGATATTAAACTTACATATACTTAAAGTATACCATTTGATGTTTTGATGCACATACACCTTGTGAAATGATCACACTCAAGCTAATTAGCATATCTGTCACTTCTGCAGTTACCATTGTGTGTGTGTGTGTGTGTGTGTGTGTGTGTGTGTGTGTGTGTGGCATGAGGCATGAAAAGATTTATTTCAAGATCTATCCTCTTAGGAAATTACAAGCATATAGTACAGTATTGTTAACTATCATCACCTTGTGATTTTTGTGAAGATCAACTAAAATCCTGTATATGGACATTTTTTATAACTCACCAATACTCTGCACACATAGACTATTATTTTCTTCCTGCCAGCTTATCTTTAGGACAGACTTAAACCTTTTGGACTTCAGATTCTTTTTGTTTGGTATTGTGTTGTTGGTATTTTTTGCACACTTCACATTGAGAATTATCAAGTATCCTTGAACCTTTAATTTTTCAGCAGCATGCAATCAGAAATGGTCCTGGTTTTGTCCTCTGAAGGTACTGGAAGTTAGGGTCCTTTTGTACATGGAAACACTTAAATCTTTGGAGGCAGGCTACAGTGTCACCGCTGATTCTGTTTTCTAAGTGAAATGCCACCAGTTCTTTGAGCCACACAAGACAATGGACTTAAGCTTTGAAGCGGACAGCCTGACTTACATTCCATGGCTTTGTATAACTCTGTGTGGCCTCACTCAGCCTCAACATCCTCCCTCGTTAAATGACACAAAGTTCTTACGAGATTCTGAGCTGAAATAATACCAGCTTGCCGGAGAGTACCATTGCCTAAATGTTCCTCTCCCTTACCTGTTTTCGGGATTGCCTGGAATTTATTTACCAAGACCCTGAGTACGTTTGTCAAGCAGCTCTGCTTTCCCTGAACTTATCTATTTCTTGGAAATAGCATAATTATAATGCTACATGGCTGATGTAACATAATGTTGATAACACAAACATGCTATTTGATGAGAGCCTCCAATGTACCAAGCAGAGTGTAAAATGCTTTTATGTCCTTTGTTTTTGTTTGTTTGTTTGTTTTTTAACTTAATTCTCAGTCTGGGAGATAGTCATTATAAACCCATTATGCAGGTGGATAAACCAGAGTCACAGAAGGAAACAAACAACAGGCCTTGGATTTAGCCTCTGGGAACAAAAAATGGGGAGTCTGCGTTGTATCCCAGAGGTAACCTCTTCTCTAAAGGCCCAGGCTGATACATATTTTGGGCTTTGCATGTCACACAGTTTCTGTCACAACTGTTCCACTCTGCTGTATAGAGGAGGGCGGCCATAGATGATGTGTGAACAAATGCTGTGTGCCGATAAAACTTTATTATTCACAAAAAACAGCTAGCTGGATCTGACCAATCCCTGCTGCCTACCACTGCACCACACTGTCTACTTTTTTTCCCTTTTTTCTTTTCTTATTCTTTTATTGTAATTGCACATCTCTGGCCAGTTGGTTATGAGTGTTTCCTTTGTAGCTTTTCCTGGCAGTAGGTACATAGACTATAAGCCATTTATACAGCATTTCTGATTTACCTGATTGATTATAAGTGTTTCTCATGTACCAGGAGGCACCTCAGACTCATTTATAAACCGTGATGCATTAGAGGTCGTCACAGCCCCAGGATGGCATGTTTGTGGAGTGACAGATGAGACTTAGGAAGTGAAGCAATTCACAGAGTCTGGTGTGTCAGGTTCAAGGCGAAGGCTATCCCTCCCCCCGCCCCCCCAGAACCACATTACAAGTCCATCCAGAGTGAGATTGCTTAGGTCAGAACACCTTTCTGGGCTTGGCCATCACAATGAAGACTCTCTCTCCAAATCATCAACCAGAAGCCTTCCTTGTAAAATCTGTTTTATCAGATAGATTTGAAGGGAAAGAAAATCCCCAGGGAAAACAAATTTAAACTAAGCTCAACTGAAAAATAAGGTCATGGAATGTCAGAGATTATCTGGCCCAGGGAGGGAGATGGGGGGTGCTCTCGCTGGTGGTGAACATTGCTCCTCCATGCCTTCATGATGCCTAGTGCTTGCTTTTCTCCCTGGTAGTCAAAGTATTTAGGACCCTCAGAACTCCATGTCCTTCCCCTGTCACCAGCCCCCTAACTCAGAGACAGGTTTTTCTCAACGTTTAGGAGCCAATCTTGTTCATGAACTGCTTCCTGGCTGGAGGCGGTACCCATCTGCGGGGGTCTCCCATCGTCTTTCTGCCCCTCTCTCTTTCCCTCCAATTGTCTTTTTCCTTCCTATTTCTTTACAGAGAACCTGGGCCTGGTGCATGATGGTAAATCTGTTTTGTGCCTGTTCCTAAGCCTCTGCCTCCTGCTGTTTGCCTAACTCCCTCTCACACCTTCCTTCTCTTCCATCTTTCATCCTTTCCTTCTCCTCTCTCTCTCTCCTTTCTCCCTGCTGGAACAAACTCTCAGAGGCCGGACTGGAGGCTGCTGTGGGACTAGCCAGCAGCCAGCAGAGAGAGCAAGAGTCCCAGGTGTCCCAGGCCACCCCCCACTCTCCCTGTCTGCTTGGAACAGCCTGCCCCTTGTCTTCCATGGGGACCACACATCCTGCTGTCATCTACTCGCACAAATCAGTTAGCCTGCTGTGTGGCTTTCTCTTCCCACAGATGTCAATGGGCAGCAGTGCGAGGAGAGGAGCCCATTTGGAGAGAGGGGCTGTTTAGTGGAGGCTGGGCATGAGTGGGGCAGAGGAGACAGGAGGGAGGAATTCCCCCGTGAGGTTCTGTGGGAGCCTGGGGCTCTGTGCCCTAGACAGTTGTGGTCTTATTCCTTGTGCACACGACCGCTGATCGAGTTGAGTTGGGAATTCAGCTAAAACCAAACGGCTGGCAGCCAGGTCACCCCTTGCCCTAAGCCTCTCCTACCCCTTGGAGCTCCCTGCCTCTCCAAGCACTGCTCCCTTCAGCCTCCTGATTGGCCCTGACAGTAGCCGGGCTGGGAAAGATGGTCAGAACTTGACATATTTGAGAGCAAGACTCTCCAGAATTCAGTGCCAGGTGAATTATGTTTTATCAGGCATCTGCTATGTGGCCCTTATTTTTCCTGGAACCTGCATGCATGTTATCTCATTTTATGAAATCGGTACTATCATTTTGATTTTCCAGATTAGAAGGCTCAAGTTTAGTTTGGATTGGAGGAGTGGGGCAAACAGAGGCACAGGACGTGACTTCCAGGTTCTCCTTTGTTCCCATGCCATCCGCATGGGGTTGTCACCTCTTCAGTTCCAATCAAGGCTTAGGGCACTATTGCACTGAGCCAGGGGGTGGTGGCATAGGTGACCATGCCATTAACAGAACCAAGGGAGAAACGGGCTTGGTTGTAGGGGAAGTGGTTTGTGATTCCGTATACCTGGCATTGTCCCTGGCCATTGAGATAAGACTAGACAAATTGGACAAAAAAAAAATGTCTTTCCTCATGGAGCTTATGTTTTAGTAAGTGGAGACAGACAGCAGGCAAAATAGGTGAGGACATTGTAGCATGTATGAGAGGGTGGTAAATGACAGGAGGGAAAAGCAAGGACTAAGCAATCTGGGGATGGAGGAGGGTGAAGGCTACAAATCAAAATAGGGTGTGATTTGAATGAAGACTTAAAGGAGGGAGGGAGCAAGTCGTGTGAGTGCCTGCAGAAAGAATGTTCCAGGCAGATGGGCTTGTACCTGGTGCATAGTGGTGAGTGTGGCAGAGGCAAGGAGGAGAGCAGTAAGAAGGAGGTAAGGTCCTGGGTGTAAGGTGAGGGCAGATCATGTAGAGTCTTATAGGCCAATGTACGGATCTAGCTTTACTGCGAATGAGCTGGGGACCCCTGGAGGTTCTGAGCAGAGGAATGCTATGATTGATATAAGTTTTAACAGGATCATTCTGGCTGCTGAGGTGAGAACCTGCTGAAAGAACATGGTGGTTGGGGACAAGGAACAAGCAGAAGTTGGAAAGCTGTTATAGTATTCCAGCCCACAGGTGTTGGCACGGAGTAGGGTGTTAGCAGTAGAGATGCTGGGTGACAGAGACATGCCCAGGTGATCCCTAGCAGAGGTCAATCTGGAGTTAGCATTTAATTCATGTTAGTTGATTAAAGAGAGGAAAATCCGGGAGATTGGAGCATTTTTACTTAGTGTGGACTGGAGAGGCAGCCCCATTCTGAAGGACCTGTGTAGACAAATGCTTTCTCCTGAGAGGTGTGGTTGTGTGTGAATTTGTTTTACATTCCTCACCAGCCTGGAAGCTTCCTAAGGGCAAGGACCACATCTGCTCCATCTCTTCTGTCCTAGTGCCCCTCCCCCCATCCTGCAGGGCGCAGCACTCAGTGATAGTGGTGGTGTGATTGGACAGCACATGGGATCTTGATCTCCGTGTAGACTGAGTTCCCCTCATCCCAGGGTCTGGCATCCTGGATCCAGACATGAGCCTTGGCATTGCCACAGGCCAGGGTGGACAGAATATGCGTTCTTTCTTTTTCCACTGTGTAGCTGCTATGTGGCTCGGGGCCATATTTCCATATCTACAAAACGAGGGTCCACCCATTCATTCAACTGAGATTGCATCAGTTGATGCATCAGTTGATGCAAGAAAGAGAAGGCTTTCTTGGCCACTCAAAACAGTTCCCTCCAACTTTCTCTCTCCTTCTCTAGGTTTAGTTTTAAATCCATACCACTTACCAGTATCTGAAAACATGGTATTTAGTAATTTACTTATATATTATCTGTCTCTCTTGCTAGAGCATAAACCCCATGAAGGCACAGGCTTCTGTCTGCTACTAAAGCCCAGGCACCTGTAATAGTGCCTCGTGCGTGAAAGGGCCAAAAGTTGTATTTATGAGTCAATGAATGAATGAATGAATGGATGGATGAGAAGACTCAGGTTAACGGTGTGTAGAAATGTGGTTTGCAAACCATAAAGGGTACAATAAGCGAAAGGCGTTTGGCTATTATTATAAATGTGCCTCACATTCTAGCACAGCTCTAACTCCTCCCATGGCTTTTTCAAGGCAAACATGAGTGAGAATTTTTTTTTTCCTCTTTGGGTTTTCTTCAAAGAATTCTGACAATCTAATTTAAGAGAATTTCCAGGTGCGGAAGTCAGTGATGGATCCTCATCTCCTAGCAACCTCACACAGGAGCCACTCACCCCATGAGAGAGGTGACAATTTCAAGTGGGTGTGCTAAGTGTCAGGGATGAGCTCAGGGCTGAGGCGGGTGAGGAGGAGGGACGACGAGGCTTTCCTGGGCCGTGGGGTGGGAGAGAGCTGGAGCAGGAGTGAGAGCCCACAGAGGAAGGAGACTGTCCCTCACTGTGATGGTGGGAAAGCCTTTCCCCTCCGGGCCTCACTCCCTCTGTTCGGTGATGGAGTGACAAGATCCCTTCCAGCTCTCTCCTTCTATGATTTGCATTTTTAATTGGGCATATTGAAGATCATCACTACCATTCATTGAGCACGCCCCTGTGCTAAGCACTTTATGTCATTTCATCTAATACTCACTTCAACACTGTGAGATAGGGTTAAAATTACCCACCCCCTTTCCAGGTGAGGAAACTGAGGCATTTAGAGACAAGTAATGAAGGCCACTGTATTAGTCAGGTTGGGCTAACATAACATGACAAAATACCATATGGTGGCTTAAACAACAGAAATGTCCTTCTCATGGTTCTGGAAGCTGCAAAGTCCAAAGTCAAGGTGCTGGCCACTTCCGTTTCTTGCAAGGATTCCCTTCCTGACTCACAGATGGGCACCTACTTGCTGTGTCCTCACGTGACATTTGTTCTGTGCCTGCAGATGAAGAGAGCCATTTCTTCTCTCTTCCTCTTTTCATGAGACCTTTAATCCTGTCATTCAGGTCCCACTTCATGACCTAATCTAACCCTAATTACCACCCAGAGCCTTCATCTCCAAATACCCTCACATTGGGTGTTAGGCCTTTAACATATGAACTTTGGTGGGGAGGGGGGCACACAAACATTATGTCCACGAAAGTCACATAGTGAGCCAGTGATGGAATCAGATGTCAACTGCTTTCGTTAGCTGACGCCTCATTCTGGCTCTAAGGCATCTTACATTGATCCCTCTGCTTTGATATCAGATGCCGGTTGATTCCGCTGAATTGTAAGTGTTCTTGAGGAGACAGTGCTTTCTGTTAGGGTCCAGCCTCCATGAGATGGGAAAGCATCACCATTGCTCACTATCACTGTATTGCCCACCTCTAACCCGTACCCTTATACCAGAACAGGAGAGACATTCAATACATATTTCTTACATAAACGAATGACTCTGTTCAAGACTGATGACTATAGGTGGATACAAAATGCTCAAAACATGGTTTTGTCCAGGTAGTGGGGGAAGATGAGGCCCTTGAGGCCCCAACAAGGGAAGTGCAGGGAACAGCAATAATTAAACATCTCATATATGCCACATTCTTCCAGTTGCCTTTCACACAGTTTACCACATTTCAATTTCACACCAACCTGGAGATACACTTCTTTTTTTTTTATAGACAGGGAAACAGAGGTTGAGACACGCCCAGGGCCCCAGGAGCTGAGGTGCAGAGAAGAAACTTGCCAAAGGTCCCACCGATGTCTGGAAAGTGTGGCTCTCTGCAGGACCTGCCTGCAAACAGTGTGATGCCAAGTGCCGTGACAGCGAGGTCCTCCTTGGGGGAGGCGCTGAGGCCAGCTCCCAACCCCCTAGATCTCCTTCAGTGAGTACAAGAGCCCTGGCTCTCAAGTCAGTCAGATTTGTCCCTTGCATTGTCTTTGAGTTTATCACAGGGGAGAATTCATTAAAGTCAGTGTTGCAAACCTGTCCTCAGATGTAGGCCTACTAAGAGCTGCTTCAGTGGTTGTTCAGAAAAAGATAGGAAGTTGTGAGGGTTTGGTACAGGTGGCTCTGATGTCTCCCTGTAGGACGGGCAGAGAGGCACCATTGTGTCAGGCTGGAGGCGAGGGCACAGGCTGGAGGACCAGCCTGGAAGATTCACAGGCATAGCAGGCACACTTTTGACTTGGACTGCACGATTATGGAGGGCAGGCTGGAGTGGAGACTAATTGAGTTGTACGGGCACTAAAGCACCTTCCATCCCTTGATAATGCCACCTCTGGTTTTGGAAGAGAAAGGGCAGTTTCTAGGGGCAAAGTGGTGGTTCAGTGGGTCAAGCATTCAACTCTTGATTTTGGCTCAGGTCATGATCTCACAGTTTGTGGGTTGCAGCCCCACATTGGGCTCTGTGCTGACAGCTCAGAGCCTATTTGGGATTCTCCCTCTCCCTCTCTTATCTGCCTCTCCCCTGTTCATGCTCTCTCCCTCCCTCTCTCTCATAATAAATAAATAAACTTAAAAGGGGGGGCAGTTTCTAAGAAAGCTCCATCCCACATGATAAGCAAATTGGTCTGAAAGGGGGAGAGAGTAAAACTCAGATGGGGCTTTCAGGGGACGTGTGTGGTGATGGAGGGCTCTGCAAAGGCTGGTGGTTCAGTGGGAAAGGGATGGAAAGAAGAATGAGAGAGAGCAGCTGAGAACAATCACGAGATCAGAGTTTGGGGCCTAAGAAGAAGCAGGGATCACAGGGCTCTTTCACATCACATTTGTTCAAACTGGCGTCGCATGGTTTTATGGTTGCAAATCACTTTCAGTTTCTTTATTTTATGAGCCCATCACTCCATCCCTACGGCAGTTAGGGGAAATGGTATTATGTCCATTTTATAGATGAGGAAAGTGATATTGTCCCTGGTTAAGAGATTTTCCCAAGAAAGTTATCAGGAGACAGGAAGGGAAGGTGATTTTTAAAATTCCAACACCAGTTCTTCTTTGCCTCCCCCTAATGACAGGAGGGGACTAAGAACATGGCTTTGGGAACAAGGACCCAGCAGCTCCTTTTGCAGAGGAGGTCATAAGGGCAGCAGGAGCTCCAGCCCTCACCTCCCACTTCACATACACACGCGCACACACGCGCATGTACACGCACACATCCAGGCGCGCGCGCAGACGCGCGCATGCGCATACACACACGGTAACTGTTAATAAGGCTGTCACTGCTACAGTTCTCCCTGAGTACCTACCTCGTGCTGGCCACCACGCCAAGCACTTGGCATCTCAAACAACCCTGGGAGCAGGTGTTATCATCCTCGTTTTACAGTTGAGGTAACCTAGGTGGAAGGAGAAGAGATTACCCAGACTTGGAGGGCAACTGCCTGACATATCAAAGCGGCAAGTCTCAGAGCCAAATCCACAAATGACGTCTGTTTTCCTCATGCCTAATGATCATCACTATCAGGAGGGTAAAACGTTCTCTGGGGGGATCACACGAGCTTGCCTAATAGAATAAGCTGGAATGGATCTAGGGCTTTTATGTGGGGACGTCTCCTCCTGTCCTCTCTTCTGTCCTTCAGACTGCAGCCAGGTAGGACGCTTTGGAGGGACAATCTCTTTTCCTGTCAACTCCATGGAGTTACAGTTAGACTTTTCTTCCTTCTGGGGAAGGACCTGAGAGTCTGCATTTTACGACTTTTGGAGATGATGCTTATATGGCTGGCTTTTTGAACCGCACTTTGGATAGTAAGGGTTTCATTGCCGAGATCCTTGCAGCTCATTAAGGCCATTTGGGAGTCCTGATTTGACCACGTTGAAATACGTTCATACCTGGGTGTGTTGTGGTTCTAAGATCTGACTGTGTGATTGGAATTATTAATAAGGTATAATAACACCAGATATTATTTAAGCACCTGCTATGAGCAGGGAACTTCCCAACAGCACATGATTAATTTTGTATTCTTAGTTCTGTTCATTTACAGATGAAGAAATTGAAAATTCTAGTGTTAAGTTCACCTAAGCTCATATAGCTAATAAATGATGAAAGTAGAATTTGAAGCCCTGCTCTGAAGTGTGTACTTTTCCCATAGACCCAAATTATTAATCTGAAACTACCCAGTAATTGAGAGATGAAGACTCTTGATACACTGGGCCATGAATTTCTCTTTTTAGCATAGATGCATAGGAGGAATGTGTCTTGAAAATTGTTAGAACCTTTGTTGCTGTTAATAATTAAATAATAAGGGGCGCCTGCGTGGCTCCATCGGTTAAGTGTCCCACTTTGGCTCAGGTCATGATCTCACAGCTTGTGCATTTGAGCCCAGAGTCGGGCTCTGTGCTGACAGCTCAGAGCCTGGAGCCTGCTTCGGATTCCGCGTCTCTCCCTCTCTTTGCTCCTCCCCCGCTTACTCTCTGTCTCTGTCTCTAAAGATAAATAAACATTAAAAAAATTTTTTAAAAAGAAATTAAATTATAATATAAAGGGTAATAGCACTAATAACGTGAGAAAAACTTGAGAAGGTAAGCATGTAAATCAGCATTTAAACAAAGCACAACATTTGCAATAGTGCCATGTAAATACATGAGTAGGAAAACCCAAGAACAATGAATATCCATTGAGAAAAAAGCCCATGGCATTAGAGAAGAAAGAGACGGAGAAAACAACAATTGTGGTATTTGGCTTTGCTCCTTCCCCTTTGGGTTCAGAAAATAGAATTGAGACACCACCAAAGGGGGTGGGGAAAGAGTTTGAACAATGAATCCACATTACCAGCATCAGCTGGGTATCTTGTTAACATTAACCTGATGCATGGCAAGCGCGCTGCAGTTAGAGCAGTAATTACAGTAAATAGAATCCATTTGGAATCCTCAAGCAAATATGAGCAGGGAAGAAAGATGGGCTGAAAAAAATCCATTACCCTTTGGAAGTTATGGAAGCTTCGGATGGCAGCAATTTCTACTGTGAATTGCATCCGACTAAGAAGCAGCAACTTGAATGAATCTATCTCAGCTCTCAAGTGCATTTAGATGGTAAATAAAATGAATTACCCAACCATTCCAGACAAGTACAGTTTCCTGAAATATTTGTCTTGGTAATTTAGGTAGAAAATTTAGGTAGAATTGGGAAGGTGGCTTGTCTATTCTGTTTCCTGTCTTGGGCTGATGGTTTTCCTTAGAAAAATATTGCTCTTCTGGAACTGTCAAAAGGAAGGGCCAAGGTGGGATGGGAGAAGGTGGAGAAGGGTTCTGAACCTCTCAGTGTGGTCTGCCCTCTTAGGAGTTGGTCAAAGAGAAGGTTCCTTTTCAAAGACTCAGTGCCAGTCCACCATGTCCAGTCTAACTATAGGTGTCAACTGTGGGTGTCATTAGACACAGCCCTCCCGTGCAGTGTGGTCCTAAAAACTCCACAGCTGCAGCCAGTTCAAGTAGGGTAGCAGCACGTGTATGAGTGAGACTTTCTCGCAGGTGCCTGTCCTTCTATTCCTTGGCTTTCCCCTCAGCCCCGCCCCCTCTGCCCAGGTCAGACTTCCCTGGAGTCCGGATCTGACCTCCCCCAGCCTTTGGGGAAGAGACGTTTCTTCTTGGGCCTCAGGCCCTGAGCAGCCCCCGTTGCCACCCATGTGAGTAATGACTGAAAAACTCACAGGCACTCTATCTGGAAATTTGGAGACGTAGAGTAAGTACGTTTTCACGTGTACGTTCTTTTGACAAGTATTTATTAGGTGCCTACTCAGAGCCTGGCTCTGGCCAAGGTCTGGGAACATTTGTAATACATTTCCTCGTGTGTTCACCCACCTCCAGTGGGTTCAGGGACGTCCCACTGGTGGGAGGGAGACTGTCTTAAAATAGGAAGAAAACATGGACAAACAAGGTAAACCCTAAAAGCAGCGTCTCTGTGAATGCAGCTGGCCAGTGTCTGGTGGCCGGGATCTCACTGGTGTTGTCTGTGCCACCGAGGCCTAAGGACACAGCCTAAGGACACAGCCCTGCCTCATGTCTCCAGCTTTCATCCTGAGGACCCCAGATGGCTGACCCTGCCGTCTTGTTGCCTGGGTACCAGGACAAGAGCTAATTAGCATAGGGAATGAGCTCATTGGTTTTTCAGAGAGACCAGAAAAGAAGGAATCAAAGTGGTGATGGGGGAAAAAAAAAGAATACTCTGGTTTCGACCCACCTTTTTCCTTTAAACTTGGCTCTGCTATCTCCTCAAAACACCTACACATTAGTTTGGAGTCCTTTTTTGAAAGGTGAATCAGGGCCATTTTTCAGAAGCATCAGCTGAGTTCCAAATATCCTATTTGCTGCTTTATATAGGTTCACGTGCTACTTGTTTAATGCTCACAATCACCCTGTGAGGGAGGAAATGCTGTTACCTCCACTTCACAGGTGGGAAACAGAGCATCCCAGCATTAAAGCTCAGGCTCTAAGAGTCAGCAGACCTGGGGGTGAGACCCAGCTCTCACGTTTCCCATTTGTGAAACCTTAGGCTAGATCACGTCCCTTTCCAGAGCCCCTGTGTTTTTCATCTGTGGAATAGGATTATTCCAAGTATCTGCTGCATGAGATATAGGAAGGACAAACTAATGGGAGTGCATGTAATACATCTAGTGCAATGCTGTGCACAAAGCAGGTGCTAAGTAAATGCCATTTCTTGCTTTCTCCATGAGCCCTTAGGAAGAAGCACTGCATTCCAGTCCCCTTGTCCCCACAGAAAGCCCTTAGTCATGCTGGAGGTGAGCTAGGAGTGCAGAGGCCTCAGGAGCTCTCCTGTCCCCAGCCCCTATCAAGTGGGTCGCCCTGGGACAGGGCCACCAAACCACTGAGACTTGGCATGGGGTAACTGAACACATTGGAATCATATCCTCAGACAACTGTACATTCCCTGCAAAGGCCACATTCAGGCCAAGGACAGGAAGTGAAGTATGACGTTCAGGCTAAGCTGCAGGCACCAGGGCATGAGCAGGTGGAAGGGACACATTTGGACATCACTGAGTATGGCTGGAAGTCACTAGACAGGTTGGAGTCCAGGTGACCCCAGGATGGCATCCTGGCCCTGGGCCCATGGCCTAGAGCAGTGCTCCTCAGCCTTGCCTGTTCTTTGTGATCACCCGGGGACCCCTGACAAATACAGAACACTGCCTGGGTCCCATCCCTGGGGACTTTGAATTAATTGGACCAGAGTGTAGCCTGGGTACTGGGATTTTAAAACCTTCTGGATGATTCTTCTGTGCAGCCAGGGCTGGTAGCCCATCAGACTTTCAGTTCCTAGTCTGACGAGAGACAGCTAGAGGCCCCCGAGCTCCTTATTTCCAAGTGGAGTGTCCCTTCTGTCCTCCCAACTACCGCCCACTCCTTGCCCTTCCTCCACCATCTCTACCAGCCCTTGACCGCTGGAATCCAGCTCCTAGGGCTTATAGGACCCCGTGGCCTTTGCCACAGACCCCATGCTCCCACGCTCTCTGAGCCTCCTATTGCCATTGTGGCCTTGTCTCTGTGCCTTTGCTTAGCCCACATGTGCACATCCTCAGAGCCCTCTTCTCTCTGTGCTCCATCAAAGTGATGCCTTTCTTTGACAGTCATAGGCTGGCTTCTCTGGGAAGTAGTCCCACCATCTCAGCCCAAGATGACTCTCGTCACATCTGCATTCTAGCAGCACCTAGCTCAGACAGCCCCCATCGTACTGAGGTCAGACAGCCTTATGTGCTGTAGTGGAGCACTGTCTCAGGGGGGACAGGGGTCTGTGTCTTCATCTGTGACTGGGGAGAAAGACCACCTGCTCAGTGTGCCACACGGCTTTGTCATGAGGCTTGGTGGACAGGGGCAGTGTTTTCTGCACCCAGTACTTTTGTATGCACCTCCCCGTTTATCCTCACCAGTGTCTCTCTTGGCAGGGGTATCATTGTAGCCATTGTATGGATGAAGAAATTGAGATTTAGGGGCATACACTTGTGGGAAGCCACCCAGAGCTTTCTTGAGTCTAAATCCCAGGGTCCTTCCACTTTACCATGCCACCCAAAAGGAAAGCTCACAGAAAATGTGCAATAAAGTACCTTACGTTAGCTATCATTGCAGGTAAACCAGTTGGGTTGGAAGTTTTAGTTTCCAAGGACAGACTTTCTGTTTTCTGCATCCTCCACACAACAGGGGGAGCTGTACACAAATAGCTCTTGGATGGTATGAGGAAGGTCCCAATTCAGTGTTTCCTGAGTGTTGGAGCCTCACTTAAACCAGGCATGGATGAGGCTCTGGGACCCAGAGACAATCCAACATCTACACTATGGCCCTACTCTCTGGTAGAAGAGACCAACATTTAAACGTACAAATGCCATATAATATGTCTGGGTTCAAGTTCCAGCTGTGTCCTGTACCACCCATGCCATTTTCTTTTGGCTACCTGCTTAATCTCTCTGGCCTTGAGTTTCTTCATCTGTAAAATGGGGATAATAGTACCCTCCTGGCAGGGGGTGGTCAAATGAAGTGAGTTGATCCCTGTGTGCCCTTGGAATAGGCCTGACCTGTGAGCTACAGTGGGAACATGGGGTGAACATGGAGTTCTGCACAGCCCATGGGAGAGAAGACAAGCCCCGCCCAGGTGTATTAGCTTCCTATTGCTACTGTAACACATCACCACAAACCAAGTGGCTGAAAACAGCACACATGTATTGTGTTACAGTTCTGGAGGTCAGAAATCCAGAATCAGTCTCACCTGGCTGAAGTCAAGGTGTCGGCCTGGCCGGGTCCTTCTGGAGGCTCTGTAAAGAGAATTTCATCACCTTTGTTGTCTCCTGGAGGCACCTGCTTCCCTTGGTCTGGCCTGGTCCTTGTATCACCCCACCCTCTTCCTGTTTCCTCCTGCTAACTCTGATAAGCACCCCATCTCAAGATCCGTAACTCATTCACATCTGCAAAGTCCCTTTTGCCATGTAAGGTAACATACTCTCAGGTTTGGGGGATTAGGACTTGGGTATTTATGGGGGACATTATTCAGGCAACTGACCAGGGGACCGAGAACAAACCCTACCCAGGAAGGGACATCAGGGATGACTCCCTAAGGAGGCACATTCCCGCTGGTTCTTGAAGAACAAGTGGGAATGTGCCAGCCTGACATGCAGGAAGGGGCATTCCCAATAGAGAAGAGGTCTCCAGCAAAGGCACTGAGGCATGGAAGGAAAGCCTACCATGTTTAGGGAGAGGTTAGAAGTTCATGGCGACTGGAACGTGAGCGTGAGGGAAGGAATAATGGGCGGGCAGATCTTTTATGCCGTGACCCCAGAAGCAAACATGTGTGGTATGACAGCAGCTGCTAGAGTCCTCTCTGTAACATGATATCCTGTCCAGGGAATCCTGACATTCCACTCTGGCCCAGGCTAGCCAACCTCAAGGCTAACGTGTTCCAGTCGGGTGGTGTGTGTGTCTGGCCATTAGGAGCTGGTGGTCCCTGGGGCTGTCACATTTGCTTCCGTTTCATTGCCTTTCCCTCCAACCCCTAAACCCACTCAGAGCAGCCCTCCTCCCCCCCCCCAAACTCTCCCTGACTCCATCTCCCCTGGGTGGGGAGCCACAGAGCAGAGGATCAACTCCAGTGATGGAAGACAAGACCCGGTGCCCATTTATTGGAGCCGCTTCCCTTCTCAATATCTTCTGAAGAGGTGGACCGGCAAAGCGACATTCTCACAGAAATAATTTTTCAATTTCTTATAATAGGACATAAAAGTCGGCCCAGGGAAATTGATTCCATTTGGAGCTTCCTTTGTAGGACACTTCATCTTCCATTGCGGCCTCTGTATTTCAGCAATTTCTAAAGCCTGAGGAAGTCTCCTTTAATGTTTTTTCACCACCTTGGAAGAAGGCTTTTGTAGCTCAGCTGAATGGCTTTGCTGACCCGTCACTTCCTCAGACCCCGGGGATAGGGGTGGGAGGTGCCTCGAGGCCCACACCCAACCACAGTGAGCAGCTTGTCAGCTTCCCTTCCATGCCCATCTGGCCCCCAACACAACAGGACTTTATTCTCCTTCTTTGTCTTCTCCATCCCTCTTCCCGCCTTGTCCTCTCCTCCCTTTTCTCCTCTACCTTCCTTTTTTGGTATTGACTTCTTTCCATTTCCTCCCTCTCTTGCTTTTTCATTTCTTTCCCTGCCTGCCCCCTTTCCCTGGGGGTATATCCATCACTCAACAACCATGTCACCTGGTAGGTTTCCAGTGTCTCTGGATCTCAGCTTCATCTGTGGAATACTAATGTGCGTTTCATGGGGTAGCGAGAAGGGTTCCACAGTTAGGTGTTGAGTGGACCCCAGCGAGAGAGGGATACATGGAGTGAAAGGGTGCAGGTGCTGACCCTGGAGCTCTGAATAGGAGCCCCTGAACTTGGTGCTGGTTGAGGAAGGTGCAGAACTACTTCCAGACCGCATGATAGGGTTATAGTTTTCAAAGGAACAACACCTTTCAGTTTATCAAGACTTCTCTGACCTATTCCCATGTTTGATCTCCATGGCGATGCTTTGATGGAGATAGAGCAGGTGTCCTAGCCTCATATGTAGGTGAGGAAACAGGCTCTGAGAATGTGAGTGCATTTGTCCCACGTTACCCAACTAGTGAGTGGACATTCGCACCACATGGACCTTCATGTGTTTTTCTCTATTGGATGATGGTATGGGATGGCAAGGACAGCCCCACCCTCCTCTCTCCTGCTTGGTCCCCTGCCTCTCTCCTGATCCTAGCATTGAAGTCTGGGGAAAACCTGGTTATCCTGGGTCTTCCCAGCACTCTCATCCCCAGCTCTTACTGTGTTGTGTGTGAGATTTGATAAGGAGTTGCAAACTGGGATTTATCATCTCCCACATCAAGGCTTAGCCTGGGGACCTGGGGCCCCGATAAGTATGACTTCCATGCTAACCTTGAATCAGCAGCCCATTTGAATGCTCTGAGTAGACAGATGTTACTCTCCCCTGGATGGTATTATAATCCTGGAGTGGAGGAAACAGAGGCTCAGTGAAGCCACTTGCCCAAGGTTCAGCTGGGACAAGAAGCCAGCTCTGACCAAAGTCTTCATACCTTTTGGTTTGGGGAATGTCAAGCAACTGGCTTAAGGTCACCCAGCAAATTTAGAATTCATATCTCCCTCAATCCCATTCCTGAACATTTTTCATTCCACACTCCACTTAACTATAGTTTTAGGCTGCTTGTGTGAGACCCTGAAGCCTAGAGCCAGGGCCAAGAGGGAGATAGCCACAGTTTAAATTTAAAGTCAGCTTTCCACCTGCCAGGGTAGAGAGGACAATCTCCATCATTTGCTTCCTGACATGGCGATTTGAGCAGGGAGAGAGGTTACTTGTCAGGGATGCTGTGGCGGGATTCCCTGCATCTGTCATTTGGATGGGAGGCAGGGGCTAGCCCATTCCAGGGGTTTGACCGTCTTCTGCTGCGTCTTAATCCCAGTGCTGACCAGGAATTGAACCCAAGCTGACAGCAGCTGCTTTTCACAAATAATTCCCAAGGGAGAAGGAAGTGAAAAAATTTCCCCCGAAGAATCCGGAATCTCAAATGCAGGAGGACTTCTTGCTGTCTATGGGTGAGGCTATGCAAAACTTTCTGGCTCTCATCATGGCCACAAAGTCCTGGGACAGACAAATTGATGCAGTCATTCATTCAGCAAACGGTTTTCAGCGTCTGTGCCACAGCATGCCCTCTTCTAGGCTGTGGGGAGACAGCGGTTAACAAGATAACGTTGTCCCCACGCTCTGAGCCCTCATACTCTAGTGGAAGAGACAGATGAGAAACACATTGTCTCCCTATCTGTCCTGGTATCAGCTCTTCTTTCCTCTGAGAATCAGTGGATAATTACATAGCTACTCACAGCCTGAAAAGCAGTGGGCCTCAAGGAGGAGCCAACAGAGCTTGTGTTCTGAGGACCTCCCTGGCCCTGAGTCAGGATAGACCCTGACCTAGCTGTGAGAAGCCAGAAAATGTCCATTCTTCTCTGTGTCTCAGGTCTTGGTCAGCAGAGTGAGGATAGCAGTACCTACTTGGTACTGTCCTACTCATGGCCATTGACCACGAGGAACAGAGAGCCACTCAAGCCAACTCAGGGAAAGAGTAGCTTGTGAGAAGGTAGCAGGAATCTTTGGGGAGTGCAAAGGCCATAACCTTAATGCAGCAGGAACTCACAGAAACCAAACATGAGATGTTGCCAATAACAAAGGCATCCATGTGGTCTCTCCCTTAGTGGCCCTGTTTTTCTGTCTGCAACTTCTACTCTGTTTTCCTCTTTGCCCACCCATTTCCTTTGCTTTTTCATCAGTTGTCCCTCAAAGCTTTGACTTGCAAAGTCCTGTCCTCACCATAATGGCCTGCTCCAAAACCTTACAACTCTTAGTAACTTCTTTTGGTTTTTCTACCCTCTGCTAGTTACCCAGTCTCTGCTCCCCAAATCTAGTTCCCAGTCCTCCAAGGACGAATGGAAGTGAGATACACTGCAGGTTAGTGGACTGCCAGTGGGTGGACCCTGTGTGCCTACCCCTGGTCCAATCAGCTGTGATCATAATGGGACGTGGTCATGTGATACAAAGCATGGCTGCTGTAGGTCACATGGTACAAAACATGGCTGGCTGCACATGGGACAGTTCCTTTTAGAAGGTAGTAGTGGTATGTGCAGTCACCATAAAACATCTGGTACACATCTGCTCCTTCCAGGCTGCCCCAATGAATTAAATGAGGTTTTAAAAAAAAACTGCCCAGCACCCTGATTCCCTGTACACTGCAAGGACTTCCTGAGTGAATACTGTTTGTAGAGGAGGCCTTTGGTAAATGGTAAGGTGCCGTGCACACACGAGGTGTGAGGATCGCTGTGGGCTTCCTATGGAACTTAAACTTTGCAAAGGCTGGCTTGGCTGGCTTTAGGCCCATTGCTTTAATCGGAGAACAATTAGCTTGGTAACCTCCTTGTTCCCTCAGCTATTGCATTTCCCTGGGGCCTGGGGAGACTGTGCTTTGAATGTGGATTTTTCAAAGTGGCTCCATGCTGTGTTCCTGAGGGGGGCTATGGCTCAGCCTTGGACATTACAGTCTGTCTCATCCTGCTGGGCACGATTGAGTAAGTACGGCCGCACGTACTGGCCAATCCCTGCAGCTGGGGGGCCTCCCGGGCAGCTGGCCAGCAGGAATGACAGACAGCTAGCAGACCGCTTCTGCCTTCCAATGGTTCTAGAGGGAAGAAGGGTGGAGAGAAATGGAAATATGTTGCATCTCTATTGGGCCTGGATCTTTACATTCCTTACTTATTGCATCTTCATAGTAATATTATCAAGGGGGCATTATAATCCCCATTTTACAGATGGAAGTAATGGGGCTTAGAGAGATTAAGTAATTTGTTCAAAGTGGTAGAAACCAAGTGGGAACCCAATCCTGGCTCTCTGGGCTCCTCAGTGCATTGTAGTAATAGGTTACAAGCATGCAACCAGCCAATTCTTTCTGAGCACATACTGTGTGCTGAGTATTGCCTGATGTGTTATGCTTTTAAAATCTGTTTTCCACGTATCATCCAACACCCAGGGAAATGAGTGTACAGGATGGCTCTTGTTACCCTCTTTAACAGATCAGAAGCTAGAGGCCCAGAGGAGGATGGGGGTTTTCTTAAGGCAGCCTAGCTAGTTAGTGGTAGAGCAGGGTGAGGAACTAGATCCCATGACTATATGCGTGGGGCTCTGTGGACCAAACCTTTCTTCCCTCCCACCTCTCAAGACACTAATCCATACATGAGGGGGAAAGCATCCAAAGATTAAAAAAAATTGCATTTGCTTATTTCCCATTTAGATCAAATTTAGCTGATATTCTAGCACATATGTTATTCAGGCTGGGGTTCAAGTCCTAGCTTGCCTATTACTTTGTAGCGTGGTGACTTTTAACTTCAGGTTCCTCATCTGTAAACTGGTGATAATCCCCATGATGGCACCTAGCACACTGCTTTGGGAGTTGAGACAAGGAGTCGACCAAGTGGACTTCTTGGAGGAAGTAGCTTCTTCTTGGAGGAAGTAGCTTCTAGGACTGCCACCTTGAAGGGAAGCCAGCAGTCTGCTGTTTGTAAGACCTCATCCTTATTATAAGTCTAGTCAGTCTTACTTACCCTTTGAAAGCCCTGAGAAACCTCTCCCAGGTAGAATGAGTCTGCGTTTCTATAACTGGGAGTCAGGGGAGGGAGCAGCAGGCACCCAGAGTTCCCTCCTCTCTCAGTATGAATCTTTCCCAAACTGTGTCTCTGCCAGCCTCCTCCCAGGCCAAGATGCATAATGGCCCTAAGGTCCTTTATGGGCCCAGAGCTTGCAGAGTCCCTGCTGTGCTTCACTGGTACTCTGAGAAGCATTCCCAAGTCTTTAACCCTGACTTCAAACTTTGCCTTTCCCCCTAAGCTGAGTAAGAAATAGATGCAAATATGCGCATGGCTGGTTTCAGGAGGGTGAGAAGACACAGCATTTCTTAGTTTGTGTCTTCTCCGCAATGCTAATCAACCTGTCCTGTAGCAAACTAGCTGTTTCCTAGCAACGCCAAGTGATAAAGCAGGATGGCATCTATTTTGAATCTTCCTGAAATGACCTGTTGACTCTCTTTGAGAGTGGCAGTCGTTGCCTTGAGATCATGTTGTCTTGCCAAAGAGAGGGGGCCTCCCACCAGTCAGGGCAGCCAGCTACTCAGCTGAGCTCTGCAGCCAGGCTGGGCTGATCCACATCCCTGTCATGAACATGGACTCGTTCCCTTCTCCGATCATTCACAGACTCCCACGTCCCATCACACAATGACTCTGGACCACTGTTCGAGGAACGGTGCCAGGCACAGGTGTTTCTAGAGAAGAATCAGACCAGGTTCCTGTCTTTGAGGAAAGACAGGCCTGTCACAAGTCCTGTGATAAGTGTTATCATCAAGGCAAGAGTAAAAGCAAGGCTTGGAGGAGTTTACAGGAATATTTCTCAGAGGAGTCGGAAGTCCACCCAGGCTTTGAAGTGTGAATAGAAGTTTTGTAGGTGATGAAAGAAGAATAAGGTATTCGTTGGAGCCTAGAGCTTAATGCAGGACCCTAAGGGCATAAAAGAAACAGTGACAAGTTGGTGACATCACTAACTAATCAAAAAGTCTCTCCCTTGGGATCTGATGGATGTTACTCAAGATTGGGGGGGGAGGTCTGTCACCAAACAGGAAATCTTAAAGTTAAGTAAACCTTTTGATGATAGGACTTTCAGCCACATGCAGCATGCTAATGTTTATTGTGATTTTTCAAGATCATGGAATTGTTTGCAACATTTCCTAGACTCACTGACCTCTCAGGATACTTAGACCATCTTTTAAGAGTAGGATTCTTTGGAACCTACCTTGGAAAATGGTAAGCTACAGAGTAAGGTTGTTTCCTGGGGATGGTTGGAGACATGTAGGGCCAACTCCCGCAGTACCTTTCCACGACATAGGATGAGGACAGAAGTTTACCCTGAAGGTGATGGGCAGCCAGGGCAAGATTTTCAAGCCAGTTTAGAAAGTACTCAGGGCACAGATGGAAAACGGGCCAGGGAGGGGAGCCTGAAGGCTGGAATGCCAGGTTGGAGGCTATAGGGATTGTTATTCTTTGGTGTCTTGCTGTGGGTCTGTAGGCATCTCCTGGCACCTGGCCTAGGCTGAGGACTCAGACCTCACCTAGAGCAGTCACATTCAGAGACATTGTTGAGGACCTCCAGCCGGGCACACACTGAGGACAGCTGAGTCTTCCTCTACTGCCTGGGGCACTATAAGCCACACCCCTGTTCCGTAGCAGTTCTTTTCTTGGAAGGTGGCTGGGATCTGCTCATTGGTTCTGGTGCTTGTGTTTGTTGGGACTGTCATTCTGTTTACTTTCTGCCACAAGCCCAGTTAGGTCATCAATGGTGTTTGCTGTGCTCAGCGTCGATGTGCTCAGGAACTGTAGCTGACTTGGACTATTCTTTGTGGTAGGAAAGGCGGAAAGTGTCACCAGGATATTGGATCAAAGACAGTAGTCCAAAGCAACAGTCCTGTTCAAAAAAGAGGAAATTTAACAGGTATGAATGTGAAACCCTTTGGGAAAGAACATAAGCCTAGAGCCAGACAGCCATGGGCTCATGTCCCAGCTCTGTGACTTCCTGGCTGGATAATTCCAGACAAGTCCTTTAACCTCTGTGAGCCTCACTTTTCTTGCTGTAAAATGGAAATAATAATACACACTTTTAAATGTTTATAAAATGTTTAGCACATAAAATTGGCTCAATAGATTTTAGGTGCAGTTCCATTTCTCTTGGGTCTTTAAACCCCATATCCCGTGACCAGACATGGGTTAGTAGCTGCAGCTGTGAAAACAATTTTCACGGTTTTGGTTGAAACGTTGCTTGTGGGAAGGCTGCCAGAAAAGCTGATATGAGCATAGGCTCCATCAATAAAAGGAGAGATCCCAAGCCAAGGAAGGCACATTCCCAGCCCATGCTTGTCCAGGATCTGTTCAAGGATTACCTTCCATTCTGGCCAGTAACCTTAATAGGGATGTTGACACATGTTCATACCGACAAGTCAGGGAAAAAGAGGGACCTGGAAACTGACCCCATCAAGATCAGATGAAAGAGCTCAGGTGCCTTAGCCTGAAAAAGATGCTGGGAAGTAGTATGGTAGAGGGGAAAGTTGTGTCCTTCTGTGTCCAGCACGGTGCCTGACACATAGGAAGTTCTCAAAAAATATTTGTTGGGTGGATGGATGGGTGGGTGGGTGGGTGGGTGAGTGGGTGGATGGATGGATGGAATAGTGGCCATGGAATTGGGGAGACCTCATTTTTAATCCTCTCTATATCATATACCAACTGTGACCTTGGGATGATACTCAGCCTCCCTGCACCTTATTTACTCACGGCTCTAGGGAAGCCTAACACACTGTGCACTTCTAAGGATTCAGTGTAAATGTGAACATTGAGCTTACTGCCTTAGAAGTATTCAGGGAAAATTCTGCTTTGTTCCCCCTGCCATACTCACTGTTGGTGGCTGATAAAGCCCGTCACATGGAAGGAGAATTGGGCATACCTAGTGAGTTTCAGCATGGGGCAGGCAGGTTGAAGTTGAGGTGAGTTTCTTAAGATTAGAACTGTTTAAAAATGATTTGGGTCGCTGTCACAGGCGTGAGCTTTCTGGCCCTGGAGGACATGTACAAGCTGAGGTTTCAGAATGCTTAACTAGGACAGTAGAGAGGGACCCCGCATGTTCAAGGTTTGTAGCATTCAGTAATTGCTAAGCCCTTAGTCTCAATTTAAACATCTGTGAAGCAGGGAAACAACAATATTTATCATCCAAGCAAAAACGAGTGGTGTGCATGTGGAGAGCGTGTAAAAACTGTAAAGTGAAAACAGAGGTTGCACACTCCTCCCCCATGGCCACAGTTGACCCCCCAGATGGATTTTGGTGGGCCTGTTGTTGGTTTAGAGATTTTGCATGAAAATTCAGGGTTTTTAACTTATCTTGAGAAAAAGATAGAAGGTAGGGTGGCTGAGCCGTTGTTTTCACCAGGCCCCACGGAGCTGAGATAGGGCCTGACTCTAGCTTACCCCAGTTCCTGCCACCTCCACTTGTCTCTTTGAAACTCAGGCCAAGGGCGCCCAGGTGGCTCAGTCAGTTAAGCGTCTAATTCTGTTTCAGCTCAGGTCATGAGCTCATGGTTCATGGGTTCAAGCCTGGCATCGAGCTCTACACTGGCAGCACAGAGCCTGCTTGGGATCCTCTCTCTCCTCTCTGTATGCCCCTCCCCTGCTCATGCTCGCTCTCTCGCTCTCTCTCTCAAAATAAATAAATAAACTATAAAAAAAAAAAAAACAACCCTCAGGCCAGACCTCCTTTCTGGCCTCTGAAGACATTTGATTTGTGCCCTCAGCCTCTGTTAAATTCTGGGCTACCAGCCTTGCGGTCCAGCTTCTACCCTGCAGACAAACCGTTCATGCCCCCAGAGGAGCTGGAGAGGCCTCCTGAGCTGGTGGCTGAGGTTGGGCTTCTGGGTGTGGGGCTGCTTTGGGTCACATCCCAGTGCTGCTGCTTCCTTGCTGTGTTGCTCTCTGATCTCAGTGTCTTCAGCTATAAAATGGAGATAATAGTCAAACCTCCTTCACAGGTGTGTGAGAATTGCATTTGTGCCCGGTGCTGAGTATGTGCTTAGCAAATGACATCTATTCTTAAGGCAACACATCCTAGTATAATAAGGAGCATCAGCCTCCCAGGGTGAGGGGGTTTTTGCTGTGGTGCACCCAAGCACCAACACCTCACAGATTTCTCAACAACAATAATTCCAGGGTCCTCTCCATTTGAGTAGCTGGAACTGGAGCCACTGTGTAGAAGAGGAGGCTAGTTGGCCAGGAAATGGCTGGCCAGGCCCTCCCCGAGTAGAGTTTCTCAGCCCCAGAAAGGCTCCCCTGCCCCATGGTAGCAAGAAGCACTGTGATTTACCAGGGCCATTTGGCTCTGTTTGGCATCTGACAATTTATAGGCTTCCAGGGTGAGAGGGAACTAATGTGTCACTTACAGTTATATGACACTTAGAAGTGAGTCCATGGGATTTTTCCCCTCCTGGTTGTTTTTTTTTTTTTTTTTCCTCCTGATCAGTCTACTTATGCTGTGTGCAGTAGACATTGGGAGCAAGGGACACCTCTTGGTTTGGTTTGCACCACTGCTCTCCTCCTCACCCATCATGGGAGCACCCTCTGTCCTCATCACAGCCCTCCGAGGTGATGAGTCTATTGTGCCCCCATTATACAGGTGTGAAAGTGGAGGCACAGGGCACTTATGGGAACTCACAGTCTGTGAGCAGCAGGAGCAGAGTTTATACTTGGGACGCTGACCTCAAGGCCTGGGCTCATAAATCCCTATCAGCCTAGGAAAAAAATGGTGGCCATGCAAAGGAATTTAAAACAATCCATTTATCAGGCGGAGACAGGTCAGCCCATCTCCACCAGGGGAACATGCTACACCAGCCTTTGTACGAAGCTCGTGAGGGCAACATGGCTGGCGTGGCTCCATCCCTACACTTGCTCTCACTGAATCCTTCATCCTGAACTGGCCAAGCAAGTGCTCCTCTGCTCCCTGTGGGCCTCTCTGTCCCTCCTTCCTGGTCAGGCAAGGGAAGCTCTGGTTGCCAGCTCTCACCTGAGTCTCAGTTTACTCCTGGTGTCTCACGTCCAGGATGTGGCAGAGCAGGCGTGCTGGGGTGTACTCTCCACCCTCATGCCCTCACTGCTCCGGGGAGAGTGGGAACTGTCACTTGGCAGGGTTGGACCAGCAGCTTCGAGCCTCAGGCTCACGGCCCCAGGCGATCTGAATCCCTGCCCCGCCACCTGTTAGCTCAATGGGTGTAGATGTGCGGCTTAATGACTCTGAGCTTCATTTCTTCATCTGTCACATGGGGTAGTCATGTGTCACAGAATCAAGATAGATGCCTGTGGGACACTTAGCTATTGAGTCTGGCGGCTGTCATGTCCCACCTGCTCCTCACCGGTACCCTCAGAGAGAGTCAGCATTCCCATTCCATTCTGCAGATGAGGAGGCCGAGCCCACTCGTTCTTGCATGTGCCTCTCATTAAGTTCCATCTGTGTGCCAGGCTGAGTGCTGGGTGCTGAGGACACAGGGAGGACGGGGGCCACTCCCAGGGAGCCCAGAGCTGCCCTTTTCCCAAAGAGCCTCCTGCCTCTCAGCTCCACACTGCTGCCACACCCCTGCCTCCTGGGAGGCTGAGGAATGCACAGGGACGTGGTTCAGGCAGTGCATCTGGACCATTCTCCATTCTTCCCTTCACTCCAGCCCAGATTGTACAAGCCACCATCCAGTCCAGCCGGCTGGCAAATCGTGTGAGGTCTAGCCCTGAATGCGGTGGCTGCGGCGGGCTGCCCAGTGTGCAAGAGCCGATCATGCACGCCCTTCCCGGGTCGGTGTTAGCTGAGGCCACGTGAGGCCATGGAAGTATTTACACCATGGAAATTGGCCAACAGGGCTTTTTAAAATTTTTTCCCTGAGAGCCGCTCCTTAACATTTATCAACATCCCATTCCCCGAATCTCTCCACTTCCCTTTATTTCCATCTCTACCATTCTAGTCAAGCGGCTTTCATCTCTTGCTCAGAGGGTTCTGCTGAGCCCCACTGCGTGCCCGTGCCCGTCAACTACCCGCTCCCTGCCGGGCAGCTAGAGAGATCTTTAAAACATGTAAATCAAGTGCTGTCACTCCTTTCTGTGAAACCTTCCTGTGGCTTCCCAGAATACTCAGAATAAAAACCAAACTCCTCGCGGAGGCCCGCACAGCCTACTCTACCTGCCTTGCCAACTTCTGATCTCATCCCCCACTCCCCTGTGCTAACCTGGCTTCTGACACGCTGGCTTTCTTCCTGTTACTGGAAAGAGCCAGCACCTTCCTGCCTTGAGGCTTTGCCTGGCTGGCTTCTTCTAAGTAACCCATGTCTTCACTCAAATGCCACCTCCTCTGAGAAGTCTGCCTTGGCCACCTCTCCCCCAACCTGGACAAGTCCTTTTGCCTACCTACCCCCACCCCTGCCCAAAGTCACTTTCTGTGGTAGCTCCCCAGGTCTTCTGTTTATTGCTTAATTTGCCACCTCTCCACCAAAACCAAAGCTCTGCATTGCCTGTGACCTAGGGTGGCATATCAGAGGTGCTTAGCAGATATTTGATGAGTGAATGAAGTCTCACTTTTCTGAGAGGAGGCACTCCAGAGGAAGTCTCCCCCATCACTGCTGAGCTGGGGAGAGGGGGGCCTGCAACAGAAGTTCTGGCTGTGTGTTGGGGTGGTTCGGAAAGAGAAATGTTTTGGTTTCTAGAAAACAAGGGGAGGAGACATCTTGCTAAGGAAGCTTTTCAAATAACTTCCCTGTGCTTACGTGTACCCCTGGGTTCCTCAGGGTGACGGGGGGCTTGATCAGGTCACGGGGCTGTCATTAAGTACACTGAAGCACACACTCCCTAAATTTTGCTCTGGAAGCATTTCCCTTCACAGACCCTGGGCAGAGCCTGGAATTTCTTAAGTATCAGGCACTTTCCTGTTTATGTGGTATTTAAAAGATAGTGCTGGAGTTGCCTCTCTGCAGATACATAGAAGCCCACGAAATATCCGGATGCAGATCAATGGGCTTAGACTCTTTCCCCCAAGCTGGATTTTGTCACTACCCCTTATTCTGTTGGTTCCCTAAGCGTGTCTGGTTTTGTGTAAAGGCCAGAGAGGTGCCCCCCCCGCAACACATCTCATTTCAAATTCCAACTCTGCCCTTACTAGATTTATGACTGCCTTTGGACAAGATGCACAAATTCACTGAGACTCTGTTTTCTCAGCCATCAAATGGGAATGATAATGGTATCCCCTCACTGTTTTTTTTAACTCACTGCAAACTTAAAATTGAGACTGAGTTAAATTCAAGGAGCTAATCAATATGGCTGTTGCATGCATAATGCTTGCGGGGGTAGTGGTGATGAATGAATTGATATGTTGTAAAATGCTTCTTTCCAGGATACTTTTTGCTACTGGCCCTAAACTTTCATTTAAGGCACAGGAATGAAACGAAAGGTAATTGACTTGTAGACCTTCCTCATTGATTCAAATTAAATTTCACTATCATCCAGTGGTAAAACGCTTGGCCTCTATCTCAATCATAGTATTTTATTTCTGTAGAAATACTGCATCCATTAAAATTATCCATTTCTGTGGCACTTAAAATTGTCAACAGAGTCTTTTTGCTTCACCTTCTGGCTGACTTCTATAACCTCACTTTGCTAAGGCTGGGGAAAAATGTTTGAGTGCTTGCAAAGATGAATGCTCTGTTTTAAGTGTCAAGACCTGAGTATATTTCAGTTCAGGGCAATCCCTATCTTTCACTGATTGATCATCGACTGCAACCAGAGCATTTTAGAGGGAAGAGAAAACAAAGTAAGTTGGGGCCCCTGCCCTTAAGGAGCTTATCATCCAGGCTTTTTTCTTTCTATTTTGCCAGTTTATTAGATTGTCTCCTAATTTCTTCCATGGTTAATAGATATTTTCCCAAACTCACTATATACCTAGTACTGGGTTATGGGGACAGAGATGAATGAGACTCGGCCCCTTCCCAAAAGGAGGTGTCTGCCTGGCTAAGGAGGTTGTCATGAACTTGAAAGAGCTCCAGGGAATGGGAGAAAGAGCGCGCCGAGTGAGAACTAAGTCTGGAATGCCACGCCCCATGGCTCCTGTTCAGAGTGTTGGGATTCTGCTGGGAGAGGGGTGGCTGGTATATATCCCGTGCCCGCTGTGTGCTTGCTGTTGGAGAATCCGACCTGAATCTGGCAATGAGTGGGACAGGGAGAAGGGATGAGAAGCAGACAAGGAAGCGACAGTTTGTCATATAGCACAATAAGTGCCATGAAAGGCAAATGAGCCAAGAGCTGGGGGACTTCAGGAAAGGGGGGTTTACTTTGGATTGGGGGTCTAGACTGGCTTGGCAGAAAAAGAAGCCTTCGAGGAGGGCGGTGAGGTTGCTGGGCAGGGAAAGCCTTCAGGCAGCAGTGACTAAGTAAAGGCACAGTGTGGGAAGGTCTTTGGGTTAACCTGGGGTGGCCTGTTGGGCTGGGTTGTGTATAACAGAAGTGGAAGCAAAGTAACAAGGAGATCATGGCCGTAGTCAGAAAGCCCTCGCATAGCTGGCTAGGACTTGTTCTGCTTTCTTCAGGGATTGGGGAGCCCAGATTGGATTTTGAGCCAGGTTCTCCTTCAGAGAGGTGGGACTTTAAAAAAAAAAAAAAAGCGTGTTGATTACACTAAATTAGGAAGTCTCTTCCCCCCACAATATGTTCCTGGGATAAGGCACACGTTTCTCCTCGGAGGGCGGTGGCTAATAATAGGCACACAACCCAAAGCAGAAGTGGGAGAAGCACGCAGAGATGTAAGCAGGCGTGCATTTAATGAGTTCACAAAGTGATTTTGCTTCCTCATTTTCACATCCCCCCACCACTCCCACCCCGGTGTGAAAATTCCCTCACGGAGCTGTGTCTCAGGCTCCCGTGAGGATGGCAGGAGCTGCAGGGTGTGCGGGTGTGACTTCTGCGGGGGGGATATGGAGTGTCTGGGTGTGTTCTCATAGAGGCTCGAGGGCAGTTCACCGGATCCTCCATGTCTCCAGCCCAGTGAATGACAGCCTAACGGCAACCCCTGTTCACCGAGTGCAGCGTGATCTCCACTGCACCTGCAGCATCTTGAAGGGCAGGTATTGGAGAGTTGATGCTGCTGTTCGGAGAGAGCGGGTCATTTGTGCACACTCACACAGCCGGTGACTGGTGGAGTCGGAATACACCAACCAGGCGTTCTGCCCAGAGCCGGATGTGCAAACAAAGGACAGGGCAGAGGGAAACTGACATGAGTCTTTCACTTCAGCCATGAGTTCCTCTTCCATCTTGGCCACGTGGCTTCTCTGAGCTTCTTTGTTGGTAAATTGGATGTGGATGTCCCCCTTTCCTAAGCGACAGGACTAAATTAGCCTGTGTCTGGCCCACATGAGGCATCCATAGATGTTAGCTGCTCCTGGGGAGTCGTAAAACATTGGGAGGCTGGGACCCCACTCCCCTGAGACATAGGACAGCATTCACGTCTCAGGAACGGGCAAAGCTAGCCTAAAGCTGTCACCACCAGCCTTTCCCAATGCCACCTTCTCTCTCCCCCTCGCATGCCAACTTTGGAACATCACAGCCACTGATTCAGACAATGGTGGGTGGGGCAGGGGCACCGGAGCAAACTAGAAAATCTGTCACTGGCCGTGTGGCAGTTTGCATCTACCAGTGCCTTCCCTGAGAGCTGCTGAAGGCACAGAGAGGCAGAGCGGCCCCTTCTGACCCCTAAGGCCAAGCAAGTAAGTCATCACACTCATTGTGGTTCTGGAAAATCCCTTTCTCATACATTGTGCTTCTCTTCTGTGCAGTCCTGACAGAGATGGCTCTGGGGGAAAGTAGCAGTGTCACCTACTCAGAATAATCAAGGGTCCCCATTCCCTATACAGGATCCTCCGCAGGAATAGAACCAACAGCGTATCTGTATACCTGTATCTACATGTACGTCCATATATACATCTACATATATGCGTGTGTGTGCGTGTGTAGACATAGAGGTTGAGAGAAGGAGAATGAGAGATTTATTTTGAGGACTTGGCTCACACAATTGTAGGGGCTGGCAAGCCTGAAGCTGTCAGGCAGGCCAGCAGGCTGGAGAGTCAGGTAAAAGTTGAAGTTGTAGCCCTGAGTACAAAATCTACAGGGCAGACCAGGTGCACTGGGAACTCGGGCAGGACTTCCTCTTGAATCTTGAGGCAGAATTGCTGCTGCTTTGAGAAATCTATGGCTCTTCTCTTAAGGCTCATTGGATGAGTCCCACCCACATTATGGAGGCTAATCTGCTTCACTTAAAGTGGACTAATGATACATGTTTATCGCATCTAAAAAAAAAAATACTTTTGTAGCAATATCCACCCTGGTGTGAGGCCAAACACCTGGACCTCGTAGCCTAGCCAAATAAAATTAACCACCACAATCCTTAAGAAACCTTGCCCTTGAGGACAAGCCCCTTTCTTGGGAAGCACAATGATCTGGTGAGGGGCCCATTTTGCTGCTGAATCCCCAGACCCAGGGAATCATCATCATATCTGTGGCCACAGAGTGGGTCGATATTTTTGAGCAAGGGTCCAGTGCTGGAGTGGAAAGAGCTCTAGGTGGGTTGTTAGAAGTTCAAGTCACTTATTCATTGATTTGCTTGTCCATGCAGCTGCTTGACCACTTTACTAGATGCTGATTATACACTGAGCTGAGTTAGGTCCTCTGGGACCAGAGGTGAGAAGGAAAAGGCCGCTGCCTTATGAAGACAGCCCATACACAAGTAACTCCATTATAGTAAGGTCTCGGGACAAAATCAGTAAAACCTGTGTAAAACTGTGCTTCCTAAAAAAAAAAACCCCATCAGTCTCCACTGAGGGTCGTTATGAGAAAATGTCTACTGATGTGCATGTCATTACAGCCCAGTGAGTCTTAATCCTTTGTGAGTCGTGGGCCCTTTAAGAATCCAGCACAAGCCATGAGCCCCCAAAACAGTGCTCACCCCAAAACATACCTCTGTACCTTTGATGAGATATAGATACCAGGCTAAGACCCTTCTGTCTTACAAGGTTGTTTCTGCAAGCATTCTCAGAGAAGTTTCATTTCTCCTAATGGTAAGAATAAACGTTCCTCTCCAGAGAGGTTGGTTTGTTTTTGCCTCATAAACACAGAATTGTGTGAACATTAATGTCCCATTTTCCCTACAGATTGCAAGCGAGTACAGGGCCATGTCTGAGGTCAGCCTGTTAAGGGAATTAACCTCATTCCTGCCTTGATTTTGGTTATTTGCCATTTTTTTCCTTTTCTTCTTTCTCTCTACTAGCATTTTAGGCAAAGTTATTTGTTGTGATTTTTTTTTGCATTCTTTTAAACCATTTAAATACTCTTTTTTCGCCACAAAGCAGGATGGAAAGATACGAACAAGTAAGAACAATGATGGGTCTTACCACTGAGGAATATCCAAGGTGTTGTGAGACCACAGAGGGGACAGCCTCTGACTCCGTCTTAAGTGGGGTGGTAGGGGGAGCTGGTCCAACCGCATGATTTTCAAGTCCCAGTACAAAGAGGAAATGCAGAGCCCTCCATTGAAGACAGCAGAGCATAAGGCCAAGCTCAGGGCTCTTCTGAGCATGAGCTCTGTGCTGCTGCACAGGTTGCGTGCCCAGGAACCCAGACCTGGTTAGGGAAGGAGGCTTGCTGATTCAGGTGACACTTGCAAAAGTTGGGGAGGACTTTGCCAGCAGAGCACAGGAAGGGTGCCATCCCGACAGAGGGAATAGCTGGTGCGAAGACTCGGAGACGTGGGTGTTCAGTCATGAGAGGGGATGTAATGGTAGGGGATGCAGGGAAGGTGAAAATAGGTGAGGGCAGCAGGACTTGATAAATCACCAAGAGCCATGCCTATTACCTGTAATTCATGTCACTTCCAACCCCAGTGTTAGTGTCCACAGGAAACTAATTTCACATTGATTTCCAAGCCCTGTATAGTCACATTTTGCCAAGACCCAGGCCATCCTCACCTGCCCTTTGCCCTTGCCTCCCAAGCTGCCTGACGTTCCCACAATGCACTGGTACAGGCCAATCAGTCATTGGTGATGTGAAATCCCAGTGATGCAAAAGATGCAAAATCTGAACACAGAACTTTTTTTTAATGTTTATTTATTTATTTTTGAGAGAGGGAGAGAGAGAATCCCAAGCAGGCTCCACGCTGTCAGCGCAGAACCCATCACGGGACTCGAACCCACAAACCCGCCGAGATCATGACCTTAGCTGAAATCTACAGTCTGATGCTTAACCACCTGAGCCACCCAGGCACCGCTCTACACGGATCTTTTACCATCTCAAGCTCCTGTCTGTCCCGGACAAGCTGCTGAGGAGGGGAAAGCTTGGAGACAATGTTTACACTCGGCATCCCATGGTCTTTCTGTGACTTCGAGACCAACAGGCCTCGTGAATTTCTGTTGCCTCTGTCAGCCTGTCCCAGATTGTCCATTTTTTGTCATCCCCTGCTCATACAGAATGTTATCCAGGACGGCCCGTGACAAGTTGTTTGAGCTCAGACAGATTGCCTGCTCCCTCTCGGTGATACCTGCCTCTCTCTGTGAGGCAAGAAGCGGGTAGTTAACCCCCTCCCGCCTCCCTGTGATTTCTTGCTGCTCTTTTACATCACCTTCCCTGATAAATCATTTGGGACGCGGCACTATCAACAGTGTTACCATCAGCCCTTTCTACAGACCCGTAAACGAGATCCAGCTTGGAAGCGTTTGAGGCTGTTTATCTGCCTACAAATGTAACAGTCAGGGTGGTGGGGGAGACATACATTTTGAGTCTGAGAGCACTTTTCTTCTTCTTTCGCTGGGAGAACATCTCACCTAAGTCACTGTGGCACTGGGGGTCCTGGCACATCCCAGTTGGATGGATCAGACAGGGTCCTGCGTAAAGCTCTCACTGTCCTTGTGGGTAAACTGAGGCCCAGAGAGGGCAAGGGGCTTGTTTAAAGTGGTATAGCTAGCAAGTGGTAAACAGCCTCCAAGCCAGGTCTCCTCCCGCTCCTGAGATGTACTCACTGCTGGGGTAAGTGGTGTCAGCCTCTTAGCTGGGCATCTCTGAGCAAGTCTCTTTGCTTCTTGGAGCCTCCCTTTCCTCCTCTGGGAATTGGGGATGCCATCACCTTTGTGTCAAGATCAATAAGAGGATGCTAACAGAAGTATTTATGCAGAGGCCCATAGCTCAATCCCAAACCATATGACCTGGGTCAGGTGGTATAACCTCTCTGAGCCTCAGTTTCCTAATGTCTAAAAGAAAGGCTGTAGGGGAGATTTATGAACCTGACTTTCACCTCTGCCTGGAGCATTGTAATCACTATGTAAATGTTAGCTACTTTCATTACTGTCACTTTCCTCATTATTGGCATGGAGTAAGCAAGCCCTTAGTAATTTTTTTTCCCTCTCGTGTAGGCAGAGCTGCAATGTGTCTAGCATAAGGGCTCTGGATATAAGCAAACATGAATTCAAAACCTGGTTCTGCCTACTGGCAGTGTGACACTGGACAAGTATCTCAACTTGTCCGAGCCTTAGTCTCCTCATCCAAGAAGTGGGATAGCAATAATCACTTTGAAGAGCTGCTTGTGATGACTGGAAAGAACTCACCTGTCACATTAGTTATGTTCAGAAATTTATAGGGGATATGGAAACCAACCTGACAATAAAGTATAAAGTTTAAAAAAAAAAAGAAATTTATAGGGGCACCTGGGTGGCTCATTTGGTTAAGCATCCGACTGTTTTTTTTTTTTTTAATGTTTATTTATTTTTGAGAGAGAGAGACGGAGCATGAGCAGGGGGAGGGGCAGAGGGAGAGGGAGACACAGAATCTGAAGCAGGCTACAGCCTCTGAGCTGTCAGGACAGAGCGTGATGCGGGGCTCGAACCCACAAACTGCGAGATCATGACCTAAGCTTAATTCAGACGCCCAACCAAGTGAGCCACCCCGGTGTCCCTAAGCGTCCTACTCTTGGTTTCGGCTCAGGTCATGATCTCACTGTTTGTGGGATTAAGGCCTGCATCAGGCTCTGTACTGTCAGCACAGAGAGGGAGGGAGAGAGAGAATCTTACCCCATGCCCTGCCTGTTGCCACAGGAGCTGTTGCCCGCAATTCAGACAGTTTGCATCATGCAGCTCTACCTCAGTAATTCCATGTGATGGAGGCATGATGAAAAAGCAACTAACACACACAGCCCAGGGATCTTGGAGGATCCGGTGACCAAAACCTTCGCAGGTAAACACTGAGTGCAAACATCTGCATTCAGTTGCAGTCCTGGGATTTTACCAGAGGTAGGAGGCTGCAGAAGCGGGGAAGAAGAGAAGCCAGTGGGCTCTGGGGCCTACCTGCCCCACCGAACGTGGGCAACGTGCTTGCTGCCCTGTCGGAACCTTCCATCATGGTAGAAGGTAGGTGGGTAATACAGAGAGGGAGCGAGTGAGCCCACAGGTCCATTAATCACTGGGGGAGCCTCTGCCCACCAGGAACATCTTATCAGCTAACTGGATGCCCAGTCTGGGTGCTCACCTTGTGCAGACTCAAGGAGTAGGGTCAGAGCTTCAGGATGGGACCAGTCATAAGGATACTGACTTGACGTTAGATTTCCAGTATTTCAGTGCAGAGAATGTGGCAGTCAGCACTGGGCACACTGTCTACACTCACCTGCATCTCTGTGATAGAGAGATATGGTGTCCTGCTCATATTCACTATCTCGTTTGGTCATCTTGCTCACCCTTGGCTATCCCTTGGATAAGGGAAAAGAGTTCACTATCTGTTTAGTGCAAGTGCAGAGACGTAAGACTGCAGACCAGGCTGCGTGTTGCTGGCAGTCCCCTTCAGTTTGTCCAAAATTGTCCATTAAGTGGAACAGTATTACATGGGAGACATTTGACTTTCTTTCTTACTTAGAAAGGTGGTGATTTTTTATGGGTCTACTTAATTTGAAATTTTAGTTGTTTGTTTATTGCCGCCAAAGAAAGGAAGGTGCTGCTCCTTTAAATACCTCCTCTACATGTTGTAGGTGCGGTGTAGGTCTCGGGGTTCACAGACAGGGCCCACCCTTCTGAAATGTGCTCTGTGCACATCCCATCCCTTCTCCTCCTTCACAGACCATTTTTCTCTGAGGGATGATGGAAGTTCATGAACCTGTAGGCATAGCGCATTTCTCATATCAATTTAATGTCCTGGTTTGAAGAAAAGGGATTTGGAATCAAACCTTTCAAAATGGCCACTTAGTATTCTGTGACTGTGAGTTATTTAATCTTTCTAAGCCTCAGTTTCTTCATCTCTGTAATGGAGATCATATTAGTCCCAATCTAATTTAGGGGTTTTAGTTAAGAGGAATGAGACACTGCACCAGAGTGCTCGGCCCTGTCACTGGTACGTTGTGGGTGCTGAAATGCCACCATCCATGGAGCTGCAGCTGTGTCTGCTGCTGGGTCCTGAGTCGGATAGGCTTAGAGACTTAGGTAATCATATCGACCCTCCTCTGATTGTCCACCCTCCCCCTGTTGTAGAGGCTTTGTGGAGCTCCCTTCTACTGGCTCATGAGAACTGATTGTTCCTTTTCCAGGGATTTTGTGAGCCAGTCATTAAACTTAGCCTTTATCAAAGATTAATATATATCAAATTATGTTTAAATAAATTATATTAAGAAAAGGTATAGGGGCTCAGTGAGTTAAGCATCTGACTCTTGATTTCAGCTCAGGTCATGATCTTGGGGTTTGTGGGTTTGAGCCCTGAGTTGGGCTCTGTGCTGATAGTGCAGAGCCTGCTTGGGATTCTCTCTCTCCTTCTCTGCCTCTCCCCCAATTTGTGCTTGCGCGCATGCTCTCTCTCTCTCTCTCTCTCTCTCTCTCTCTCTCAAAATAAATAAATAAACTTAAAATTTTTAAAAAGGTATAAATTATGAATCTAAATATAAATCACCACTGCCTCATTACTATACTACATTATACTTTGCTTTTGAGGTCATTGACCTTGTTTTATCTGCCTGGTGGAAATATTTGTGATGGTTGCACTGCTCATGTCTTCCCAAGTCCATTTCAATGGCTCCACTTGTAGAGCTTGAAATCTGCCATGGCAGGTGCACCAGGGAAACCAGCTCCTCCCCTCTCCCCCCAAGAAAGCCAGTTGTTAAATATCAACTAGCTGCACCTTTGGGTAAAACGTACTAATAAGGTTGGTTTTTCATTGTTCCACAAGTGCTGATCAGAAAACCCTTTATCATATTGAGTTGAAATGTGTTCCTTCTAGCTTGAATTCTACTTAGAATTTTCACTGATTTCCTTAGTCAAAAATACTAGATTTTGAACTTGTAAAATATACCATAAATAAATACCCTGGTCTAAGACAATGTCTTGGTGCCTTTTCATTCTTACCCTATTCAGAGTGCGTGGTGCCTGGAGAAATCTTTGTTGTGTTGACTGTCTTTGTATTCGGATGAGCTTTTTAAATTTATTTTTATTTTTTTTTTAATGTTTATTTATTTTTGAGAGAGAGACGGTGAGAGCCAGGGAGGGGCAGAGAGAGAGAGAGAGAGAGAGAGGGAGACACAGAATCTGAAATAGGCTCCAGGCTCTGAACTGTCAGCACAGAGCCCGACGCAGGGCCCAAACCCATGAAAGGCGAGATCATGACCTGAGCCAAAGTCAAGAGCCACCCAGACACGCCCAGGGGAGCTTTTTTCAAATGTAATTTCTCTGATGGGGCTTTGCCCTATAAGCATTAACCAGTTTCAGAAATGCTTAAATTGTGATGTTCAGGAAATCCAGCCTCGGAGCTGAAATGTACTTAAATTTTTCCACTTTGAGCATTTGCTGTTTGACTCTTGTAAAATCATTGACTCAATCGAGGGGAAGCAGGGCTCATTTTGAGCCAGTGTGGAAAGCTACTTCCCCTCCAGAGATCCTCCTTTGTGAGTGACCAGCCACCAACACAGGACTGTTCCTTCAGTGCCAGACAAAACCAGGGAGAAATGTCAGGCTACATAGGTGCAAGGCCCAGAGAGATGAAAGCAAAAAGGTGGGAAAATAACCAGAAGCCCAAGGTAAAGAAGGTTATTGTGAAACATTGGGGCTTGTGAAACTGAGGTAGAAAGGGAGCTGAACAAGTTGACATGTGGTCACCTTGGTTGCAGTTTGGGAGTCAGACGTGCTAGAGTTCAGATTCTGATTGTGTTTCTCTGATGAGCTGTCTGACCTTGGGCAGGTCACTAAACCTCTCTGAGCTTCTATTTTACTGTATCTGAACATAGGGATTGTGATATTCATCCCATTACTTGTCAAGGGGATTAAATAAAATAAAGATATGAAGGCCCAGGAACATACTGGGTATCATTAAGAATTAGCTACTCTACTTGTATCAAGAATCATGCTGAATAACTCAGGGTTTAAGGCACTTAAAATGCCCTTGAAGAAATAGGTACTCTATAAAAAAAACAATTTGTCTTCATAGCTGTAGATATATATTATTTTATAATTTTCTTGTGAAAATAAAAACTGTTCGTGTTGAGTTTATCATAGCTCAGTACAGAGGAGCTGGTGGTCTGATTCTGCCATTTTGCAGAACAAATCCAAGTTTTGGTACATGGGGTTATGTCTTCCTTGAACCTTAATAAAGTTTTTGTCCCAAACCATGATTTCCATGAGCTCAGTGCTTTATAAACTCCATAAGCCTGAGAGAAAATTGTTTGAAAAGTCATTTTTTGTCATCTTCCATTAAGACACCAATTTCCTAGGCAAAATCGAATGTAGGGCACTGTTGTATAAATGAAATAACAGGTGCATGGCAAGAGGTTAATAACTCCCAATGCCTGGTTCTGAAAAGAAGAAAAATCACGGTGTCACTTCTACTCTTGACATTGTGTTCTGTGTCACCTCTTGAAGCAAACAAAAGGTCTGTGCATTTTAAAGAGACCTCCATTTCTTTCTTTCCAGAGTTCTCTAGAGCTGTTCCTCTAAATGTTTTGGTTGATGATGAGCAGTGGGAAGTGTGAGAAACCTGGCCAAGGGGAAGAGACATTGACTCTGAGTCATGGGCACTCCCCACCATTTGCCCCCCACCAGCTTCCCTAGGGCTGGTGGTGACAAGCCACCAGAAATGTGGAGTTCTCGAGTATGTAAAATCAACTGCACGTGCTCATAAATATAAGCTCCCTGCAATGTTTGTTCTAAGGGCATGTGGTATGAAAGTTTACAAAACTTTGCTGAAATGGAAAGAAAAGCCAAGCACACTTCAACTCTACAGACAATAACACCCAAATTCAATCCTCTGCTTCCTTTCCCCTCCCCTCCCCTCCCCTCCCCTCCCTTCTCCTCGCCTCTCCTCTCCTCTCCTCTCCTTTTTCTTTTTACCCTCTCCAGCAGATCTATTCTCCCTCTGTCACTCTTTCTCTATCGATCTATGCCCCTCTTTCCTCTTACTGTCTGTTTCCTCATGTGGCTTAGAATGTTAGGAGATATCCAGAAAGAATCACCAGTTTCCCCAGATTACAAACAAAACAAAACAAAACAAAAACCCAAAAAAATAAACAACGACAACAAAAAACAAACAGTGGCTTTCAGACATCATTTAAAATGCAATTCATAGTAACAAGGACTTCTTAGATCCTCCTCAGTATACACAGTATGTAATAATGAAACTTACTACGTGTGATGAAATCTAACATTTTAACTACCTTGTTCTTTTTTTGGTACATTCTATCCTCTTCTTTAAAAATGCTGTTTCCAATGCAGTAAATTAATTTCATGACTCAAGAATGGAATGCAACCTACAGCTTGCAAACCACTGGCCTCAAGCAGTGAGCCTCAGACTTAAGTGTGCACAAAAACCACCTGGGGACCTGGTAAGTGGCAAATTCTGATTCTGTAGGTCTGGGGTGGGGCCTGTAAATCTGCATTTCTAATGAGCTCAGATGACACTGAGGCTGCTTGTCTATGGACCACATTTGAGCGTGGTTCTTCAGCACAGGACCTATTCAGCACCATGGACAGGAGGCCATCCCTAGTCGACCAACAAACTTTGAGCCACCCTAAATGTTTGGTCTCTCTGCAAGGCATGTGACACCTTTGATAAGAAAGCAAAGGAACTTTCCAGAGGCTGCCTGACCATACAGAGCATTCTCTCTTTCTCTGTCTCACTCTTTCTGAGTGGTAAAGCCCTTGGAGCAGTGTCCCAGCCAAGGATTGGCATACAGTACCGAGCTGGAGTTCCCGACAAGCTCTACTCATGGGAAATAGCCCAGCTCTTCTCGCTTTCCTCCCGATTCTCTGGTTTGTTCCAGGTCCTGCCTGGTGACTCACTGTAGCTCTGCCTTTATTTGGCATCTTGCAGAAAAGGCTCAGAATGCCTTTCTCTCAGATCCCCCTTCTGCTGAACTACGCTCACACTATTAGTCAGCTTAAATAATGAGGCATAATCTTTGCCTTTGCACATGTTTCTGTCACCCTTTGTACATAATTCTGTTGGAGCCCTAGGCATATGGTATTCAAAGCATCCATGTCTTCATATCTGCCCCCAAATAGGGCCCTGGTCCCATTAGAATCACCTGGGGAGCTTCTGCAAAGTGCTGATGCACAGGCCTTGCCCCAGACCAGTTCAATCAGACTCTCTGGGTAGGGAGCCTGGCAGCAGTATTTCTTGAAGTTCCCTAAGTGACCACGGTATGTAGTCAGGGCTGAGAATCACTACATTAGTCTGTGAGCTCCATGAGGATACAGATCATGTCTTACTCACCTTTTCTTCCTCTCCCCTTTCCTCTTCCTCCTTCTCTTCCTCCTCTTCCTCCTCCTCTTCTTCTTCCTTCTCTCTTCCAGCACCTAGCACAATGTCCTGGACTTCTATTAGTTATCTGATAAATAAGCAACTAATAAGTATTATAGTTTCTAAAATTTCTTTAGCACCTACTGTATGCTAGGAACTAAAGACTGGCATTTTCCCTGCATTACCGCACTGGTACTCACAAGACCTAGGAGGTAGCTCTTATTTATCCCAGTTTGCAGAGGAAGGAATTGGGGCTTAGAAAGGTTAAATCACTTACCCAAGGTCATGCAGCAAGAGTCAGAGCCAGAGTCTGAGCTTTCTCTGGGGCTATGCTGGGTTGCTAGGTACTCATACTACCAGACTTCTCAAGCTCAGGCTCTGACACATTTTGTCAGGGAAGACCTAAAGCTACAGATAAGTTCGATTCACTTCTTTCTACCATCAATTTGTCTAGAGTTTTAGGGAAAATTCAGAATTCTTATTAATATTACTATACTCTTTTTTTTTTTTTCAAAATAGTTGTATCCCTTATTAAGTGCCTCCTGTTGTCAGGCACTGTGCTTAGTGATTTCTATCCATTCCCTTCATTATCCACTCTAGCTGGAGGCTTAGAGAGGTTAAGTGGCTCTTGCAAGATCACCCAGTCTGAACGTGGCAAGTCAGATTTGACCCCAGTTCTTGTGACTGTGAACCCAGTGCCTTTAACTGCTCAGCCCATTCTGTATTTGCAAAACACTCTTGGCCTGATTATCTCATTAGATTCTCAGAACTCAACAGGGTGATGGATGACATGGTTGGAAGAAAGACTCGGGCTGCAGAGTGGAGGATGGATGATTGCAGGGATTGGCCACTGGGGAGAAGAGAACATAAGTGGGGTCTCCACAGACCAGAAGGGATTCGCATGGAAAGTGGAAATGCCTCAGCCTTTCCTCACCTCCCCAGAGTGCCCAGAGTGTTGATGTCTCTCCCAAAATAGTAGGGGGAGATGGGTCCAAGGCAGGGCCATTACTCTGCTTGCTTGTGGAGGGAAACAGAGGAGCCCCTGTTGTTGGTGCTAGAGCCCCACAATGATAGATGGAAGGCCATTTTTTGAGCCCGAAGCCATCATTCATGGAGGACAATGGCCCACTGGGACCCAACACATTTGGAGAAGAGCATGAAGCAGACAGAAGCAGGATTATGTGAAACAAAGCGAAAGGAAATTTCTTAGGAGCCTGATTTCCAAAGCCTCGATATCGGCAGGGATGAAGCTCTTTCTGTGCAAGGGTTATTAGCAAATGTATTTTGAGTGAAGGCAAGTTTGCTGGTTTCCTGGTGTCCATTACCATCAGACACTGGAAATGATTGTGTAGGATTTAGCAGAGGATTATAATGCCTTTTGGAAGGCATTATGCGGGATATATTTTGGTAGGGAGGGAAGGTCTGGCGCATATAGTCTACTGTGCTTTCTGGTGCAGAACTGAGGCAGAGACCTGGGCCAGTTGCTTCAGAACCCTCCACTGGGGTTTCCTTTGTGTGTCTGGAGCCCTGGTCCCTTTGCACAGGGTCTAGGAATAAAGAAGCCAAAGGATTAATTTCCCTTGGCTTTGGAATCATATTCCAGAACACTAGAAACCTACCCATTTTGTAATAATTGAAGAAGTTAACCTCTCATGTATGAATAGGGGCTTATGGTTGTAAAAATAACTGACGTCAGAAAAGGATTATGTGGGGTGTACTTCCTTGCCTTCCAGTCTTGGTCAGGGAGCCCACCAGCCACACAAACAGATGAGCTCAGGCAGTGGCTAAGGATGGGGGTCTTCTGGAAGACAGAGTGTGTGAAAGCCTTAGTGAATACAGAAATAGGTGGCAGCCAGTCCTGAGGGTAACAGAGTACACAGCCTATAAGTGTGGGCTCACTGCTAAGAATGAATTTGCTTGCCTTGGCAGAGAAGGCTGTGTGGGGTGGGGGTGGGGGGTGCCTCACACGAAGAGAAGGCACACGGCCCACGTCGAATATGCTTGTGGCAGGCTTGGCAGGGACCGTGTCCACTCTGCCAGGTGCTCGTCCCATCTTGTGTCTCACCATGTCTGCAGGCAGCCTTCCAACGAAGTGGTGTGGGGAGCACTTGCTAACCAAGCCCTTGCTGACTGGCCGGTACTCCGCTGGGTGCCACGTACATAAAGATGGATGAATTCAGAGGTGGTGTTGCTCCGTGGTTGAGATCATGGTTGCCGGAGGCACATGGCCTGTGCTTGTGCCAGAAGCTCTGCCGCTTGCTTGACCTTGGGCATATTACCTGACTGTCTATGACTCAGTTTCTTTATCTGAAACATGGGAGTACTTCCAAGACGTACCATCTAGGGAGGCCGTGAGCATTAAGTAAGCTAATCTATGTAAAGCTTTAACTAAGCTCATATATATAAAGCATTTGCAATAATGCCTAACACATAGCTAGTGTGATATATATGTTACCTGCTGCTGCTGTTACTATTACTCGGCATATATTTACTGAAATCCCACTCTATGCCAAGCCCTGTGCCAGGTACCAGGGAGATGACAGTGAACAGGACATGGCCTCTGCTCTCATGGGCTCCCAGTCACATAAATGACTACGTGGCAGGAAGTGATCTGAGTCCCAGAAAGATTCAGGTGGAGTGCTGTGGGAAATCATAGTCAGGAGATATCAAGACCAGCTTGATGGACCAAGGAAAGCTTCCTGGAGGAGGGAGCACTCATTGTGAGCTTTGAAGAATGGGAGGAATTTCTAATGTGAGGATAGCAGGGTAAGGGCGTGCATCCTCCCTGCCTTGAGGGAGCTCTTCTTCTGAGAGAATGTGGAGACCTGGACAGGTTGAGAAACCCACTCAGGGCTCTGCTGCAGGGAAAACAGTCCCAGAGAAGGAAAGAATACAAATGATGGCTGCTACTCTGAGCATCGCAAGATTCTAAAGGGGGGGAGGCAGCAGAAGCCTGGGTTGCAAGGAATGCTTCTCACAGGTGGGGTGGGGAGCAGGCGCTGGAAGGGTTTGGGTTGTTTGAGAAGAGGAACAGCGTTAGGAAAGGTACAGAGGCAGGGATGGGCAGAACACAGAGAAGGGCAAGCTGACTTGAGCAGAGGGCACAGAGAGCACACTGGGTGGGAGGAGTTAGGCTGGTTTGATTACAGGGAACCTGGGAGGAGAGGCTCCACTGTTGGGCTTTCATCTTCAAGCCAGAGAGTGGCAGGTGAACTTGATTTCACTCTGAAGATTTTTATGGGCTCGTAAAAAACTACATATTGTGGGCTTGTAAAATATTAGCCCAATCGAAAGAGTAGGATTAAAAGGTCCAATGGAGGTGAGCCCGAGGAAATAAATGATATGTCCACTATACTTCTCACCCCCCATGCCTCAGCTTCCTCCAGCTCTCAGCACCCAGAAGCCCTGAAGTGAAAATAGTGGGGAACGGGGTGGGGAGGGTACCGCAGGCAGTGTGCCAGACAGTATGCTGGCTATTGCCCTATGTCGCTGAATTTGATTGTCATCCCAGAATCCCTTTGAGGTCGAGGCACGGACCCTGAGTCAGAGTAGTTAGGTGGGTGTGGGGTGTCAGGTTCTGACTCCCAACATGTATGTCAAATTTTTATGATGCGAGGGAATTCAATGTTGGATGTGGGATCTTGTCTCATTAGAATCTAGAAATACCCAACGTATGCACTTGGCAGTCAGAATGATTTCTATTGTTACCCATGACATTCCCCAACCCCCTTTTGTGTCCCCTCTTACTGCTATTTGAGCTAGTACTAGTAAGCTGAGGAATGTATTGGCCTGAGGACTTCTGTCTGCAAGCAGGCATTCACTAAACCACAGTTTTCTGGGGGTAACACATAAATGTAAATAATATTCTAAAAATAAAATCTGAAGAAAACTGAACAGAACGCTTTCCCCTCCTACCTACTCCATGGCTATAGTGACTGGGGGTTGGGGGAGGCCTGTGTGCTTCTCTTCTGCCTTATGCATTTTAATGCTTTTCCCAGAGAGCACCAGAGAGACCCCACAATGACCCCTCCTCTCAAGCCCCCTAGTCTATATCAGGCCTAGGTGTACGAGTAAGGAAATCATTTATTTAAAATTCCACCCCTGCTACTCCATGCCTGGAATAAGCAATGGTTTAGAACAAGCAGGATGAAAGAAGTTCATTGCTAATTACAGTGGTGAGTTTGATAGAATGGGAAAAAACCTCTGGAGATGTGTGGATTGGCTTTGGTTTTTTCTTCTCTCCTTCCTGCCATCGATGGGCCTCACCTTCTTCATTCCATACCTGTAAAATAGGTACATCACTGGGGCACCTGGGTGGCTCAGTCAGGTAAGCCTCCGACTTCAGCTCATGTCATGATCTCATGGTTCATGGGTTTGAGCCCCTCATCGGGCTCTGTGCTGACAGCTCAGAGCCTGAAGCCTTCTTCGGATTCTGTGTCTTCCTTTCTCTCTGCACCTCCCCTGCTCACACTCTGTCTCTCTCTCTCTCTCTGTCTCTCTCTCTCTCAAAAATAAACATTAAAAAAAATTTTAAAAAATAGGTCCTTCACCTACTTCTAAAGCTCCTGGGAGTTAAAGAGGCCATCTGTGAAAGTGCCCAGTATGGAGCCTAGCACGTATTAGATTCTCCATGGATACTTAGCTTGCCTCCCCCTTATGTTCACAAGAATGATTGTCAAAGTAACAGTGTTCTTTCCTCACCCTTATTTTGGCTGGTCTTTGATGACATAGACCAAAATGTCTATTTTATATCAGACTCAGGCCCATCCAGCATGTTAACTTGCTGTCAAGATGGTGTTTGGTGAGCTTGGCCGTAGTGGTCTTGATTTGCAACCTCCTTAGGCTCCCCTACGAGAGATTTACACTGCGCACTGTTCACTGCTTCATTTAGCAGAGGTTTGCAGGGCACTCCTGTGTGCCAAGCCCCATGCTGGGCTCTGAGCAGGCAGAGCTGGAAAAGGCAGGATTGTGTGCTCTGAAGCTCCTGGCTGGCTGGTGGGGCAGACACATTCACCAGCAGTGACCGTCCTTTGTGGCATGTGCTGTGGCTGACGGAGGCACAGAAGGAGGAGTCAGGGCAGGGCGCCAAAGGCCAACTCAAGTTGTCCTTGAAGATCAGGTTGGAGAAGGCTGAATGAAAGAGACACAGCATGGGAAAGAACATGAAGCATTCAGGGAACAGTGGGTGGCTCTGTTAGAGTTTGCGATGAGGAAACCGATGCTGTTAGAAATAAGAAGTATGCACGTGATGAATGTGACCCTTCACAAGTCTTTTCCCTTTCCTGGGCTTCTTTCCCCATCCTCCAGACAAGGGCCCCTTCCATAACTCTCCAAACCTGTGACTCACAGCCTGCAAGATAGCGGGAAGCAGGCTTGAATCTCTATTTATCTTATCGTCCTGTTTATATTTGGAAGCCTGTTTCTTCATCTCTTAGAATTGCCTACATTACCCGCCTGGGAAGCATCTCTGTTTACCTTGATGTGCTGTGAGCACGATCCAGGGTTATTAATAAAACAAGGCAGGCTCACAGCAGCAAGGTGCGGGGAGCACAACTTTAGGACCAGCTGTCTCTGTCTGGGGGCCTCGGTTGCCTGGGAAGGATGCCTGCCCTGCACAGGTACCAGCTTGCCTCCGGGGCCGAGACAGTGAGGACCCTCTTGGTCTGTGGGGGAAACACTGAGCTGTTTCACCTCCTTCCCCAGGCTGTAGGACTCTGCTACTCGTATACCCCAGAGGTTGCAAACAGATAGTCTCTAGACATGTTTTGGGACTCACATCCTGTTTTAATTATCAAGACGTTTAATATAAAATCCAGGACATTTTGCCAAAAACAAGGGTTTCCACCATCTCCTAGAAACTCAGATTTGGCAGCAGTGGGCCCACCTTCTTGCATGCATCATCCCCTGGTGTCCTTTTCAGAAGAGCATGAATTTTTTAGTTTGCCATAGTCCCCACCCTTCTTTACTACTGACCCCTATCGGCATTTGGGTTTGCCAGCCTGGACCCACCCTCTCACTGAAACTCAAGATTCATGTCCTTTGATTTCCCGGGAAGCACTGTGTAATAATCACTCACATGTTAATTCATCTGTACAGACTCAGAGCACAATCCAGATGACAGGGCTGCATCCTGTTCATTCTCTCACCGTGTCCTCACAGAGGGCTGCAGAAGTGGGTGCGGTTGTTCCCACTTTATAGATGAGAAAAGCAAGGCTGGGAGAAGGGAAATGATGGTCCTGTGTAATGGGTTTGGAGAATCGTACGGTTGGGAGGTGGCTCTGCAGGGTGGGCAGAGCGTGACAGAGGCAGCAGGTGGCCTGTGTTAGAGGCTGGTTTTAGCTCCCATTCGCTGGGTATCTCTGTGCAAGTCTCTGCCCGTTTAGGGGCTCCAGTTTCCTCCTCTGTAAAGTCAGGTCCGTGCCCTAAATCAGAGGTTATTAACGTAAACACATGGCTGGCAAAAAAAAGTTAACATTTTCCCCCGTAGGCAATAAACCACAATGGCATTAGAAGTCTCTGGGACTCCATTACGAGGAGGAATCTGATATTTTTGTATCCCATTATGGTTGTTGGAGATACCTCAGAATATCATTTCCACTCATTACTACTTCAAGGTTATGAGAGTTATTAGACCAGCCCCTAGATTTGTTATAAATCTTGACTTTGAAAGCAAATAAAAATATTATCGTATCACAAATGTATCGTTTTAACTTTTGATAACCATCTTCATATAATTGGTTTCCTTTGTAATCCTATGGAATTTTTTTATGCATTTTGGAAACATTTTTCCTAGAAAGGGTCTATGAGTTTCGAGAAACTACCAAAGGTGTCTGAGAGACAGAAAAGACTAAAAGCCTTTTTCCCAGATGATGTCCAGACCACTTGAACCCTGGGACTCTGGGATCCAGGAGTATCAGGCCCAGACCTGCCTCTGCCCCTCCACCCAGCTCGCTCTGTTTCTACACCTGTAGCAGCTTCAGAGGGCCTTCCCTGGGCCCCGTGTAGCCTGGGTGACAGACACTCAGTTACATCAGACAGACATCCCCCAATTTGTTGGAGGCTGAAGATGTCAGAGCAGCGAGTACCCTGAAGCAGGCTGGAGGAGAGGGGGTGGGGGGCTCCCTCTGACACCCGGCGACCTGCCCTGAGGCGTCCTGGGGAGGCCTGCGGTGCCCTGATCCCTGGGCCTGCAGGTGGCAAAGCTTCCGCCCTCCCCACTCCAGTTTTTCTCGAAGATCCTGGTGCGAGAACCCAGATCTGGAGGTCCTGGGTGCTTCTTGCTGTTTTGCAGAGAAGGAAGCAGAGGTGCAGAGAGGGCAAATGCCTGACCGAGGGCCACACAGGTTGTCAGGATCAGAGGAGGGATGAGAATGCGTCCATTCTGGTGCCCATTTCCTGGGACAGCATGAGGCAGTGTTGGCTTACGGGGGTGGGAGGGGCTGCCTTACTTGTGAAGGGGAAGCTTTAGGTGGGGTTTTCCTTTCCCATTCCTGACCAGCATTTTTTCCCCTGAGTCTTTGACTTCTGTTCTTCTTTCTTCCTTCCCTTTTTCCTTTCTAGAGTTTTTTTTTTTTTTTTTTTTTAATGTTTTTAACAGTTCTGGTTCTCTCCTAAGAATTCAGTCTGGTCCCTTAGGGAGCTGCACTGCTGTATTTTCAGACCCTTTCCACACATCAGAACAGAGGTCAATTAATTGGCTAATTCCTGAAATCTCTCTAGTGGCCGTTGGAATTTACATTTCAGCTTTGACCCTGGAGGCAGAACATAAAGGTCCAAACTTACAGCCTCATAATCATATTGATTATTCGTTTGTCAAATATTGCTCGAGCCTCTGTGTCAGGAACCCCGGGGGTTGAGCAGGGAGGATAGATACAGCAGTGGACAAGATGACATGCTTCCTGCCCACAAGGGGCCTCTATTCAAGACAGACACTGAAGGACTAGTTCAGTCATGCTGAATACGTATAACAAAACCAGAGCAGTGGATAATAGGAGGAGCTGATCGACCAGGGTTAGGCAGCAAAGGCTTTTCAAAGGATATGCCTTGTAAGCTAAAATCCAGAATGGAGGTGGAAATGAGCAGGGGGAAGTTCTAGAAATTGGGACAGCATGTGCAAATGCCCTGTGGCAGGAAAAAGTGTGTGTTGATGGACGAAATAGAAGAATATCAGAAGAGAAGCAGATGGTGAGGTTAGAGGGACAGACAGGACCCAGAGATGAAGACCTTATAAACCAGGATGTGGTTTGAATGCATCTTAAGGAGAAGCCACAGAAGAAAGACATGATCAGATGTATTTTTTATGACCATGCTTTGTGCAAGAGAAGAATCCGAGAGAGTGAAGGGTAAAGTGGGGGAAATTGTTGAGAGCCTATGATAACCACCATGAGAAAAGGTGGCCTTTTGGGCTAAGGTTTGCCTGACTGATAAGGACCAGGAAATGGGTTTGAGATGGGTAAAGTGACTCACGCAGGGAAAAGCCAAATTTTCCCACCTCCCAAGTATCTCCCAGAGACCATGACCTCACCCTGGCAGGAAAGGCAGCCCCTCCTCGGCCGCTCCACCTGCCTTGATGCTTGGCTCCATGGCCCTGGCTTCTTTACTGCTCGATGCCTGAAGGTGTTGGAAAAGCGGAGCAGATGTAGCCAGAAAGGCAGGAGAAACTCCTCTCCTCCATTCATTTAACTCATCCCTTCACTCAGGTCTTCTGTACTGAGCCTCTACATGGTAAGGCTCACTTTTGTGCTCCTTGCCCTCCCAGAGGTCATGACTCCAAATAGTCACCCGAATAAACCGATAGCTATGAACTGTGTGGAATACAGGATCAAGAGCAGAGGGGGCATTCAAAATATTTAGCAACCCGACTGCACAGGCACAGGCCAGTCAGAACGGCTCTCTGCCATGTGGCCGAGCAGGGGTCTGGGGACCTTCCATTTGCCACACGTGCCTTACCCTCTGGTTGTGGGGAGGACTATCAGGTCCTGGGCAGGAGCTCAGGTCACAGTGGGAGGCACCCAGAGGCTTGGGTCAGCCCCTATACACCAACTGGTAGGGAAGTGTTTCCATATTTTAACCACAGGCACAACTGTCCTGCTATGTACCTGCTGACCTAGATGGGGGTCTGGGAAGGCTTCCTGGAGGAAGTGCCGTTTGAGCTAAGATCTGAAAGACAGGCCTGTGAAGCTGGGAGTGGCGATAGAAGAAACAGGCTGTGTAAATGATCTGAAACGGGACAGACAGTGGGGTGTTTGAGAAATGAAAGGGCCAGGACATTTGGTGAGAGGAAGCAGAGCTGCCAGCAGGAGCCAGGCTCTCTGGGCCCCAGAGCTGGGGAGTGCTCATATCTCCCTATGAGTCCAGGATACCGGGAGGCCTGCTGGGGGCTCCTGCAGCAGCTCAGGTGAGAGATGACTGTGGCTTGGACTAGGGTAGTGGAGGCAGGGGTGATGAGAAGGGGATGAACTGGAGATTTAGAACAGGCAGGGGTCCTTGCTGGGTTCATATGGGGGTGTTGCAAAGGGGAGGGGTATCAGAGGGTGGCCTAGGTTTGTAGCTTATGCTGGCGGGGGAGAGTGACATCACTCACCGAGATGGGGACCAGCAGAGGAGGACCCTTGGGAGGTAAAGGTTGAGCTGTTGACATGTTACGTTTGAGGATGGCAGGTAGGTCCTAGCGCCGAAACACAGACTTCTGGTTCTTCATCGGCTGCTCTGCGTAAGTGGGGCAAATCACTTTGCCTTTCTGAGCCTCCACGTCCTCAGCTATAAAAGTGGGGAGGTAAAACCCGCTTTATAGGGTTGTTGTAAAGGTTCTTACGAACACAGAGGGGAAGCGCCGTGACCATAGGCAGTCACTGGTAGCGGTTGATTTTAATTAAACATACACGCTCAAGAATCTTGTAAGATCCCGCGACAGAGAGGCACATCTGATACATGTTATCCTTTATGGAATAAAATTTGGGCTCCATGACCTGGGTGGTGGGGGTGGTGATGCTGAGTGTGTTTCTTTGGCTGGCTGAAGTGTATCAAGCATCTGCCCTCGTTATTTAGGGAGCTGGTGTTGTGTAAAGGAAGGATCGTTGAGCTGGGATTCAGATCGGCTCTATTCCTGCCTCCGCAGCCTGGAGCAGGTCATGTGATTTCTCTGAGCCTTAGTTTCTTTAATTGTAAAATAGGATGATAATGAGATACACCACCCAGGATGATTATAAAATTCATCGCGCCAGATGTATAGTGGTGCCTAATACTGGTTGCTACTTTGTTCTTTCTTATGTGGCATTAGTTCCTGGGACTTAGGGAAGAAAGTGGCATCAGGCCTCTTCCACAGGGCTTCTGCCCCCCTCCTGCCTTTGCTTCCTGCCGCCCTGCTCTTCACCCACTGTGGTCCGGCCATAGAAGGCATCTCCACTGTCTCCACACCCGCCTTCCCTCAGCCTGGGGTGCCTTTTGCCAACCCTTTGTCCATCAACTGCTTTCTCGGTCTCCACGGTCCAGGCAAGTGCTGCCTTTTCCATGAAGCTTTCGTGATGCCACCAAGGAGAAGCCACAGTTCCATGTCTTTCGTCCCCACAGCACTGTCACTTGGCCCTCCCTTGAACACTCAGCATTCAGCTTTGGGTTACAGAGCAGACCTGTGTCCTTGACTCCAGTCCTCTTGGCCCATGACCTTGTCTGTTGCAATCTCATACTACCCTCAGAGCTGAGCACGAGTCCACACGCAAAAATAATTTAACGGAGTGGAACTGGATGAATGTGACTAAGGGAGCCTGGGACGGCAGCTCAGTCCCCCTGCAGGCATGGGCTGGGTGATGGCACAGGGATTGGAGAGCCTGAATCCCAGGCCATAGTGTCCCAGCCGAGTCAGGTAGGAACCAGTTGTTTGGGGGTGGATGGTTTTGCACCAGCCCCAGAGCGGCCAGCCCCACAGCCTCTGGTAGCTGGGCCACTGCCATCGGGCTGCTGTGGGGACCCAGGCAAGGCAAGCCTAGTGGCCTCCTACGTGAAGTCAGGGATCATCCCCTTGGGCCTGGATCAGCTGCTGCTCTGGCTCTTCCTGCCCCTGCCTCCTACCTAGCCTCACCCCTCCCTTCCATCCTCCCTGCAGCCAGAGTGCTTGACCTCAAGGGCAAATCTGGCCCTGTGGCTGCCCAGCTTAGAAACCTCTGACGGTTGGGCCTCTTGCTAGAACCTGGTCCCCATTTCGGGTTCCAGCCATGCACCCTTCCTAGTGCCTGTGCTCCCAGAGATTGTACCTGTCCTCCTGCTGCTTGTACTTCTCAGAATAGGTCCACCTTTCACCCCCGCCCCCTTGCTGTGGACCTCTTTGTTTTGCAAACACAGTGCTCCTGAGTCTTGCTTGAAGCCTGCCTTGTCCAGTCCCACAAAAATGGACCCTTTACCCCTTCCTGGCTGGATCCTGCTGAGATTGCAGACTCCCCCCACCCAGATGATAACAATTGTATGGGTTAGTGCAGGGCACGTGTTTAACTGACCATCAGTAGCAGTAGAAATGCGTGCTGGCTGGGACTGACTTGCAGGCCTCTGCCAGGTGTTTGAGAAACACTATTGCATAGAATTCTCACAAGGTTGGGATAGGCTCTCTGTTTGGCAGATGAGGAAGCTGAAGCTCAGGCATGTTAGGTCACTCAACATTAGGTTGAGCTGTTGACATATTACGTTTGAGGATGGCAAGTAGGTCCTAGCGCCATAACACAGACTTCTGGTTCTTCATCTGCTCGTGTGTCACACAACTCATCTGAGTCCAAGTGGGGATTCGAACATGGGTCAGGCCCGTGCTGTCTCTGAAAGCCTTTCTGGCCACCAGCTCCAGTCTGGGTCAGACACACAGACTAAGCAGCAAACAATTGCTTGTTGAATGAAAGGGCAAGCGTGAAGCTGCTGCTGGGTGGAAAAGGTGACGTTTCAGTGAGAACTGACTTGCTTGGTTTGTAAAAATTAAAACAGGCCAGGTGCCCTGGGGCCTCAGCCAATTAAACTTCCAACTTCGACTCAGGTCATGATCTTGGGGTTCATGGGTTCGAGCCCTGTATCGGGCTCTGCGCTGTTAACATGGAGCCTACTTCAGATCCTCTGTCTCCCTCTCTCTCTGTCCCTCCCTTGCTCATGCTCTCTCTCTTTCAAAAATAAATAAACATTAAAAAAAAATTAAAAAGGCCTTCTCACATGGCTCCGTGGGCCCTGTTGAAAAGATGCAGTGGTATCCTACATCTTGGATTCTTATTGGACTTTGCATGTTTTTAGATAAATAATAAAACTGTTATGATCTCTCGCACAACCCAGAAAACTACCTCACTCTGAGAGCAAATTGATGTAGAGAGTCCCTGGCTGGGGGCACCTGCAGATGAGGCAGCTGTAGTGAGGCCACCCAGATGGGGACACAGCTGGTCCTTGGAAGGCCAGTTAATTCATCGGGATTTCACTCTTGAGCCTGCCAAGCCGTGGTAGGTTGTTAGGGCATTAGGGCCAAGGCCTTGTGGCTAGAGGACAATTTTCTCATCCTAAATTGCTTCATACCTGAAATGCTTCATTTTTGTGAGAACACACACACACACACACACACACACAATGAAATCTAACAAAGAGTGAAAAAGGAGAGAATCTTTGACTCTAAAATACCCAGAAGAAAGCTAACAAGAACATGTTTTGGGGACCTAATCAGCAACAGAAGTCCAGGGAAAAACATCTGCGCGCCAACAGTGATGAAGCTGGAAATTGCACGGTCCTCGGGGGAGACTGCCTCTCACCCTGACAGCAGGTGGCAATATGGCCAGCTCCGCTTGGGTCAACAGAGATTTTTGAAATCAGCTCCCATGTCTGAAGAGGAGATATGGGGAGCTCAAGAAACATCTCTGAGCCTCAGAGTTGCTGGAACCTTGTGAGCAAGGACTGCCAGAAAGGAGGCATTGTCCTGTGTCCTCACCAGCCCTGCTTTGTGACTCATGGGTACCCTTCCCTTGCAGGCCCCGACCCACTCAGGCCCCAAGTCCATCTGGAAACAGTGGGAAACCCAGCCCTCCTAGTGGGTAAGGCCTGGACTCTCAGAGCCCTTTTTCTCATCACGGAGTACCTTGGAAGATAGGCCTCAAAGGAAAACTCTGGTAAATAGCCAGAGGAGCTCACTTAGTGTGGGCATTCAGGGCTTCTCTGAGGAGGTAGAGGTGTTTAAGCTAAGAGGCCTGAAGGATAAGTTTGGGTTAGCCAGCAAAGAGGAGAGCAAACAGCTTTCCAGGTAGATGGAACAGCACGTCCAGGGCTTTGGATTGGGAAGAAGAATAACCCATTTGAGGACCAGAAGAGAAGCCAGTGTGACAAAGTATAGAGCCTGAAGGGAAGATGGATGTATCGGGAGACCCAAGCAGTGTGGAAACTGGGTCCAGAAGCAGCCTTTGCAGGCACAGGTACACATTCTGGACTTTGGATTTGATCTTTAGTGGGATAGGAAGCTGTCAAAGAGCTTTGGGCAGTGGGGACAATCCGATTTGCTTTAAAAACAAATCCTTCTTGTTTCTGGATGGTGGGAGAATTGGAGGAGAGGATATGGGCACCAGGTAGGAGGCCATGGCAGAAGACCAGGTGAGAGATGATGGTGGCTTGGCAAGGGTCGTGGTGCTGGAGAGGGAGAAAAATGAACAGGAACAGATTCAAGGTCTACTTAGGAGGTAGGACAGATAGGACTTGCTGACCGGTCATCTGTGGGGAGAAACACGCAGGGAGGTGTCAGGATGGGACTCCAGGTTTCTGGTGGGGCAGCATACCTGGTAGCACTGTTTACTGTGATTGAACACACTGGAAGAAAGTTAAAAATCATAGTCAAGACAAAAGACCAATGGTAAGCTCTTAGGTACCAAACAAGGAAGAGCTAACCCTTAACCAAGTGATGGGCAAAGGACTATGAACATGTGGTTCCTAAAAGAAGACTTGAAAATGGCCAAGAAACATAGAGGCACATGTTAGACTGATACCCAAAAGGGGTGATCAAAATACTGAGGTTCCATTTAAATACCACATTGACAAAGATAAAAAAGCCTAAAACTGATGAGGTCATGAGAGATTGGTATGTCCCTAGGCTGCTGGTAGAAACTAAAAGTGATAGTCATTTGTAGGGGGGCATTGAGAAATACAGGGGCGCTTGGCTGGCTCAGTTGGTGGAGCGTGCAACCCTTGATTTCGGAGTCATGAGTTTGAGTCCCACGTTGGGCATAGAGATTACTTAAAAATAAAATCTCTAGGGGCACTTTGGTGGCTTAGTGGGTTAGCGTCTGGCTCTTGATTTCAGCTCAGGTCATGATCTCACAGTTTATGGGACTGAGCCCCACATCGGGTTCTGTGCTGAGAGTGCGGAACCTACTTGAGATTCTCTCTCTCCCTCTCTCTCTGCCCCTCCCCTTGTGTGCTCACTCACTCACTCTCTAAATAAATAAATAAATAAATAAACAAACAAACAAAAAAGATTTTTTAAAAAGCTTTAAAAATATGTTAAGTGATATATTCTAAGTATACTATCAAACAACCACACAGAGATATACGTACAAAAATAGAGTATTCCACTAGTGAAAAAATGAAAACATCTATATATACATCAATAGAGATTAATTGTGCATTCATGTAACCATTTAGAAAGGACTAAAATTAGTGTGTGTAATAGGATCCCATTTTATAAAGTGTCTGGGTGTGCATGTATGTGCATGGGGTATATATATATAACAAGGTTTAGAAGGAAACATATCTAAAATCATATTGCTAGTGGTAGGTGAGTTTTGATTGTATTTAATGTACTTGAATAAACAGAAAACATAACACTTTAGAAGAGAAAACAGTAACTACCATATAACAGAGACTGTAATTAAAGTGTTGCCAGAAGGGAGGGGTGACTCATTCTGACTGGGGCTGGTGGGAGAAGACTTCATGGAAGAGGTGTCGGACTGAGAATGAAAAATCGTTGTTTATTTTCCTGTGTCTGCACAGCTTGGTTGCTTGTGTTCATGAGAAATAAGGGAACCCTCCAGAAAGAAAGTCTGAGCCAGTTCTGCAGGCCTTTGAGTCTGTTTGCTCTCTGGTCATAAAAAATTCATGCCAATTAATTGTAAACCAGATGACAGGAAACAGAAGCTTAGAAAGACACCCAATACCCAACAGCAGCTTCTATCAGTGTCCAGGACAGCTGCTTTGGCACTTTCTCCCCCTTCCCCTCCCTCGGTTGGGATCTTATACTCATCTGCAGGTACAGCGGCATTCCGAGATGGTATGTTACTAGCCCTTTCTATTTCCTTGGTTACTATCTTGGATCTTTGAATAAAGAATCACGTTCGCTTCACATTTTCTAAGCTTGGTTTTAGAAATTATGCAGCTTCTTACCAAAGTGCCCTTTTGGGAACTTAAATAAGCACTGATGCAATCCAGCCATTGTGTGGAAAAGCTGGTGACCTGACAGAACAGGATGACCCTGCCTAGACATGGAAGCAGAACTCAGTTGGTGGCCTGATGCTGCAGAATTGCAAACTGGGGGGTCTGAGGAGGGCCGGAGAGGAAACTGAAAATCCTCACAGAGCCCGGGGTTGGAAGTGGGCACGTGGGGGCCCACATGGCAGTTTCTTCTGTTCCTGGCTGTGTGACCTCCGACAACTTTCTTGAGACTCAATAAGCATTAGATGTTTTTGATGTTTCATCTTTGAAATAGGACAGACTTATGTTCCTGCCGGCTGCATCATAGAGAGGGACCCTAAGCCAGCCGTCCCAAGATAAAGTAGAGGCACTGCTGGAAAGTGCGTAGATGAGCATTCCAGACTTCCAAAGTTATTTATTTTAATGGGTATTTGAAAAAAATATATAAAAACAACACTTCAAACCTATGACTTCATAGAGATTTTTCATACAGAATGGTCATAACTAAAAATTCCTTGAAGTTGTTAGCAACCATCTCGCTCTTAAAGAATCCATCCGAGTTGAAAGACTGCCTTTCATTGGGCCTTAGAGAGAAGGGGCAGAAATAAAATGTAGCAGAGACTTTTAAAGATATCCTTTAAAAATAAAGTTAAGCAAAAAAATGTGCATCAATTTGGAAAAATTAGTAAACGATAGCAGAGGTGAGACATCCTGATGGCAAAAATGCAACAAGTGTTACGAAAATGGCTGTAGCAGGTCTTGGGTGGATCTCTGAACTGCCCTGAGTTAACAGTTTTCTGGCCTGGAAAATCTCCCAGGGTGGTTAAGAGGCTCCTGAGAAAACATCCGTAGATGTTGTCAGCTTAGCAGTACCGTCTCCTTGTCCCATGATAGGCCCTCAAATATATGTTTCCTTCACTTTTCCTTAGCCTCATCTTTTTAAGTTAAAAGTGATCTCTGGGATTGGCCAGTCTGGTCTCCTTATTTTGCAGATGGGGTAACTGAACCCAGACTGGGGAAAGACCAGCCCCTCTTTGCTCCTGGGCTCCGGTGGGCATTTTGCACCACCCAAGAGTCTTGGGGGAAGCTGAGTAAGCCGATGTGGGAATAAAAAAGAGTTAATAAGGAGGGTGGCAGTCGTGTAAAGTGGGGGCCGGGGGCCATGTTCATCTGCTTGCCACTTTGCAGTAGATGCACCTTTCTGGTCCCCGCTCTACAAAATGGCGAACTTTGCACATTAGAAGAAAAAAGTTGGAAAAATACCCCCAAGTGTTGGGAGTATGTTGAGGTAGAGACATTTTTGTTTGCTCTATTTCTCCTGGTATTTCGATGGTCTCATGCATTCTTCCATTGATGAAAAATAAAAATAAGTGCCAAAATGATGGGAAGGCTGAATTTTTCATACTGAGTGTCGAACACCATTGGTGCCCTGCTTGACACATAACTATTAATGATCACACTTCATTTTTGAAATAATTCCCTTCCAGCTCCTGACCATTAGCAATTTCCCCAGTTATGGGAGATCAGAAGAAGTTGGGAACTGATATAAGGTATAAAACCTGTGATGCATTTTAAGTCCAGTGGTCTCAAGGGATTAATTATAATCACCTTCTTGTTTTGCAGATGGAAAAGCTGAGACTCAGAGAGGGCTAGTGATCTCTCGGACACTTGGTCAGTAGGTAAGTGATGATGCTGAAAGTGAGCTGGAAACAAAATATACTTTTGATCTCTGTGACTGAATCTCTTTGTCCCAATCTTGTGATTTTTCTGATTTGGACAATTCAAGACAGAAAATAAGAGGAGTTGGTTGGAGGCATTTGGGTATGGCCTGTGCAGTAGTTTCTGTAAGTCTTCACTGTTGAGTTGGAATGTTTAACAAGTGAGTTTTTGAAGGCTTCCTGGGCATCACCTGCCTACACTGGATCTTTTCCGGGGAATGGGAGGGCTCATTAAACCTGGCCCACGCTGTGGCTAATCTGACATCACTGACCCTTCCAGAGATCCCGCAGTTTGGTGCATCTAGAACAGAGAGCCCTGGACTAGTGGGTGAGGGGATCTGGGCTTTTGGTCCTACCATAAGCTGTTCTGTGACCTTGAATAAACCACTTAACTCACCAGTTCACTGATTCTTTCAAACCGTTTTTCCCCAGAATATTTGGTGCCAGCTCTCTATGCCAGGCACTGAGGATAACAAGATAAATACAACACAGGCTTTGCCCTTGAGGCACTCACAGCCCAATTTATGAGCTCCTCCATTTCCTCATTACTGTCTCATCATGCAAATTTCTAACATCTGCTCTGGAGTTTACAGTCTGTAGGGCATTTTGTGATCTTCCCCCAAACTCCGTAAGATGGGAAGAAACTGCTATTGCCATTTTGCCAAGAAGAAATCCATGGCTCAGAGAGTTGGCAAGACCAAGCAGTGAGAGAAAACTAGAGCTGACCTTGAAACCAGATTTCCTAATTCCAGAGCATTTGTTTTTGTTAACAGCACACTGTCCTACCTGATGATTTTAGCATTTGAACCCTACCCCTTAGCAGTGAGTAAAACATTATGGAGCTCAGCAACAGGATGGAGCCAATGCTGGTGCAAGGCTACTTTTCTGCAAGGGGTACTTTTCTTGTGTCTAGCTGATTATTCCAGAAAACAGTGTCTCCTCTGAGGGAGAGAGAAAGGCAGCCGTGGGCTCGGGATAAGCTGATAGTCAGAAAAAATACGCCCTAGGCGGAAACGCATGGCCACCTCCTCCAGGTGGTTGGGACTCAGCATATCAGAGAGAATCTGCCATGAGCAAGAGGGGCACAGACCCCTTCTCCTGCAGTGACCCTACTGAATGTTGTTGTTTCTGCCAGAGCTTAATGATCCCGGAGGCTTTGGCTTTTGCAGGGCTGCCTGGCCTCAGGCAACACGAGGAGAATGATAGGGATGAGAGGCTGTGCCGTTTGTTTGTGGGGATGACAGCTTGAGCACGAAGCTCTTGGGCTCCCTCAAAGTCTGCAGTTTCAAAGGGTACGTGAATAACCTCGGGGACCAGGCCTGGTTTTCCTGCCTTACCGTGTGTGTGTGTGTGTGTGTGTGTGTGTGTCTGTGTGTGTGTGTGTGGTGAGTGGTGCCCGTCCTTGATGAAGATGTACTGACATGTGTGTGGTAGATGGGATGTGTAGGATTTGTGGGCAATGTATGTGTACAAGTGTACGGGGTGGAATTTGTAAGCTGTGTGTGTGTGTGTGTGTGTGTGCACATGTGCTTAATCTCTAGGAAGCGATTTATATGAAAAAAAGAAACACGGTGTAATTTTTCAACAGGACCCAGAAATGGGCTTTTAATAAGTATCATTAAACTCTTATGTTACAAGGGGAGGCCAGCCTGTCTTTCATCCTTGCTTGGATAACACAGCTCCCCCTTGCCATATTCTTTGGCGTCCGATAAAAACTGCTACAATTCGTATTGGTCTCTCCCAAGCCTTTTCTCCCCCTTCCTGCTCTCCCCTGCCTCTGCCCTACCCTGGCACTTGTCCGATCTCTCCGCTTGGACCTCGACACAGACGGAGCTGGTGTCAGGACTGATAGATGATACCTGCGGGTGTGCCTGGAATCTGAACGTCTGTGTCTCGTGTTGTTCCAGTGGGAGACTTTGGGGTCTTTGTTTCTGGGGTGCCCCAAGCCAAGAGAGATCGGGGCTCCTTCCTGTCCCTGAGGGTCACTTACAGTGAGCGACACCGGGCCGGACTGTGTGTGTGCACACCCTTTCCTTTACGGATTGGGTTTCCCCTTGTCTGACGTGGGAGTGGGAGAAGCTCTGTTGAAAGGTAGGTTTCGCTCTAGACTGAAAGCATTCTGCCAGGGCTCCTAAGGAAGCCAGTTCCCAGAGTGATTATCTTTCCTGAGCGGAGAGCGGAGTGCTCTGTGACGGGAAGCTTGGCAGGCTTAGCAACAGGCTTATCAAGCGATGCTGCAGGAATGTGCATTCGTGTAAGCAGGCCTGAGTTTGTGGCGTTCTGTTCTTTGCACGTTGGCTCGGTGCTGGGGCTGGTGTGTTCTGATTGGCATGGCTCCTTTTCTGAGGTTATCCGCCCTGTAAGTCGTGGAGTTCTGCCTGCGTCGTCCTCATTCACCCCCCACGGTACCCAGCATGGGGGTACCCGGTGAGGGGTTGAGTGTGCAGCCATGTTTGTGGTCTACATAGAGGTAGCAGAGTGCGTTCTAGAATATAGCAGGCCTGCATTTGTGTCCTAGCTTGGCCTCTTACTACACCAACCTACTCAATTTCTCTTGGCCCTGGGGGGCCTGCCCTATTTGGAATATTCTGCCTCATTCTTGCCAGCAACTCTATTGGAGTGGCCAGCCTCTGGTCCCTATGGCTCCGGTCATTGGCTCAGAACTGGCTCCAAGCCAGACAAGCCGCTGAACATCACAGTCCTGCCACACATGCTGGGTGGATGTCCTTCTGTGACCTTCACACCTACCCAGACAGACCTTTTAGGACTGGGACAGTAGCCAACAATAGCTCTTCAAACACCCTTAATCACCCTTAATAAAAGACATCTATTAAGCACCTACTATGTGCAAGGCACTATGATAACTTCTTAGATATACCTTTTTTTTCTAATTTTTATATCCATTTTTCCAGAGAAACTAGGTTTCAAAGAAGTTAACATGGCCAAGAGTATTCAAGTATTCAGTGATAATGCTGGGATTTGAGCCCATGTATTTGAACCAGAAAGCTTACGCTCTTGTCTTATACAAAGTGTGTACCACACAATGGCTAGCAAAAAATGGCTGTCACCTGTTAGAGATGTGTTTTTAAAAGTAATTAATAATTGGGTGCCTAGGGGGCTCAGTCGGTTAAGCGTCCGACTTTGGCTCAGGTCATGATCTCATGGTTCGTGGGTTTGAGCCTCACATCAAGCTCTGCACTGACATTGCGGAGCCTGCCTAGAATTCTCTCTTTCTCCTTCTCTTTCTGCCCCTGTCTTGCTTACGTGTATGCTCTCTCTTTCTCTCTCTCTCAAAATAAGTAAATAAACTTAAAAAATAAAAGTAATTATTAATGAAGCATTTATCGTAGCACATCCTAATTGTTGGTTGTCTTCCCCCACTGAATGGTAACGTTCTTGAGGGCAGAACCTCTAAGTCCCGGCTGCTAGCAGGATACAGGGCCTGTAGCAACTAAACAATCAATATTTGAGTGATCGACTATATTCATGATGCCCAACTTCCCTGATGGCTGCCTATGTGCTAGGCAAGGCGCTAAGTGCCTTGTGTATGTTATTTTGCTTCATTCTTAAAACAACCATATAAGGCAGATATTAATATCATAACCATTTTCCACTAAAGAAAACAGAGGCTTGAAGAATTTGGATACCTTTCACAGGTTATCAGGCTGATAGGTGGCAAAGCTGGGTGGGAGCCTGGCTTACTGACATGAGAACACGGTGCTCCGCTATAATGTTTCGCTTCAGCTGAATGTTTGGGCCTTCCCCAGATGTCCCAGAGTACCACATTGCCCCAGCCTGTGCCCAGGGATCCTTCAGTAAGTGCCTGAAGCCGTCACTCAAATCCACTGCCTGCGTACCAAAGGCTCTATGAAGTTTCCATTCAGGAGGGAGACAGCTAGTGAAGGCTGGGAGGCCACAGTCACGTATTAAAGACAGTATGAAGAGCCACTAATAACACAAAAGTAGACTCAATGTATAAGACACGGGTGAGGCAAAGTCAACATCAGTAGGCACAGCATTTCAAGGCCCATGGAAAACGGTGGTGAAGTGTTTCAGTGGCACTTTCCGGGGGCATTTCTTCGGCTTGGCAAGTATGCTTGCAGACTCGTTGGCGGGTGAGGCCGGCTGAGGGGAAAGGTCTTTGTGCATCGCTCCCAAGGGAAACCCTTCCCTTCCAGTACCTTCCCACAAGACCTCACAGACCAATGACTCGTTTCATCATGTGGAGCTGCATCTTATGCAAGCCGAAGAAATGGTGCTCCTCCTTTGTTGCCACAGGATAATTGAGCCCTTGTGACTTGGCCCAAAGGGCAGCAGGAACATGGGCTTCTAGGTGAATGGTGAGCAAGAAACAGGGAGGCAGGATCAAGCCAGAACACAGGGGGGCTTGGAATGCCTCCGGGGCTTCCCCGAGCAGGACTAGGATCCCACCTGTTGACTCCTGACCAGGCTGGGGCTCACTCTGCATGACTCCAGGCCACGTTTGGTGCCCCTAGAACACCAGTGAGGGGCACTGCTGCCTGCATCTGAATGCTAGAACAAGACCAGCTGCTCTGGGAGACACAAGGCTGCTCTTTGGTCAAGAGCAAAGTAAGCCAAATGACAGCATGAGGACATATCGGTTCAGGCCTTCATGGGCAAGTCTTCGGGTGGGCCTAGGGCTTTGCGTCCCGAAGGCAGTGGTGCCCCTGGGCCTGCATGCTGGACCCTGAGGCCCTTACCTCTTTCCTCCAGAGCAGTGGTTTTTGATTTTTTGATTTTTTAATTTTTATTTTTTAAATATAATTTATTGTCAGATTGGTTTCCATACAACACCCAGTGGTCATCCCAACAAGTGCCCTCCTCCATACCCATCACCCCCCTTTCCCTCTTCCCCACCCCCCATCAACCCTCAGTTTGTTCTCAGTATTTAAGAGTCTCTTATAGTTTGTCTCCCTCCCTCTCTGTTTGTAACTTTTTTCTTTTTTCCCCTTCCCTTCCTCCATGGTCTTCTGTTAAGTTTCTCAAGATCCATATATGAGTGAAAACATATGGTATCTGTCCTTCTCTGCCTGACTTATTTCACTTAGCATAATACCCTCCAGTTCCATCCACGTTGCTGCAAATGGCAGGATTTCATTCTTTCTCATTGCCAAGTAGTATTCCGTTGTATATATAAACCACATCTTCTTGACCCATCCATCAGTTGATGGACATTTAGGCTCTTTCCATGATTTGGCTATTGTTGAAAGTGCTGCTACAAACGTTGGGGTACATGTTCCCCTATCATCAGCACCTCTGTATCCCTTGGGTAAATTCCTAGCAGTGCTATTGCTGGGTCGTAGGGGAGTTCTATTGTTAATTTTTTGAGGAACCTCCACACTGTTTTCCAGAGCGGCTGCCCCAGTTTACATTCCCACCAACAGTGTAGGAGGGTGCCCGTTTCTCCACATCCTCGCCAGCATCTATAGTCTCCTGCATTGTTCATTTTAGCCACTCTGACCGGCTTGAGGTGGTATCTCAGTGTGGCTTTGATTTGTATTTCCCCATAGCAGTGGTTTTTAAACCGCCTTCTGCAGAGCCCTGGGGTCTACTGGACTTCTCTCTGGGACTTCCTTTGGAGGTAGTGGGCACTTCTCTGTTGGCACCGGGACCCCCACCTGTTGATCCTCTTTTTCCCATGTTGGGCTTCTTTGTTGCCATGACTGGTGTTTGCCCGGGATGCACTCCCATAGCCATACGGTTTGTTTAGAGCTGACATCTGTTCTCATTGGCCATAGTGTCTGTTCTGATTGGTTGCTGCCTGTGACATATCACTTCTTAAATATTTTGTATTTCACTCCTGCTTTTCCTTTTTTCTTTTTTTTAAATGTTTTATTTATATTTTAGACAGAAAGAGAGAGAGAGAGAGAGAGAGAGAGAGAGAGAGAGAGAGAGAATGAGTGGGGGAAGGGCAGAGAGAAGGAGACACAGAATCCAAAGGAAGCTCTAGGCTCTGATCTGTCAGCACAGAGCCTGATGCGTGGCTCAGACTCATGAGCCATGAGATAATGACCTGAGCCAAAGTCAGATGCTTAACCAACTAAGCCACCCAGGTGCCCCTCACTCCTGCTTTTTCAAGCCTTCCTTTGTGTAGAGCCAGGACGCCCCATGCCAGCTGCTTGCTAACTCCGACATGGTGCACTGGCCTCTGCACTGCTGCACAGAACTAAGACAGTTTTCTTGAGTCTTTGAGTTTTTCAGTCTTAGAGAAGTACCTGCTGCGCTTCCTTGGCCCTTCTGGGGCCTCAGAGTCACCCGAATGTCACCAGTCACACAGCCACGTGGGGTTTGGCAACTTGCCTGTCCTTCCCACTGCCACCAAAGCGTAGACCCTGATTGTGCAGCCGTGACAGAGTGGGAAGCGAGTTGGTGTCTTCTGCTCTGGTCCCTGGCATGTCCCTCCAGTAGGCAGGTAGCATGCTCTGTCATCTGCCCAAGGACATGACTCCTGGACTCGTTCTGCTGCGCCTTTATGAACAAACTGCTTCCTCCAGTGAGCTTCTCGGCCAGAATTCCTTGTGTGTGTTTGTTCTTTCCAGCCCCCTTCTTTTATTTATTTATTTTTTTAAAATAATGCTTGTTTATTTTTGAGAGAGAGAGAGACAGACCACTAGTGGGGGAGGGGCAGAGAGAGGTTTCAGGCTCTGAGCTGTCAGCACAGAGCCCGATGCGGGGCTCGAACCCACGAACCATGAGATCGTGACCTGAGCTGAAATCGGACACTTAACCAACTGAGCCACCCAGGCGCCCCCAGCCCCCTTCTCTTAAAGAAGGCAAGAGGAATGGCAAAAGTAACGTTCTATAAAAGAAAGCTCAGGGACTTGGGACTCAGGCAAACCAAGATTTCTGTCCAGGTTCTGCTCCTCATTACTGTTTGACTTGGTGGAAGTGGCTTGATTTTCTGGTCTTGGTTTCCTTGTCTGTGAGACGAGAGTAAGGACAAAAATGACAATGGACAGGTACCGTGTGCCTGGCAGAGTTTTAGGCATTTGCACGACAACCCCCCTGAAGTAGATAACATGAGTCTTCCCTCACCTTACAAATGAGGAACTTGAGGCACAGAGTGACAGAGTGGCTTTTCCAAGGTCACACAGCTAAATGGCAGAGCCCATACTCAAACCCAGATGGACTGGCAGCAGAGACCACACCTCAGACCTCTCCAGCTGTATCTCAGGGCTTTGAAAGGACTAATCCCCAAGTAATGTGGTTGGAGCCAAGGTTGCTCTTCCTACAAGCTAATTCTCTTCTACTCTTGTTCTGTGTCTAACAGAGAGAGGAAGAAATCCTCCCATTCACCAAGTGCTACCATGTGCATGGTTCATTATCTCATGTCAATTTCCCAGGTTCTCTTTTTAATATTCTTCCAGTTGTGCTGATGAGGGGACAACAGAATGAGAAGTGGTGTGAGGTAGTGAGCTCCCCATCAGAGGAATGATATAAACAGGAACAAGATGGCCCCCTGTTGGGGCTGTACTGGGGATTGTGGCACTAGATTGTTAGCTCTTCCCCTACATCCCCAGGCTCCTTGGTGCCTGGTCTGGGGTTTGAACACTACCAAGTCCCCGGGATTCTGCCAAAGTAGAAAGGGAGATGAAAGGGGAGATGGGAGGGACTCCCCAGAGCTAATTCCAGGATTTCAGTGTTTTCTGGAAACCATACACTGAGCCTGAGTGAGAAGCAGATGCCAGCTCTGTGGCTTCTACCCTGAGATTGGCATATGTAGGACTAGCAGTCAGGAAACCCGGATTCAAGTCTAGGTTCTGCAGTTGGTTGAGAAATCATTTAACCTCTCAGTACCTTTTATTCAAAAGAAATAATAATAATTTTAAAGAGTTACTGTGTCTATAAACTGACACATACCTGTAACTTGGGAGCATCAAGCCAGTGAGAGTTGTTAGCATATATTGTTCTTCCTCCTGGGGACACCTTCAGTTTACAACGGCTCCCCAAGTGAGTCAGGAACACCTGCTATCTCTGTAGGGTTAGAGGCTGGGAGGAAGTGTGACTGAAAACAAGAGGAAGGGTGCCTGGGTGGCTGAGTCCATTCAGCATCTGACTCTTGATCTCGGCTTAGATCATGATCTCGCAGTTCGTGAGTTCAAGCCCCACACTGGGCTCTGTGCTAACGATGCGGAGCCTGCTTGGGATTCCGTCTCCTTTTCTCTCTGCCTCTCCCCCCTCATTCATTCTCTCTTTCTCAAATAAATAAACTTTTAAGAAGGAAAGAAATAAAGGAAGAAAGAAAGAAAGGGAGAAAGGGAGAAAGAAAGAAAGAGAGGAATGGAGCCAACCCTCATTTTAGATTAGAGAGACCCCAAGCCTAAAGCAGCAATTTACCTCTACATAGGCAAGAGAACAAAGAATGGAGAACTTGCCTCTGAGTTTCCTTGCCAAGGAAAAGGGAAAGCTGATGGAGTATGTGTCTAACGTTAGGTCCTTGGTGAGGCGTAAATGTGGATCTCGGCACGGAGGGGTATAGCTTGTGCAGGAATGCCAAATGCATGATGTGTTAGGTTGGGTTCCTGGGGCCAGACTCTGGGGAGATTTGCATGCAAAGAGTTTGTTGGGTTTACCCTCAGGATCGGCATTTGTAAGGGAGGTGAGATTGGGGCAAGGGAACAGGGATGTCAGCTGACCCCGCAGGGAGTGGCTGGAGCTGGGATGGCCCTTCAGATACCCCACATTGGGGAAGGGGGAGTCAGTCTTCTGCCCTCTGCAGCAGCAGCTGTGGTCTACCCCTGGGTGAGGCAGGTCTCCTGGCTGAGGGCCATTCTCGAGAGGGACTCCACCGAGAGCTGTCAGCAGCCAACAGCAGCAGCCCCTGCATCCGGAGGAGTGAGTGCCTTTGTCCCAGGTCCCAGAGGGCCGATCTGGGCAACACGTCACAACATCCAGCACACACGGCTTGCAGGCTGCCATTCCTTTCTTACACGCCACCGCAGACGTCGCTCATTGAAACAGCTGTCTTTACCACTGGGGTCCCACGAGGTCTCAGAGTTTTTTCAGATACGTTGCCTCAGATGAACATTATCAGTCAGTTAGAATTGGCTGGTAAGAAGGACCCCACTTGCTACCTTTGGCCTCTCCATCTGTAGGGGACATTTATCGATGGTGTAATAATAAGTCCCCGGTGTTATGACTGCTCTTACAAAAGGTTGGCAGACCTTATACAGTTTCCCTGACATGTCCAGTGGAAAATGTGGATTTTCTCATACTCTTCCTTATTATCCCCTCTGACCACATTCCCTCTGAGCCCCGACTTGCTTTCCTTTTACCCCTACTACATGCAGTTTTCCCAAGGATTCCTTTCCTTTTTCCAGCTTTCTCTCTCTCTCCCTCTCTCTCTCTCACCACACATTCTCCCTTTGTCTCATCCATTCTCATTTCAACCATCAGCCCTCTTCAGGCATCCCTCTTTCACCCATTTACACATTACCCATTGCCTCCCAAGCCTGTCCATCTCATTAGCCTGTCTGGCCTCCATAACAGGCGCTCCTGACATCTGTGTTTATATGGTGAAGGAATGGGTGCTTAGAGAGGCTAACATGCTCTCTGAAGGTTGAAGGTTGCAGGAGAGGGCTGGGCTTTCTTGCGGGTCTGTAGGCTCCCAAAGTCTGTGTTCTTTCTTTTTTACCTTAGGGACATTTGCTGGGGGGATCTCGATGACTCCAAGTCCCGCTTATTGAATCTTGCCCCACTGAGAGCTCTGCAAACCTCAGTGATTAATCCTACAGGTTCTCATGAATCACTACAGAGCACTGGTGGTCACCTACCCCACTGGGCAGGCTGGACACTCTTCTGATTTCTGTGAATGGGGTAGTGATAGAGTGCTGGGCAACTTGGCCCTCAGGCCTGCCAGTGCTCCATTTCAACTGATTCTGCACTTGCTGCAGCGGCGAGGAGCCTTGGTGATCACAGACGCACCATCAGGGTCAGCAGGATGGAGCGGGCACTGAGGCCAACAAATGGACTTGTTATAGCTCTTGAAGAACGAGACTTTGGTCAGACCAGCTGGCAGCATCACTGAGGGACCCACCTGGGTCTCTGTGCCGAGTGCCTGCGCTCTCGTCTGTTATCCTGCTCCTCTGGGGGGAAGTTACATTTGGTAAAGGGAGGTCTCTTGCTGTCAGCTCAGGGCTGGTTTCATCAAAACCAAAGGTCAATTAGGCTGTAGTTAAAGAAGACCTCTAGAGGCACCTCTTCGGTGCCAGTTAGGAAGCTAAGCCCTTGGGATACAAAAATGAAACCAGTGTTTCACCCCCTCACCCTTGAAATGCAAACCAGTGGTTTTTTTTTAGTGTTGTGTGAAGGATGACATGGGTCCCTGGTGCTGTGACGCTTCTGTGCTCTTACAAGCAGTATGTTGATTCTGCCCTCTGCCCTTGAGACTATGACTTCTTTGCACAAAGAGAAACTTGCAAGCCTTATGGGGAGTGGAAAGGAGGCTCACTCTTCTCTCTTATATAGGTTTTTTGTGTGACCTTGGGAAGGACACTTGACCTCTCTGGTCATCAGTGTTACCTCCATGTCAGTGTAGAAAGTGGCCACTGCAATGCCTCAAGAGTCTACTTACTTTTGGGGAAACTCCTTGTATAATGTCCTGTGTATGGTAGGTGCTCTATAAATGGTACTATGTTTTCCTTCTCCACCCCCAGCTTCTTAGCGAGACCAGTGGAGACGTATTTAGTAGATATTGATGACCTACAGAGCATGAACATTTCCCCAGGGAATTCTGTAAATCTGTGTTGGGTGATCCGGCACTGAACTGGTTCTCAGGACTCCATCTGCGATGTTTCTCATAGGTCACATATTCAATACCTCTGACCAGCCCTGACTTGGAGAGCGCTCCTCTTCATTTTCTGATTCTTCACCCTGACCCTCCCAGCGTTCCTTCTTAGTGGGATGTAGCCAAGATTGCTCAGAAGATACAGCTGCAGCAAAATAGAGCAGGTCTTGCACCACGAGCTGGTTTTATGAACAGAACACCCCCTTGACCTCTCTAAGACTTAGTCTTCTCATTTATAAAGTACGATAATCCTACTTCCTTGCTGGTAGTCCCTGGGGATTACATGTGACCCTACATACGAAAGCATGCTATGGAACAAATATGTGATCTGTGATTGCGGATGTTATCATTATTCTGTGGTCTCCATCTCTTGACCTGGCCCCAGCAGCTCCCAACCCAAGTTCCCAAATGTATTTGGTCTGTACTGATAATGTGTCCACCAAGCTGTTTGTGGATACCTTTACTCTGACCCTTCCCAGTGAACTTGTTTTGGTTATTTATATATACTTAATATATATGTATGTATATGTACCTTGTTCTTAAATATCTTGGAGTTTAGAGAATAACTTGTTTTCATTATTTATGTTCTTCTTCTCTAAACTCCAGGATATTTAAGAACAAGGTCCACTCTCAGTTCATCTATATCCCCAGTATGTAATAGAGGCTCCATAATTATTTGAATAAATAAATGAGGATGAAAGATAATGACCCCTTTGGGCATCTGCCACACATGTGCTCTATGTGTGTAAGTCCTTGTGGGATCTTCACAGGAGCCCTACAAGGGTGATACTATTGCACTACCAAGAGAGAGAAATCACAGCCCAGGGAGGTGAAGCCACTCACTCAAGAGCACACAGTCTAGCAAAGTAAGAGTAACTAGCAGAGAACGGGATGACAGTCTTGGAGCCCTGGATGCCAAAGCTAGCTCTCATCTACTCCGCTGGACTGTCACTCTCTCCCTCTCTCTTCTTTTCACATCTTATTGCCAAACAACATTACAACAACAATAACAGGAAAAAAATAAAATTACCTTCCATCTCACCACTTCTAACAAGTCAGCTGTTTCTATTTTCCACATTCCCTGCAGTCTCTTTCATGCATATGTTTTTTTAATAACAGCATTATTGAGATATAATTCACATGCCATAAAATTCACCCTTTTAAATTGTACAATTCAGTGTTTTCCAGTATATTCACAGAGTTGTGCGACTATCACCACTATCTAATTTTAGAACATTTCATTACCCCCAGAAGAACCCCCATTTTCATTAGCGGTCGTTCCCCATTCCCTGCTCCTCTGGCCCCCAGCACCCACTAATCTTTGTCTCTCTATGGACTTGCTTATGCTGGACATTTTATTTCAACAGAATCACATAGTATGTTGCCTGTGTGTCTGATTTTTCACTTTAGCATAATGTTTTCAAGGTTCATCTGTGTTATAGCATGTATCAGTGCTTCATTCCTTTTTATTGCTTAGACACACACGCGCACACACATGCACACATGTGCATACACACACATGCATACACCATTTTGTTTACCTATTTTTCAGTTGTTGGTATTCAGGTTATTTCTACTGTTAGCTGTTATGAAGAATCCTACTATAAACATTCATGTATAAGTTTGTGTGAATATATATACATATATTTGTTAAAGTTTATTTATTTTAAGAGAGAGAGCATGAACAGGGGAAGGACAGATGGAGAGAGAGAGAGAGAGAGAGAGAGAGAGAGAGAAAGAAAGAAAATCCCAAGTGGGCTCTGCACTGTCAGTGTGGATCCTGATGCAGGGCTAGGACTCATGAACCACGTGATCATGACCTGAGACGAAACCAAGAGTCAGAGGCTTAACCGACTGAGCCACCCAGGCACCCCAAACATATATTTTTAGTTCTTTTGCATTCATACCTAGAAGTGACATGGTTAGGTCATATGATCAACATTTTCGGGAGCTGCCAATCTGTTTTCAAAAGTAGCTGTATCATTTTACAATCCCACCAGCAATGTAAGAAGTTTCCAGATTTTTTCACATTTTTTTCCAACACTTTTTACTGTCTCTCTCTTTTTGTAAAAACATTCTTACGGGTTTGAAGTGACATCTCATTATGGCTTTGATTCAGATTTCCCTAATGACTAATGATGTTTAGCATCTTAACTTCTGTATCTTCTTTGGAGAAATGTCTACTCAAGTCCTTTGCCCTTTTTTTTTTTTTTATTTATTTTTGAGAGAGAAGGAGTGCAAGTGATGGGGGGTAGAGAGAGAGGGAGAGAGAATTGCAGAGCCCAACCCTGGGCTTGTGGTGGAGCTCGGTCGCACAAACCGTGAGATCATGACCTGAGCTGAAATCGGACACTCAACTGACTGAGCCACCCAGGTGCCCCAATCTTGTTTCTAATCTTAGAGGGAAATATTCAGTTTTTCACTATTAAGTCCAGTGTTAGCTGTGGGTTTTTCAGTTGGCCTTTATCAGATTGAGGATTCCTTGCATTCATAGTTTGTTAAGTATTTTTTCAGGGAAGGACGTTAGATTTTGTCAAATGCTTTCCTGTGTCTTTTGACAGGATTTTGATGGTTTTTAAGAGGCAGAAAGGACACAAGATTTGGTAACAAAGGTCAGGTCTAGACAATGGAGAATTGCCCCTCTGTGACATGCAGGTCTCTGAGCATCCCCCATCCCCTGGACCTTGTCTATCCTTCCATGGCCCTAGAAGGACCATCCTCTCAGCTCCCTAGGAGGTCAGACTCAGAAATATTGACTTCTGGTTCTGACTCTCATTTCCAAGCCAGGATGGTTAACGCTGAGTCTCAATTTGCTCATTGGTAACACAGAGACATTGATGCCTATTTCTTAGGGGTGTTGTGACAATGAAACGAAATAAGAGTTCTCCAAAAATCTTCAAAATTCTCCACTGCTGCACCAAAGATGTGCCCATTTTGTTATGGAAGCAAGACCCTCAGTGTCGGGAGATACATAAACCTCGGTTTAAATCTCAATCTGCTCCCCAGCTGCTTGACCCTGGACAAATCATTTAACCCTCTGGGCCTCAGTGTTCTCATCTGTGAAGTAGAAATGATAATAATACTTCCCCCTTGGGGTGGTTGTGAGAAGACCATGGAACGATCCTGTTACCCCCCCGCCCCCCGCCAGCCCCACATATCAGAGAGGCTAAGGATTGCCTTTTAAATCTGAATGCAAACAAGGAAGCCCTGCTTTTCCAAAGAGCACGGGCTTCTGGAGGGCTGGGCATACATCCCCCTCCCCTAATGCCTTGCTTGGCAGGTAAAGATATATTCAGATGTTTTTGCAGCTGAATTTACTTTGTCTCTCAGTCCTTTACTCATTCCAGGTTTCAGTCCAGTTAAAAAAAAGAACTGACTGTGACCTTTTAGAAATATAAATAAGTCAATAAAGAAAGGAAGATTTTAAATCATCTCATTTTATGGGTTTCTTTTGATGAGTGGGCCACGCAGGTATTAATCAATTTGGGGCCTCCCTGAGGGGGCAGGAAGGGCCCCACAGCTCCTGCTTCCGCTGACCCAGCAGAGCTGCCCCAGTTTGTGCAGCCTTTTGGCAGAGCAGCACCTCTTGGGCATGGGGGAGTGAGAAAGTTTAACCTGGGAGAGAGGTGTCCTTAATGATGTTTTATATCCAGGGGCCCCTGGAGAAGAGTGCTTTCGGGAGGTTAAGTGGGACAGGAGGCTGCAAGGAGCCGCACGCCGGGGTCAAGGGTGTGGAGAAATGGGGGATTATACCCTGAAATGAGTCCCAGGGGGAACATGCATGATTGTAACAGCCCTAGACGCAGGCTGAGTCGTCTGTGCCCCAGACTCACTGCCATGTCCAGTCTAGTTCTCACACTTGCCGTCCACGGCTGCTTCTGTCCCGGCTCCCCTCGGAGAGGCATCCCAGAGCTAGGCCCTGCTGAGTGCCACCCTCCTGCCCTCCCCAGCATCACTTATTTAGTGCCAGGCTCTGGGGTGAGTGGGACAGGGGGCGCCCTGGGGCTTGCTCACTGTGGGGAGATAGCCGAAAAAGGATGAGACAAGGTCTTCCGGGGCCCTATGGAAGCTGCCATGAATCAGACCAGTGAGAGAGAGAGAGAGAGGGAGGGGGAAGAGCGGTGTGAAAACTGCAGAGCCGCAGGGGATATTTGATATGCATCTTGAAGGACGGGGAAGAGTTGACCAAGCAGACAAAGAAGCAATGGGTATTCCTGGCAGAGAGAAACTCTGTGTGAGGCTCTGAGATCTGGAAGGGTCTGGCATCCTGCAGGAGCCAGGAGAAGAAATGCAGTGGCATAAGGAACAGAGAGTGGGGTGCAGTTGTACAAGTGGTGGTGGGGAGGGGTTCAGATGGGAAGACAGTTTCAGCCTAGTGAGGAAGGGCCCCACCCCCCAGGATGGGCTATAAGGAATAGGGACTGGGGGCTGGAGAGTGAAGAGGCAAGGGAGAGAGACAGAGTAAGTGTGGCCTGAAATAGCCCTGAATTAATTCATCATCTGTGAGTTATTGTCTGTGGAGTACCATTAGGTAGGTACTCCCACCTTGCTGGGCTCTGGGGATCCAGCACTACCGATATAGGCTTGACCCTAAAGTAGCCTATACCCCGTCGCCCTGCCCATCTGCCTCGCTCCTTAACACCGTCTTGTCTGCAGCCTCTCCTCCGATGTTAGTTCCCTAAGGTCTGTGTTCTTCGTGCTCCACCCAGAGCACTCACTCCGGGGCCTTCTGGGCAGAAGGAGATCAGGAAGCAGCTGTGAAAATGAATGTGTTGACCCTGTGGAGGATTTTGGGAAGTCATCACATTGGGAAGTCTCCACAGCTGGTGCCTAGAAAGGCCGTCCCTAAGGTGGCTCACTCTCAGCTTGGAGGGACCACCTTCCCTGGCCCTCATGCCCAAGTCTAAGGACACCTAGAAGGTGGAGCCACACTTGTGTGCTTGTGTGTCTGGGGACTCTGCAGGTGTAGATGCGTAGGAACGTGTCCACTCTGTGGACCTGTGCGTCTGGGCCTCTGAATATGGGAGCCAGGAGCATCTATGTCCCTGGACCCCGTGCACTTGTCTGGATGTGCACATGTTGGCATGCCTGTGTGATTTCCCTTCAGGCTCTGCTTGTTTCTGTGTGGAAGCAGAGTCCCTGTCTCACCTTGGAAGCAATCCTGTTGTTTGTGATTTCCTAGTAGTGACAGTGTCGCCGCCCCCGCCTGTCACTTGTGCACAGGCACACATATACCCAGTACTGCTCAGAAGCTTCTGGCTCCGAGAATTCCCGAGGGAACGCCCGGGCCACTGGAGTGGTTCGCTAATGGGCTCACTTTCTTCCTGGGAGAAATGGTCCAGGAGACGTTTTTGGAGTGAAATTTTAGGATCGGTTGAATTTTAATAAAATACAGCAAAGATGAAGGGGTAAGATTGGGGGACTTCTCTGGCTCTGCTTGCTGGATAAGCTTCTCCTGCGTCTGGAGTCTGGGAAGAGATCCTTCCATGAGGTTCTCAGGAGCTGTCAAGCAGGTCCCCGTCTTTGGTTCTGAGTCATTAATCAAAAAACATTGTGAGGGAGGCCAACTGCCCTGAAGGGCACATTTCTGCAGGTGCCGGAGAACAATCCAACAGACAGACCTGAGTCCGTTTGTCTGGCCAGTCTCATTTTCCCAGTGGAGACCAGTGCTCATAACGGTGTTTCTAGACTAGATCTTCCCTGGCTCTACTTTTTTCTCAGTGAATGGCATTGCTGTCCTCTCAGGCATCACCAGCTCCTAAATCCTCCTACATTAAGTCATCGTTGGAACAAGATGGGAAGATAAACAATCAAATGAAATCAATACCCAGTCTTTCCCCATGTATCACTGGTCATAACACCCTCTCCTGAATCCACCGCCTTCTCTCTTCTCCAAGTGCATTTGAGGAACCCCGAGGACCTCATTTGGGCTACGCTGCCTCAGGCAGAATTAGCTTTCCTTGTTCTCTTTTACTTTGCAGAGAGGGGTTGCAAGATAATGAGCTGCAATCTAGTAGGAAGGCAGCTTTGGAAGTTCCTGGTCAGTTACGTGTTCCTTTTGCCCTCTGCCCCCACCTCCTGCCCCCCCCCCCCCCGTCCCTGGGCCCTTTTCAGGCTGCATGTTTGCACTAGGTGGTGAGAACTGGCCATTAAAATAAAGACCTACGCAGAAAAATGCAAACATAGACTCCAAGAGTCCGTGGCTCAAGTGCCTTTGGAATTCCTTTACCTGCAGATGGGAAAACCCAGGCTCAGAGGCGCTTAACCAGTTACTCCAAGTTGGCCTAACAGAGGCAGACCCAGAGTTCAAGTCCTCGGACTCAAGTCCTGCGTTACTTCTCTGACCCTAACTATGGACCATACAGAGGGATTATACCCACACTGTTTTCCAAAGACTTTCTGCCAGTGTCAAAGCAAATAAAAAGTCAAGCAAGGCTTCAGGGCCACAGAGACCTGGGTCCAAAACTCATCTTTACATTGACCAGCCGTTTGTCATAAAGCCAGTTGAGCCTCAGTGCCCTCATCTGTAAAATAGGGATAACGATCCTACCCCTCCTAGGACTGTTGTAAGACTCAAGGAAATCACATATTTGCAATCCTCAGTGGTGTCCCTGGCTCAGAGTAAATTGTCAACAAATGTTAGTGCCTCCTACATCTGGAAGCTGACAAATTCAATTAACCAGAACCGGCCCCCCGCCCCCATTTCCCAAGCCTCCCCGTTCGCAGAATCATAAATCTTGTGTTGGAAAGGAGTTCCATAAATCATCTGGCACAGCCCCCAGTTAGCAGAGCTCTCACTGTATTTGGCTCAGTGTGGTCCCCAGCCTTTTGCTGGCTCAGCCTGCCTTACTGTAAGCAGGAGAATTCCCACCAGTGCAGCCAAAAAAAAAAAAAAAAAGGGAATAGTGCTGTCAGTAGATCCCACAAAAGGGCTAATATTAGCTGGGCAGGAGGATGGGAGATGAGCCTATATTTAGAATCTGTGTCTTCAGCCCTTTCCTAAACCAGCAGAAGTTGGGGGGATAGAAGGGAGGGGCGCTTGCCGCCAGCTGACCCCAAGAGGCAGGCTGAGCAGCTGGGCTGGCTCCCCGTTCCTCGGGCTGGTTGGCTTCCTCTCTCCTCAAGAGTGGGGGGAGCAGGGAAGAAGGCCGGCAGAGAGGGGGTGGAGGCCGCAGAGGGCGCCCCACAGAGCAGCAAGCAGTATGCTAGTGACAGAGGCTCATGAGGGTTACGTCAGGACACCAGAGTGGTTAGGACAGGGCAGTGGGGTGATGCGGAGGGGCAGAGTCTGTAACCCTTTACTCTCAGATGACATCCAGAGAGGGATTTTCCTGGCCTGGTCCTCCTGGACATGCTGGAGATGAAGGCCTAGGTGTCACAGGGTGCCGTGCCGAGGCCTGGAGAGAGCCGCATCTAACATGTGCCTAATGAGGTCCTTTACACATCTTCCCCTTCACAGAATGCCTGCTCTTCCTTCTCTGCCTGATAAACTCATCTTGGGGCCATGTTCCAATCTCTCCCCTCTGAACACTCACTGCTCCCCAGAAGTCTGGCTAGCCCTGCACTTGTGTGACAGTTCCTCCAAGCTGACAGAGCCCCACACAGGGCACACAGCTGGGCATACAGCATGAACCACGTTTCAGGTCTCATTCACTCCATGGTGGGTGCCCTTGTGCAGCACACAACTTGAACAACCACACATGGCTGCCCTGATAAGCCTCCTACACGTGTCCCCACATGTGCTGTGCACAGCCCTCCTGCCCTCTGTTACCACAGTGTGCTGTGACTAAAGCAGGAGACTTGAGCCTTGGGAGCTGAATGAAACCGCTAGTGGCCTGAGGTCCAGACCAAATTCTTCTGTAGCTGGATGCCTCCCAGCAAGGAGCTCCCCCATTCTGGGTCTAAGTTCTCCCATCCTCAGAATGAGACAGGTGAACTAGCTGATCTCCAGGGCCTCTTTTAGCTTTCCAGGCTATTGATCTGCTCATTTTTAGGTGGCATAGTGAAGATATAATCAAAAACGCATGTGTGCTCTGAACCCTCCCCCCAAATATAACCCACATGATCCAAAGAGAAACAGAAATTACTTTCGATTTATCTGCTGTCTGGATTTCCTCTTTTGCTCCCCTCTGCTGGAATCATAGGCCAGACCAGAAGGCCTGTCTGTGCAGGACGCTGAAGGTTTTACCTGCCATCCAGGGAGAACCGGCCTCAAATCTTTTTTGCCCTCAGGCTGGGGGTGCAGCTATGGTACTGGGATGGGCCTGGGTCTGGAAGTTTCACTCGGTGAGCCTTTGGAAATGTTACGAGTCTGCAGCCCATACAGTGCAGGTTTTCATCACATCACCATCTTGAAATGGTTACTGGGCTCCATTTCCTGTCTTCTTTTTTTTTTTTTTTTTTTTTTTCCTCCATCTTGCAGAAATGGGCAAGAATCAGGGAGGGTCTGGGGGATGGAGGCAGGCCAGCAGGAGAAGTTAGAAGCAAAGGGTGTGAGTACCTGCCTGGAGGAGCTGTATCTTTCTCAGTTGGCTTGCCTGCATGCACACCATGGGACAGCCATGTCTTTACCGCCTGTAGAGCACAAAGCACATAGCGCCAGGCACAGAGGCGCCCTTGCCCCACTTTGCCTGTGGACACTTTGTGCACATAAATCACTTGAGAGCAGCTGAACATTCCAGGTGAAATGTTTGTACGTGGTTTGTGTCTGAGAAACACAGGCATCAAAGAGCAAAAAAACAAATGTGAAGGATTAGACACTCGCGCACACGCAAAAACATCGCTCACCCATAACCAGAACCTTGAGTCTTCGAGTATTATTTGTTCTCTCAAGTAGATTTAACATGGTGATTTTCAGAATCCGAGAATGTCAGGGCTGGGTGCAGCGGACAAGATCATTCAGTCTGGTGGGTTTCAAATTTTTATTGGCCGCAAACGCCTCTTTTCAAAGGGAGTTTTATAGGGACCCGCAATGTCTGGATGAAGTGGGTGGGAATCCTGCAGACGCACACCTTAGTATCCCCTGAGTACAGTGGGAAAGCCATTGAGCTCTCCCAGCCCCTCAAGGAAACTGAGGCACAGAGAGAGGTGTCCTGGCCGAGGCCACATGTCAAGTGAATGATGACACCCAGAATGGAACCATGGCCCCACCGAGGGGAAGGTCATTTCACCGCTGAACTGAGATGAAAATATGGCTTCTTCAGTGGCCCAAGCCATCTTGCTCGGACATCAGGCTGCCACTGTTACCTGGTTAGGCTTTTGAATTTTTTCCTAGTTTCTAGCAGAACCATCGAGTGCCACAGCCAGAAGTGCTGGCTCAGGGGTTTTTGATCTCTCTTGCGCCCAGTGCTGGGGCTGCAGCGGAGGATGGGAGGGAAGGGCTCTGTGGTGCTGTGTGCCATCCAGGGTGCCTGGCCCTCCATGTTAGCACACCGGCCCCTCTCTTACCTGACTTCCGAAGATTTACTCTGGAAAAAATGTGGAGGGGACAGAGGGAGCTACCTTACACAAAGGGAGGGCTTGAGAAATTCTCATTAAGAGCAAACTTCCGCAGATGAAAAAAGGCGGTGACCTGATTTCGTTGACTCCGCGGAAAGAGGCTGAACTTTCTAAGGGAAGAGAATTAAAAGGAGCAAAATCCCTGTATCTTAAATCTGCAGGACCAGCAATTGTCACATCAGCCTCAGCAAAACTGGGAAGGCAAGAGGCCTGCTGCCTCCCACAGAAGACTTTCCACGGTTTGGGGGGCAAATCCCGTCCCCTGTGGCTAATGGGAAGCCTCTGTCTTTCTGCCTTTTGTCCTTGGCTGCTGCCACCCAACTAGGTGTTTGCATTTGACCCATATGTTTCAGGCATTCATGACTTCAGGTGACTTCCCCACACTAGGGGCTCCCTTATAACAACATGCTTCTCCCCCGCCCCGATTTACTACCCCTGGCCATTTCAGCCCTTCAGACCCTTCTGCATTTCTCTCCCTCACAACGGGGTGACCTTGAGCAATACTGAAGCTTGCTGATGCTGTGGATGGAGGAGCCCGGCATCCTTTCTTCCTCTTTCTTCCCTTCGCCTGGATCTTGGAGAGAGCAGAGCTGAAACCCTCTCGTGGTGCTGGCCTGCTGCCCCTGGAGAGCGAGGCTCTGCTCTTCCCTCAGACTGCAGGGCCCTCCTTAACCTGTTGTTCACAAGGTTTGTTCCCAGCATTAGAACTAATAAGCTCACATCTGACTGTTTGATCCTGAGCTTGTTTGAGGAGTGTAGGCCTTTACAGTGCATTAATGGGATGCTCACGAGGCTTTAGGGGCTCTCTGTCAGCCTCAGGAGCACAGACCTTTGGAAAAGGCTTGCCTTGCTGGAGAGTTCTAGGGCTCTGCACTGCACAGGCCTGAGTTCTGGTCCTGGCTGTGTTCAGACTAGCTGGGCAACTTTGCCTCTCTGAGCTGCCATTTCTTCCTTCTAACAATGAAGGGTATCCCAAAGAAGATTGTTTTGAGGAGTAATTAAATTAATGTAAGGAAAGTGGCTGGCCCACCATGGGGACTCGGTAAACAGTCATGCCTCACCTTCCTGTGAAGCCTGAGTAAGCCAGAGCTCAGCCAGCATCTCCTACCTAAGTGCCCTGATGGGTTACCCTCCAAGGGATAGCAGGGAGCGTTTGCCATATGTCACAGATTTGAAGACACACGTAATTTAACATTTCAGCATCTCTGAAATCCCGGTGCATCTTACATGTTATACCCAGGTTATAGTTTAACCAGCATTGTTGAGATTTTCTTCCTTTTCTTCCCCCAGTGGCTCACAAGATAATGAGGTATCTTATGGCAAAAGCAATTATAATTAATGACGTCTTCAATTCAATGAAATTTATGTGTTAAGCAATTACCATGTGTCTGATACTATTCTAGACCACTTTACATCAGTTTAATGTGGGCAACTATGTAGGGGTTGATAGCCACATTTTACAGATGGCGAAACTGAGGTTCCAACAGGTAAAGGACGTGGCCAGGACACAGATGTATTAAGTTGTGGAATCAGGATTTAAATCAAGAACTGCTTGACTTCAAGGCCTGTCCATAGGTCCATGGGGAGAGGGACAGTTAGTTTTCCCTTGCTTCTTAAGACCATCTTTGAGTAGATCCATGCCCACGGCCTGAAAGGTGCTTCATTTTTGCAAGCAAAATCACATATGTGTATTGGAGCTGTGCGTTATGTACCAGGCACATCCTAGACATTGGAAGTTCAGTGATAAACAAGATATATGTGGAGCTTAAAGTCAAGAAATCCAAGTAATTACAACCCATTTACTACGTATTTCAGTGAGACTCTATGGAAGGCTGTGGGAACATATGGGAGGGGCCCTTACTTACCCTAGGCTAACAGAGCCATGGGGAATTTCCAGGAAGAAGTGACCTGATTTGAAAGTTAGCCCTCCAAAGTGGGTTAGGGGTGGTGGAAAATGCTCCAGGTGAAGGAAAGAGCATATGCGAAGAGGCCAGAGAGTGTATGGTCAATAGTAGATACAGAAAGAAGATCGAGATCTACACTATCCACTGTGGTAGCCAAGAGCCACCTATGTCTAGTGAGCAATTGAAATGTGCCTAGTCCACACTCATGTCTACCTTAAGCATAAAATACATGCTGCATTTCAAAGACTGAGTATGAAAAAAAAGAATGTAACGCATCCCATTAATAATTTTTCTTTATTTTTAAATAATTTTTCTATATTGATGATTTGTTACAATGGTAATGTTTTAGATAAATAAAATACATATAATATATTGTTAAAATTAATGTCCATTGTTTCCTATTCCTTTTTTTAGAGGAATGTGGCTCACATGTGTGGCTTGCATTATATTGGGACACAACGCAATGGGAAGTGGGAAGCCATCGAAAGATTGTGACCTGGGGAAGGTTAAGCCTAGGGAGATCAGTTAGAACGTTGCAAAATTACAGTGCTTTTGCTATATTAGCCCATTTAATCCTCAAAACAACTCTGGAGGTAGTAACTTTTAAATTCATGCGCACAGCTAAAGAGAGTGAAGCCGGGAGAGGAGAATGACCCCACTTGGCCTGCCCTGTGCGGGGCCATCTGTAAGCAGTTCAGAGCCCACAGCCCAGCATCACCAGGGGGCCTGCCTGGCCAGAGCCCATGTCTTCTGAGTTCAGCCTGGCACCCTGTGCACCCTCTGTACCCCATCTCTGGCTGCCAGCCTAGGGATGTCCATACAGCTTAGGTCACAGACACCTGGCTAATCCTGATCTGAACTTTTTACTCCATCCCTAGGATTGGGTTTTCTTTACAGATGCTTTCCCAGGTCCCTTATTCCAAGCAATTAGCAAAGATGTGATACCTGGCAATCACTCCCCCTGTAAAGGAGCTAGGAGGACGGGCTGTTTCCCCAGCTTCATTACTGATTGTTTAAATCATGTTTTCAGAAAATGTACTTTCTGAAAGAATATGGAGAACTCATGACCATTCACCACCCCTTCTAGAAAGATTGCTCTGCACCCGTCCCTTACCCCCTTAACGTGAACATTTAGCAGCCTGTTCTCCACTGGCACCACATCCTGTTCAGTAAAAGCCACAGCAATAAGATGTAGCTGAACAGAAACGTAGCAATGGTTCCAAACTCCCGGAAGGACAGTGGCTTCCTGAGGAGCAAATTATTTTTCATTTTCTAAAATCAAAGATATCCTTACAAACGATTACAAAATAAAATAGTGCAGAAAGTCTTATAGTGAAAAGGAAAACACTTCCCCATCCACAGACCCCACCCCCCCCCTTCTCCTGAGGTAACCACATTTGACTACTTTTGATTTTCGTTCTTCGGTGATTGTTTCCATATCATTACATAGTATTTTCTTAAACTGCTCCAAAGTGATGTATCAGCTTTACACAGTATCTGTCGCCTTCCTGCTGGGTTAAGTGGAGGTGTAGCTCACTGACAGCTACCTCTCCCACCTCCTCCCAGGGTGCATTTGTAATTAGGAGTCAATATACATCACATTTTCCGTCCTTCCTTTGGTTACCTTCAGAGCTCTAAATAACACACGTAAATGAGAATGGTTTTAAAGAGTTAGCTCTTCTTCTCTTGGGTGCATCTCTCCAAAGCTTCTCTTCCAGCCACGAGACTGCTTTCTGCAGAAAGGCTTCTTTATAGAAGAAATTGCTATAGAGCACCCGAAAGGTGCTTATTCTTAATATTTTGAGGTAGGTAGCTGCCATTTATGTTTCATCTTACTTTATATTGTAGGAATTGATGTGGAAATTGAAATAGGAATTTCTACCTATTAGGAAGAATTTCGCTCCTGATTCTGTCAGGCTAGTGGTGACCTCCGGGCTATTGAGTGGCACTGAAACACATCTTGTCAAATCTGGGGGTGCAGTTAGGAAAGCTTACTCTTCTCCATCTTTAAAAAAATCCTTCACTGGAACCTCATAGGTCCTCTTGCCTGCTTCACAGAACATCAGAGCTTTAGTTGCAACCTGAGGGTAACTTTCTTTTGAAGAACTAAAGTATAGGATGATTAACTAGATATAATCACGTTAAGAAGTTAGTTGAAGAAAGAGCAGGACCTAGAAACCCAGGCCCTCCACTAGTATTGCCCTCACACTGCTCCACACACTGAAGAATCCAGAACCACCTACATGCCACAGAAGGTCTAGAAGTGAAATCCAGAGTAGGTTGAAGTGAACTTTGTACCTAGGCTGTGGGTAACCAGTGTTGTAATAACTAAGTTGAAATAGCAATGAAATGTTAGCAAGGACAGCATTGTACTATATGTACATGGAAGGAATGTTCAAAATCATCAATGCTACTTAACTGCCAATAAAATATTTGTCTTAATTTTTAGAAAACTAAAAATGATATAAGGCACTCTACTGAACATTGAGGATACAAGAGCCCTTAAAATATCCATTTACAGGGTGCCTGGCTGGCTCCGTCGGTTAAGCATCCGACTTCGGCTCAGGTCATGATCTCACGATTTGTGAGCTTGAGCCCTGCATCAGGCTCTGTGCTGACAGCTCAGAGCCTGGAGCCTGCTTCAGATTCTGTGTCTCCCTCTATCTATGCCCCTCCCCCACTCACACTCTGTCTCTCTTTCAAAAATAAATAAACATTAAAAAAATTTTAAATATCCATTTACAGTTAAAATGTCCATACTACCCAAAGCTTCTACAGATTTAAGGAAGTCCCTATCAAAATACCAACAGCATTTGGTATTGAACTAGAACAAATATATGTACGGAACCACAAAAGACCCCCATTCTTGAGAATGGGTATCGCAATCCCAGGTTTCAGGATATACTACAAAGCTGGGGTATGGACTGCTGTTACAGAGGATGGTACTGGCACAAAGATGGGTACTTAGATCAATGGAATAAAATAGTCCAGAAGTAAACCCATGCCTATATGGTCAGTTGATCTACGACAAAGAAGGCAAGAATATACAAAGGAGAAAGGACAGTCTGTTCAACAAATGGTTCTGGGAACACTGGACAGCTCCATGCAAAACAGTGTAACTGGACCACTTTCTTACCCCAGACACAAAGGCAGACTCAAAATGGATTAAGGACCTAAATGGGAAACCTGAAACCGTGAAACTCCTAGAAGAGAGCACAGGCAGTAATTTCTCTGACATAGGCCACAGCAACATTTTTCTAGATATGTCTCCTTAGGCAAGGGAAACAAAAGCAAAACCTAACTATTCAGACTATATCAAAATAAATAGCTTTTGCACAGTGAAGAAAGCCATCAATAAAATGAAAAGACAACCTACTGAGTAGGAGAAGATATTTGTAAGTGACATATCCAATAAGGAGTTATTATTCAAAAAATATAAAGAACTTACATAACTCAACACCAAAATATAACAAAAACAAATAATCTGATTTAAAAATGGGCAGAGGACCTGAATAGACATTTTTCCAAAGAAGACATACAGATGGCCAACAGACACATGAAAAGATGCTCAACATCACTCATCATCAGAGAAATGCAAATCAAAACAACAATGAAATATTACCTCACACCTGTTTGAATGGCTCAAATTAAAAACACAAGAAATAACAAGTGTTGGCAAGGATGTGGTGAGAAAGGAACCCTCCTGCATTGATGGTAGGGATACAAAGTGGTGCAGCCACTATGGAAAACAGTATAGAGGTTCCTCAAAACATTAAAAATAGAATTACTGTAAGATCCAGTAATTCCACTACTGAGTATTCACCCAAAGAAAATGCAAGCACTAATTCGAAAAGATACATATACTCCTATGGTTTATTGCAGCATTATTTACAATAGTTAAGATAGGGAAGCAGTGCAAGTGTCCATGGATAGATGAGGATAAAAAAAGACATGCAGTATATACACGATGGAATATTACTCAGCCATGAAAAAGAATGGGGTCTTGCCATTTGCAACAACACAGATGGACCTAGAGAGAATAGTGCTAAGTGACATAAGACAGAGACAAATACCATATGATTTCAGTCATCTAGAATTTAAGGAACAAAACAAATGAACAAAGAAAAAAAAGACAAATAAAAAAACAGACTCAAATACAGAGAACAACCTGGTGATTCCTGGAGGGGAGGTGGGTTGAAGGATAGGGTGAAATAGATAAAGTAGATTACCAGAATACTTATCGCAATGAGCACTGAGTAGTGTATAGAATTGTCGAATCACTGTATTGTACACCTGAAATTAATATAACACTGTGTGTTAATTATACATTAATCATGAAAGAAAATAAATAAAATATTTATTTGATAAAATTTCAGTAAGCAATTACTATACGCCAGGGGTTCAGAAGATACAGCGATGCCCTTTCCTGCCTTCAAGGCCCACAGCGTCTGTTCCTAACTGGACAGACATCTATGGAAGGAGACAAATACCGTACTGGACACAATAAACTAAGAATGTGGACTTGAAGGTCAAGCAAATGAAATCTCTGGTGCTCATGAGCTGGGTGACCTTGAGCAAATCATACACTTCAGCGTGACTCATTTTCTCTCGTGTGTCATGGTAACGGCTGCTTCATGAGGTAGTGTAAGGACAGAGTGAGATTAAAAGATGTAATTATGTAAGCTGGACCTTTCAGGGTAAGAGAGAGAAGGAAAGATCCTAGTCTGTGGGACGGGGCTAGATCCAAGGGTGACATGATAATGCTTTTGGCACGCTGAAAGAACAGGTTGCTTTTCTTTTTTTTTTTTTTTTTAAGTTTATTTATTTATTTTGAGAGAGACAGAGATAGCATGAGCAGGGGAGGGGCGGAGACAGAGGAAAGAGATTGAATCCCAAGCAGACTCTGCACTGCCAGCACAGAGCCCGGACGCGGGGCTCAAACTCACAAAACCATAAGACCATGACCTGAGCCGAAACTGAGAGTTGGACACTTAACCGACTGGGCCATGCTGGCGCCCCGGAAAAGGTTGCTTTTCTTAGGGTCAAAATCAGGGGAGGACTTTAAAAAATTTCCAATTAATCACCTTTGTTTTTGTAAGGAGTTCTAGGATGAAGAGATTGGAAAACTGTTTGGAGCCAGAAAGCCACCTACTCCCAGGAAGCTTTCCTCGAACCTCTGATATAATGTGATGGTTGAGTTTAGCAAAGCCTTTGCCTTCAGGCTAACCTGGCCATGCCTTTGTCCCCACAGCGGTATAGTGGACAGGCGACTTTGAGTCTCAGATCTCTCCATCTATAATATGGGGAGTAGCAACAATAGAATACACCCATAGTGTTGTTATGAGTGATAAATATAAAGCCTTTAGAACATGTCAGACATTCAATAAGTACTCAGTAGATGCTGGTTTCTTTTAAAAAGTCTTTGCCTTACCTTCTGCCCTAGCGTACACTTCCTGCGGAAATTAAGAAGCCTGTGACTTTGGGAAGGCAGGACTGTGCTTCCATTATCTCTGCTTTACGGCCTGGATGGGGGGACGGTCACATAAAGTTGGCTCCCAGGGAATGCCTGTTGAATGGACCTGAACTTGCATTGGCTGGACCTTGTTATAATGCTATGGAGTGGAACTCAGGGTGGAGTGAGTCCATCCTGAGGCCAGGGAAACTAGGTGCTAGAAAAAAGCACCCAGGCTTTAGGGTCATGAAGACTTGATTGGAGTCTGAAAATCCCTGTTTTGCCATTTACTCTGGGCCTTGATTTTGTCATCTGGAAAATGGGGATGGAAATCACTACTTCCTGGAGTTGTTGTGGGAACCAAGTGAGATAACCTATGTCAATGTGTTACTTGACTGAATTTCTCACACGTGTGTGAAAGGTCTCTGGTATACAGTTGATGCTCAGTGTGCACTGAGTATATATTTGCTTCGCCTTCTTCCCTTTCCTGGGATTGGGGAATTCAGTCACTTAAAGAATAAGGAGGTCTCCTTGCAATGTGGTCCCCCCGTAATGGATGCCAGGTCCCACACCACCACTATCTCTGCTCCCAGCCCAGGTGGGAAGGAGCACAAGGGACCCATGTTGGTGCCACCCAGGCAAAGTCAGGGCCTGAGAGTGAGCAGTACAAGTCTGATGACTTGAGTTCCACCCAGCACCTCCATTAAAAAGCTAGATGCCTTGGCTAGCGCCGTCGGCAGGCTGGACCTGGGTTTTCCCTTTGTAACTTAAGGAAGGGTACTCAGCAAACATAGGCCCTCTACCCGTACTATCTGTGGGGGAATCACTGTGAACACAGTTCGCCCCTTCTCTCCCATAGAGAGGCTGTGATCTCGATCTCTTATGGATAATGAACCAGTACATAGAATACTCTGGAATAGTATGAAGAGTGCAAATAAATGCACACACAAAAGAACCCGGAGGAGTAAGTGGATTTGCCATCTCTAAAGTCCTTTAGAAAGACAAGAGAAAGGGTCTGGAATCATAAACCTGTCTTCCTAGTTAACATGGCATGCCTCCTCTTGGAAAGGAGCGTTATCAGACATGTCAGCATAGCTGGCTTTAAGTTCAGTTTGAACATTCCCCTTCTAACTTGCTGTCACTCCAGATCTTGAGACCCTCATTGGAAAGAAAGGTGTACACTGACCTGCTAGCCTTTCATCCTCAGATTGACTTAGCCTTCAGAAGTCATCATGAAGGAGCCTCAGGGCCTCAGTTTCTCCATCAGACAAACTCAGTGACCCAGAACAGTGTTTCTCAACCTTTTGTGACAGTGGAGATTTTTCTCCAAACCCATTCTCTCCTGAGATCTTAATACATAAAATAGGAAGAGGCAGAGCTGGTAGGGAGAAGGGGAACTGTTCTCTCTCTCTGTCCCACAAGCCTGACTCTCTGATGGGCTCCAGATCTGGCCTGCTCCCTGCCTGGGGCTGTCTAGGAAAGCAGTTGTCCTGCCTATTATGCAAGGGAAACACTTGAAGGCAGCCTGAGGCTGGGAGGAGTCCGGGTAGGCTTTCTAGAGGAGGTGATACCTACTGGGAGAGCCTTAAAAAAAGAGGAGGTGTTTGTCAGGGAAGGCGAGGGGTTGTCAGGTGCTCTAGATAGGATATGAAGGGCAAACAGGGCTGGGATCTACGGGAAGAGGGGGTTAGGGGCGGGTCGAGGCCAGGAGGAAGCAGTGGGAAGACATAAATTAGGGAGATAGAAGGGCCTATCTAGAACTCGATAAAACCTTCATGGGTCCTGTTTGGAGTTTGAACTTGATCCTATGCAGATGATACCAGGTCCTTTAAGAGTTTTGAATAGAGAAGAATGGTAATTAGATTTTCAAGATATATATAGCAGATTTATCAGGATACAATTCACATGCCACACAATTTGGTAATTTGGTTGTGGGACTAGAAACTAAATCACTTTGTCTACAAAGTGGCAAAGGGAGGAAAATCACTGGGGGATCATTCTGATCAGCCTTGCCCCGAGGCACTAAGCTCCGGTTATGCTCCCTGGCTCATTACTAACAACCCAAACCCCTAAAAGCCTCTGGGGGGGAAGGAACCTTCTAGGTCATGAAACAAGCGTAGAGGCTCTTGCTGGTAGCCAGGCAAGAGAGAAAATGCTGGCCGGAGGGATGGAAGTGCTGGTGAGAGTGTCCTGGAGACAAAGCCAGGAACCACTGAAGATTCACGTCCTGGTGAGACTGTGTGGGCCTTTGCTTCTCTGTAAGGACCTGCAAGGTCCGGAGAGGAACCTGCTTGAGGAGAGGGAGGAAGGGAACTGGGGTGAGAGGACACCAACCAAGCCACAGGGAGAGGAGAAAGCCCAGAAGCCGTTAATCCTGCTGGTTGAATTGTTTTTTTTAAAGGACACTCCAAAATCAAATAGATGCAATAAAAACACAGGGGCCTTTTCATTAAACATGCCACAGAGGCCCCTTGTTCAGCAGCCATTGTCAATCAGATCTGGGCCATTGTCTCTCTCCCCAACCCCCCATAATTGGCATCTGTCTGGGAGAAAACAAATACATACCAGGCTGGCATTTTAACTAGGGCAGCAAGGAGCGGGGTTGCTCCTTCTCAGAGTCTGCTCAGCCACCAGGGCAGGTGAGGGTCCTGAAGACGAGCGGGCCCAGCCAAAAGGACCCACTAGCTACAGCTCCGTGCCCCCCACCCCCTCCCCAAGGCAGCCGTTCTAATCACTGCTCCAAATCACTGCTCCAGAGAGCACTTTTTCCTGCTTTCTGTCTGCAGAAGCTCCCAGGGGATAGTCAGTAGGAAGGCTTTACTTTTGGTATTTTGCCTTCAGGAAGTCAAGGGAAGACAAAGTTAGGGACCCATTCTCTGGCTGATGTTGCTACAACCACTTAGTAACAGCAATATAGCCCTCTTGTTAACTAATATGCGCAGAATTAAAGTAGCATGGTTAATTAGTAATAGCAGTATTGCAGCATGAGGAAATAAGACGACTGTGATTAACTAGTAATAATAGCACAGTCACAGCCATCGCTATTAACTGAGAGTTCTACAGCAACATTGTTTGTTAGCTACTTGGGATGACATGTTCATCGACAGGTGGTTCTCATTGATCCCAGGACTTATGTTCTATCGAGTAGCCATGAACACTGAATTAGTGTGAAATTGCACCTTGCCGCTAGAGAAGTACAGAGCTAAGTTCCCGCCGGCCTCTGGTCAGAACATTTTCATCAGCTGATCAATACATCATCTTATACGTATTTCTGTGTAAAAGCACCTTTTTAAATATCTTACTGTTGATTCATTAACGCTGAACCCACAGCTAACAGTGCTATACCTCATCCCCGATTAAAGCTTAGCTAATACGTGTATTTTCGTGTAAGGCACATACATCCCAGCCTTCTTGCTTAGGACCACTGGATAGCACTTCCGCACTATGCTTGGAGCCATTTTAAAATCACCAACAAAAATGTAAAAAATGTGGCACTAAATAGACTGCGAAAAAGATACTTGTTTACAGTATGAGAGCTGAAACAAGAGCCCAGAGCATTGCCTCGTTCACCCTCAGCTGGGAATACGTGCATCGGGAAACTCAGATTTCCACATTCCATGCATGTCTGTGAAGGACCATAAGAGTGCAATGAGTATTGATTTGGAGGTTACTGATAAATTTTGGGGAGTAGGCAAATTCACAAATACATATTCCATGAATGAGGATTGCCTGTATTTTATTTCACTTACTTTCTCACTTAAGCCAGCAACTCCCATCTTTTGGTCTAGAAAACTAGGGCTCACAGTGTTCAGACAGCTGGAGTGTGGTTTATTATGTTACACAAGGGGTCGGTTGACTATAGCCCCCGGGCCTGCTCCCTGATTTTTATAAATAAAGTTTTATTGAAATGGTAATACTCACGTGTTCACATATTGCATACGTAGCGGCTTCTGTGCTGCAGCGGCAGAGTTTAGTAGTTGTAAGAGAGCATATAGCCCTGAAAGGCTACGGTATTTACAACCCAACCCTTTAGGGAGGAGTTGGCTGAATTATCCCAAATTCTCTCTTTTGAGTGCAAAAGGGAGAAAATTCTTTTTAGTCTCAGTTCCAGAATGGTTTGTGCTTTTCCTAAACACTTTGTTTTTTCTCTCTTGAACATTGGGAACTTTAAAACTGCTTATGTTTCCTTCTTTACAGTGATGTTAAGAAGCTCAAAGCCTAAACAGCTGGAGACTCCCGACACTCACATGATAAGAACAGAAAGGATCCTCCATCTTGGTTATGCTAGGAGGAGGGTTAGGTTATCTCAGCACAGTAAAACATGTGATCAATTTATAGAAGGTTGTACAGGCATCTGGAACTTTCCAGTAATGAAGCGTTTTATCTGGGGCAGGACCCAGATTCTGTCTGAGTGGTGGTATTCCCTAAGGAGGCAAAGACCTACTATCTGCAAATAATATTTTTAGCTAACTACTATTTATTGAGAATTTATTATGTGCTAGATACTGGACCAAGTGCTATATATGGCTTATATTATTGATTCTCTATGGCCTATAGTATATAGGCTAAGAGACTCTATTCGATGGAGGTGAGTGTGATGGTCCCTTTTTACAGATGAGGAAACCAATGACAAAAGATGTTAAGTAATTTCTCCTTGGTCTCAAAGCAAGAAGTGACAGATCTGAAATTTGAAGCCGTGTGTGTCTCCAACACTTCCTCCCTACATGTCCTCCATCATTCTAGATAGCTTATCCAGCATTAACTGTCATCTTTCCAGCTCTTAGAATTAAGATTCTGGGCTACACTGTGAGGCATTTCTGACATTCTTCTCATGTACGACCTTCATCTCTGGATTTGAATAGGGTAGGCGGCCCTCTGCAGGACATCGGGGTGAGATGGGGTGAGAGTCGTGTCAGGAACAGACACACAGAGAACAGCGCGAAAGGCTTTGCACTCACCCAGGCTGGACCCTGGTGCTGGCGGGGTGGCCAGTGGCTGGAGAGATGGGTACAGGAGACAGAGCCGACAAGATTCAGGGACTGACTTCATGAGGATGGTGAGAAGGCGACAGTGGTGGCTCCCCGTTTCCACCTGGGGTAACTAGGTGGATGGTGGGTCATTCTGTGAGACTGGAGAGAAGATGAGTTGCTGGTTCTGTGCAGCCTGAGCTTGGCCGTGCCACGAGCTAGCCAAAGGAAATGTCTGCTGGCAAACGAGGGTTGCCTTTGCCCCACCCTGGCTTGTAGCTCCTAATTTGTGTATGTGCCCGCCTCTCCCCCAAAACTGCAACTCAAGGACAGAGAGCCTCTGTTTCATGAATGCAGAAGCTTCCATTTTTGTTTTGTTTTGTTTGTTTTGGTTACTCTTTCTAGATGGCTGTGAAAGTCTTACCAGTCTCCAGTCTCCTTGGTCACTTGTGCTGTGCCTGTAAGAAAAGTGAAAGCCCTGCTTCGGTCAATTCAGAGCCTCCTCTGTCTCTATCAGAACCAATAAATACCTGCTGTCACACTGTTATTGCACCTCCTAAACTCTTTAGTACACAATGTAAGTGCGAGGTTGTAAAGACACTGTTAAGGAAGTCTCTGGTGAGACCGCTAGCACATGTAAGGGCCTGTACCTTTCAGAAGGATGTGCTCTGGGACCCAGGAACATATCCCCTTCCCTCCCCCACCCCCCCATCATTCCTCTTCCTCAGCAGCAACATTTGTGAATATTTATTGAACACCTGGGCATCAGAATGACGCAAGGTACTTTCCAGCACCAGCATGGAAGGTCACAAGAGCAGGCATTTTTGTCTGCTTTGCTCAGTTCTGCCTTCCCCGTGCCTAGACTGTGCTTGTTATACTTGATACGGAAGAGATGCCCTTATTGTGTCTGTTGAGGGGATGATGGAATGAATAAGGATACTTCTTTTGATGAGGAACATCTATCCATCCACCCAACATATACTGAGCATGTGTCAGATCCTGAGTTTGGTGCTGGGAACACGAAGAAGAGTGGATCGGGCTTGCACTCAAGAAGTATTAATGAAGGGGTGCCTGAGTGGCTCAGTCGGTTAAGCGTCAGACTTCGGCTTAGGTCATGATCTCCCAGTTCGTGAGTTCGGGCCTCTCACTTAGACTCTATGCTGATGGCTTTGGATTCTGTGTCTCCCTCTCTCTCTCTGCCCCTCCCCTGCTCGCTCGCTGGCGCGCTCTCTCTCTCTCAAAAATAAATAAACATTAAAAAATTTTATATAAAAAAGTATTAATCAAGGAGACCAACTGGTCAAAAGATCATAAATATTTCTAGGAGGAGTGTTGCAGTAGAAATCTAAGCTGAGTGCTCCTTACTCTAGCTGGGAGACCAGGGAGGGCTTCACAGAGGAGGCAGCATTTGACCTGGGTCTTGAAAGATGAGTAAGAGTTCCCTGAATGGGAAATAAGAAGGACATCCAGACTGAGGAAATCTTAAGGGGAATGCACTGAGACTGTTGCTGTGGTCATTTACAAGGAAACACACTGGGCAGAGGGGAAGCTGGGGATAGGGGTGTATCCTTTCAGCCCTAGATAAAGATTAGTTTTTTATCTGTATCCTTATCTCTCCCTATCTTCCATATTATCATCCTACTAGTTGAAGAGAGGAGGTAGAATTTATTGGTGGGAGAAAAATCTTGAAAAATATACACGAGGAAGACATGGATGCCTGCATGAAAAAAAAATTAAAGTCACATGGCTCAGCGCAGCACTTTGGGGGTAGAATTATAATATGTTCCATTTTCTGGTAGTCACACTTGAAAAAATGAAACGGGTGAAGTTAATAATATATTTTATGTAACATATATTCAAAGTATCATATCATTTCAACGTGGCGTTAATATGAAAATTTATTGACTAAATGTTAAGTTCCTATTTGCATGCTCATTCAAAATACATGTGTAGTTTACGCTTACAGCACATATCCATTTGGATTAGCCATACTTTAAGGGCTCAATGGCCACATGTGGCCAGTGACAACTATACTGGACAGGGCAGGCTACACTCCTAAACTCTATAGCATGTAATACGAAACTGAAGAATCGAGGGAAGTCTGGGCTCTCCCCATTCCCCACCCGTACTTATTAGTTCACCTGCTCATTCGTGCACACAACATTTACAGAATGCCCGTTCTAGGCCTGGAGCTTCTGGGCTGACGTCAAACAAGAAATAGAGTGCGTTACTAGCCAAGTGTGCTGTTTCCTGCATGCCAGGCCCTGAGTGAGCCTTCTATGGAGGACTGGGGTCTGTCTGTTGATCAGGGATCTTACACTGGGGCCTCAAGGATGTACAATTGGCAGATACTTTGGATTTGGCTATTTGAATTTTCCTGTACCAGGTCTTAAATCAGGTGTTATGCTTAGTCAGTTTAGCATCTTTTGCTCCAGATCTGGCCAACTTCACTCATTAGGTTACCTGTGGCCTGGCTCCAGACATTTGAGTTTGAGAGCCCCGGATCAGAAATCTTTCAGAAACACCAAATGTTGGTAAGAGCAAAGGTAGAATGGACCTAGAGAGCAACGAGGCCATGGTTGGCAACCCTCACTTGTGTTCTAGAATCATCTGGAGCACTTTTTAAAAATCTTTTAAGTTTGTTTGTTTGTTTGTTTAGAGAGCATGCAAGAGAATACGGGAGGGGCAGAGAGAGAGGGAGACAGAATTGCAAGCAAGCTTCGCACTGTCAGCACAGAACCCATCACGGGGCTCGAGCCCACGAACTGTGAGATTGTGACCTGAGCCAAAATCAGAGTTAGATGCTTAACCGATGGAGCCACCCAGGCCCCATTTTTTTTTTTTTTTTGAGAGAGAGAGAGAGAGAGAGAGAGAGAAAGAACTTGCACAAGCAGGGGAGGGGCAGAGAGGGAGGGAGACAGAGAATCCCAAGAAGGCTCCCTGCTGTCAGCACAGAGCCCAGTGCAGAGCTTGAACTCAGGAACTGTGAGATCATGACCTGAGCCAAGATCAAAAGCTGGACACTTAATCAATTGAGCCCCCCAGTTGCCCCTGGAACTCTTTTTAAATCTACCATTTCCTTGGCCCCACCCTTAGAGATTGTGATTCAGTTGGTCTGAAGTGGGGATGGGAACCATGTTTCACAAGCTTTACCCAGTGATTTGTGTTTCCTTTCTAACACGCTACTGCTTTTAAATAACCACAGTCCGGAGAGCCTGTTCGTTTGGCCAGGGTCACAGAGTGCGCAAGCCTCCTAACTCTCCACCCACTGCTGTTTTCCCCAAACAGCACAGAGGGCAGAGGAGCCTTAGGAACTTTCCTGAACATTCAGGAGGCATTGCGTACATCAGGAGCTTGGAATAGAGAGTCAGGAGGAATCTGTAACCACTGTGTTGCCTCTTCAACAACAAAGCCCTTGTCGGTTTACCACTCTGGGAAGATTGCCAGGCTCAAGTATTAATAATAATCTCTTTGTTTTTTAAATGCCTTATAATTGCATAAATAAAGCTTACTTTCTCTTCTTTAATGGTAATGAGGCTTATTTGACTGATTGGTTGATTAATAATACTCTAATTCCCTTGCCAACAAAACAAAAAGGCCAGAAGTGGATGCCGGGTGCCAGTGGCTTGGGATAGGGACAGAAATCACTGATAAGTCAGGGCCACAGTCAGCTTGAGGAAGCTGGGCGTCGCGTTTCCCGTGGGGATGTTCCTGGACACCATTTTCTTCACACTATGCAGTGTCCGTCCTGTAACGGCCTGTGGAAGATACTACTCTCTGGTTTCAACACGAGTAATAGTTTTGCACTCAGTCTGGGTTAGCATCGTGTGTACACTTGTAGACATTGGAAATTGTGAAACAAATCACGTTTGCTGCTTCCCATCAGCTGCCAGGAAACTCAGAGTCAAACCAGGGTCATACCAGCCAGAAGCATAAAGTTCTCAGCATCTGTTTGGTGTAATACCAACAGCTCACATTTGTTGAGCATTTACCATCTACATGGACTCCTTGTACCTTACTTTCTGCAAACTGCAAGTTCCTGAAAAACTGAAGTGTAGATCTCCCTTGTATAAATCAAGCAGTGTGTTCAGTGCCCTTGGGGAATAAGGAAACTCATTTAAATCGGAGATCCCTGCGCTGTGAATAATGACCTCCTTACTCCACTGTGTTTGCAGTGTCATTTGCTGGTTTTCAGACTCTCTCTTGACCTACAGAGGAGGCCAGCTGGGCCCGGCTGCTGCCTCCGAGTTGGCTGTGAACTCCAGCTCTCTTTTTCTGAGCCCAGAACAGCCCCTGCTGCAGCTACGAATCACCAGAGCTGAGCTCTGCCAGGGGCCCATGGTTGTGGGTGGCTTTGCATGGACACACATTGGCCCAGAAGCAAAGGGAAACTAGAGGGCTTTTATTGGTCACCTACCTCCTTGCAGTGGGCTCCTGATAGATAGCAGATGGAGAGACCAGGGAGTTAATGAGGTCGGCATTCTGGCCAAATGCTTTCCATCTTCCTCTTGCCCATGAGCCCATTGGAAAAGAATGTTGTGCTGGGCAGGCAGTTCAGGGAGAGCTCAAAAAGCTGAACCTTCACCAAAGGTGTTGAAGCCAGGTGGGAGCGGGGAGGTGGTAGCCAAAGGAATAGTGTGCACTGATTGAATTCAGCTCGATTCTGTGAGTATTTACTAAGCACCTTCCATATCAGTCACCTTTATGTGCCCCCTGATGAATTCCTAAAATGCCTTTCCATGTAATTTTCATTATCCCTATGTTGCAGCTGAGCTGTTAAAAAACTCAGAGATGTTAACCAACTTGGCCAAGATCACACAGCCGAGGAGTTGGCTGGGGTTTGAATCTAAGTATCTTTCTCTTTCTCTGAAAACCAACGACACCAAGCTGCTTCTTACCACTCACTGTATCACACATTCCTTCTTAAATTGTTTTCAGAGGTACATCTTAAGGTCTCATTTGCGAAGTATCTCTTCCTGCTGTATCCAGGAAATGGGGGAGGGAAAGAGACTCATCTTCAAAGCGTTGGAAGAAAGGAATGGAATGAGCCGTTTACACTTATAAAATTTGTTTTCAGCTCTCGCCAGGGGTAGTAGTAATTTAATCGTCAAGGCTGGCGTCCACTGCCTTGGGGCCTCCCTGCCCCAAGCCAGATGTTTTTGTTGAATCTGGTGTTTTTCAAAGAAAGGTCCGGATTGCAGTATCAGATCAATGGCTGGCCTCCTTGAATAGGACTCATAGACGGACACAGGAAACTGTCAATGAACTGTTTGCCACATGGCACTTGACACGTCCGAGCCTTTATGCGCTCTCTCTCACGGCAGCCCTGTGAAGCAGGCATCATTATGTCTCCATTTTACTGGTGAGAAAACTGAGCCCCCAAGACTTTCGGAGTCAAGTGCAGAGCTGGGACCCGTCGTGACTAGGAAGATGTGAGCCTTGTGCCTGGCACTTAGGGGCACTCACAAACCAATGTAACTTCAGATTTCTAGCTCTGAGGCTTTTTTTCTTCCATCACATCGTCTCTGTCTTGAGAAAAAGCAATCTATCCCGAAGGCTATTTTTCTCAAAATATAAGAAAACCCTTGCTGGGCTGTGATCTCATGTTCCTCCACAGGCCCCTTTGGAGTCTCCACGGACCACGCACATGACTTGCTTTCATCCATCCAGTGGTTGTAAGAAACCAAATGTTGGCAGTGTAACATCTTTCTTTGGAGGAACTCGGAGGCCTGCCCCCTTATTTGTCTCTAGGGATCAGGGAAGAAATTGGAGACGCAGCGGAAGGAAGAAGGCACTGGCTTTGTTTTGTCAAGATCTGGGCTTTTTAAACAGTTTCATCCCCAACCCCACAGCACCCCTCCTCCTAAAAAAAAAAAAAAAAAAAAACAAACAATCCCCCTAAATGTATAAGTCACCATATCTTATGATGCCCACAGCTCTCTCTCTGTGCATTCCTTCCCTGGCCCAATGGAGAGTGGGAAGAGCGGTTCACAGGGGTCACTGGTGTGGGGCTCAGACCCAAGCCAAGCAAGAGAGAAAGGCAGGTTGGAATCTGTAGGAATCATCAGGATGGCTGAGAGTATGTGAATTCCAATCACAGGAACAATCAGAATAAAGAGGGAACATAGGAGAGCACCATGGCTCGTTGAGTGCCCATGATGCCCCAGGTCATTTCCATACGTGGTCTCCTTCTCTTTCTCCATCGACCCTGTGAAGTTGAGGCTCAAGGAGTCACAACAACTAGTCCCAGGCCCATAGCTTGTCAGAGGCAGAACTGAGAACCAGAGCCCAGGTTTCTGATCCCAGGGCTAGAGACATGATCAAGAAGGAGCTAGGCTTGCTAATACAGCAGCTGTGTCACATAGGCCTAGACCTGTAGTCGCTGGTCATAAGGACTATTTACATTTAAATTAGTTAAAATAAAATAAAGTAAAATAAATAAGTCCCTGCGTTGAAGGAGCCACATGTCAGGTGCTCAGTTCTCCATGTCCCTGGTACCATATTGGACAGCACAAGTGTATCGAGTGTTTCCATCATTGTGAAGTTTCTGTTGGATTGGACGGCACTGGTCCAGCATTTTGGAGCCAGCCAAACAGGAATGTGAACAGTTCGAATCCCCTCTGTGTGTGTTCCCAGAGGCCTGGAGAGAAGCAAGGAATGCTGGGACTTAGGGGCACTGCTGCTTCTAGAACCTAGGCCACCAGCTCCTAGGCTAGGACCCTTCCTCTGCCCTGTTCTGTTTTCTAGGGGGCCGTGCTTAATCTTAGTCCATATTCCATACCACTCTGTAATGTGGCCACTCACCATGAGGGCAACTCCAACCACAACAGTCTTAGAGAATTTGGGTCTTAGGGAAGGAGGGTGCAAAGCAGAGGAAGGGAGACGGGATCCCAAAGAAACCTGTTAGCCACCTAGTGTAGAGGTTGTGAATGTCAACTCAAGCCAGGAAACCAGGGCTGGGATCCTAGCTCTGCCATTTACTAGCTGTATGACCTTGGGTGAGTTACTTCATGTATCTGATCTTCAAGTCTAAATGGGGTGATAGTTACCTACCTTCTAGGCTTGTGCAGCAGAGTAGAGAAGTTATTCTATCTGAAGCCTTTAAAGGAGTATCTGGCCTATCATAAACACCATATCTGTATTAAGGTTTTTATTACAAAGTCTGGGGTTACTACTGAAGCAGATTTGTCCCCAGTCCTGGAGCTAGCCATGTGATATGACCTGTGTTCTGATGGGGAAGGGGGGCAAAAAGTTTGCATGCCCAGCACCACTTTGGAAACCTTGAATCCGCACTCTGTGTGAGTGGTTCTGACAATCTCCTGCATTCCTGCTTTAATCTCCCATAGAGCACGTTCCCTGCTCCATCTGGTATTGTAAATCATTTATTTGGCCTCTCTTCCCTATTAGAAAATAAACTTCTTGAGAGCAGGAGCTGAATTTTATTATTTGGTAACAAAGAAAAGAGTCTCAGACCTTGAGTGAGGAAACACAGATTCGAAGGATTCCTTCTTAGTGATGAATCTTTGCTTTGCTTTATTGAATTATAATTCACAAAGCACCCATGTACAATTCAGCGGCTTGTGGTAGATTTGCAGAGTTGTGAAAGTGTCACCAACAATCAATTTTAGGACATTTGCATCACCCCAAAAAGAAACCCGTACCCATTCTCTAGCACTTTCTGGGGTGGTGGTGAGCATTACACGAAGGCATGCATGGGAACAGGCCTCAGCACAAGGCCAGGAACACAATTGGTGTGTAAGAAATACCCGTCCCACAGGTCCTGGCTCCGGGCTTGGTGCAGAAGCATGAAGGCAGCTCTGCTAGGCCCCCTACCAAAGCCCAATGAAGCTGAATTCCCTCGCAGAGGTCTGCTGCCAGGCATTGCTGATGCTGGGATACAGGCTGGGGTTTTGGGGCGTGTGGTTCAGCAGAGAGGGAGGTGTTGACCAGGGGATTCCCCATACACAAAGTCCAGTCTGCAGGACTCCTATCAGAAATTTACCAGGGGACGGCCTCCTTCTCCACACCTGTCAGGTAAGGGCAAGCAGAAACAGCGGCCCCTGTGATTCATGGCAAATTGTTGTTCAAGAATAGCCACTCCAGTGGCACCTGGGTGGCTCAGTTGGTTGAGTGTCCAACTCTTGATTTTGGCTCAGGTCCTGATCTCATAGTCTGGTTTGTCAGTGCTGTCAGCACAGAGCCCACTTGGGATCTTCTCTCTCCCTCTCTCTCTCTCTGCCTCTCCCCTGCTGATGTTCTCTGTCTCTGTCTCTGTCTCTCTCTCCCTCAAATAAATCAACTTAAGAAAAAAGAAAGTAGCCACCCTGGAGCCCAGGGTGATTACAAACCAACTTGGCTGTTGTCTGAAAGTGGTTTCATTCTCTCCCTTTTCTTTCTTTCTCCTTCCAACAAAAACATCATTTTCATAGTCCAGTTGTATTCTTGATGAAGGAGCTTCTGAAGAGAGAAATGGTCTGGCTTAGGGCAGGACTGGTCATTGTCTGCATGTAGGCCCCAAGAAGATGGCACAGAGCCAGGGGTCTTGCCTGGGTGACCACAGTGCATGATAATCAAGGACAGTTTTTGTTTGTTTTCTGTCTTAATTCCTTCCTAGCACCCATTGCAGTGGTGAGTGCACAGTAGGTATTTGATGGATTCTTGCTGATTGAAATAATGGGTATATGGTTACATGGATGGTTGAAGAGATGAATGGATGCATGCATAGAATAGATGGATGGATGGGATGGATGGTTGGGATGGATGGATGGATGGATGGGTGGTTGGGATAGATGGTTGGGATGGATGGATGGATGGGATGGATGGATGGTGGATTTCACTAGAATGTAAGTTCCAGGAAGACAGAGGTTTGCATCCATTCCATTCACTGATGTATGTCCAATGTCTAGTGCTTGGTGCATAGTAGACACTAAATGTTTATTGTTTAAATGAGTGAATAGATGGATGAAGAGTATATGAACAAGTGGATGGATAGATGGATGATAAATGAATACTAGCTTACTTTCAAGCAGTATTTCAGTTTATATCCTCTGCATTATTTGACCCTCAGCCAAGCCATGCGATGTAGTCCAAGGAGGCACATAATTGACGACTCCCTCCATCGAGCCAAGCAGTATTCTCAGCATTGCATGCTTACTTCTGTCCCAGGAACACCCTCCAACTTTTTTCAGAACTGTGAGCTCCTTCAAGCCCGAGTATAAATCTTTCTCATATTTCTGAACAAAAGGCCCAACACGCTGTAGATAGTTTGCATTTGTGGACCAAATATGTTCAGTGATTGACATTTTGGAATGGACCAGAGAAGTGCCAGAATGAGTCGTGGCCACACAGCGAGGAGGTGGTGGAGCCAATACTGAAACTTGGCTTCGAACTGCCCATCTTGGGCTTGTTTAATGTCAGATGAGTATGAAGAGGATCTGCCTGCCTAGAGAAGGGGGCAGCACCCATGAAAACTGACCTTCCCACCACTCTAGGAAGCCGAGGAGCCTGTGGGGGACACCTCCATAAAAATAACACAGTTTTTCCTGAGCCTCCCTGGTTAAAATGCCTGCATCTGCCTAACCCTTGGCTCAGTTAGCAGATGAGGATCATGTGATGTGCTGAGGGACCTGGCCATCTATTGGTGTATAATGGAGTCACTGCCAGGCAAGATTCCCTAGTGCAGGACGCTGATAGGATTTAGAGATACGGGCAGGAAACTTCTCACTGTTGGAAACTGGTGTTTTGTTAAGTCAAGGCCGCTTTTGATCACTGCAAACCTGACCCTTGTGAAATAAAGCCCTGTCCTAGTCCCTTGTCACAAAGGGTGAGAGGTTGTGTGACATTGTTGGAGGGCATTAGCCTTTGGCTTCACAAAGACTTGGGTTTAGATATAGGAGGCAGGAAAAGGGGAGGAAGTAAGTGCCTTCTGAGCATCCAGTTCATACTGGGTCACTTCTGGTGTCAAGGAGCACGGATTCACTGAAGTTTCCTATAACCCTTAGGGATGTGGGCACGGTTGTCTTTACTTGATGCACGAGGAAACCGAGGCTCAGAAAGCTTATGCATCTTACCCAATATCTCACCATTGGTACCTGATAGAGAGGCCTGGTTCATCTGACTATAAAATCCTTTCTACCCTGGGACATGACAAGCCACCAATCCTCCGTCCTCCCCCTGCCCCCTCGTTAATGTAAGGAGGATAACACTAGTTTTTCCATCTGTTCAGTCTATGCCGTGAATCTAGTGACCCCTTCAGTCACAGGTGTTTGCAAGAAAGCTTGAACTCTCCCACCCGAGCAGGCTCACCTTCTGCAGACTATTTGTGCCCACGATGCTGGCAGATTCTCAGATGACAAGCCTTTTGAACGTTTGCCAGTATCTCAGCCCTTCTAATTAAAACCACATTATCTGTGATGATTTCTAATGATAGCATTTGAGGAGTTGGGATACTCTCTGGTCTCAGGTTCAGTTTGAAGTTTTCCCTTCTGAACAGCACAGGCTGTGGCCTCGATAATGGTCAGGTGGAGGTTCTGTGCGAACTGCTCTGGTCACCTGTGTATTCTCTTTTATTCCAGAAGCCTCTAACTGGGGAGGCTTGGCCTGGCTGGCTGATGGTCTGGCAGTCCATATGCCAAAGACACAGGTCACCTCTTTCTTGTTTATGATTTTTATTTCATTAGTTGAGTACCCCCGGCCCCCCATCCTTCCAAGGTGCAGGTGAATAGAAGCAAGCAGGTCAGCATTTGCTTGCTGTGGTTGCTACCGGACTTCTAGGAGCACCTCTGGCTTGGTGTTGGTTCAGCCAGCTGGCCTGTGACCCCTCCCACTGTTTTCTCCTAGCTGAGGACCTTTGCACCTGCGAGCGTGCTGTGCCTCAGGCCCTCCATCCAATACTGGCCTGAAACTGGTGGAGACTAAGGGACAGCAACCTGAGTGATCAGTCTGTTGGGATTCTTTAAACTATTGTACTCACTCTTGAATGGTGAAACTTTTTAAAATAAGTTACTTAAGGAGGTATAACATGTTTTCTTTGGAAGGCAGCATCCAGGTTTTGAGGCTTCTAGGCTGGCCTGGACCCTGGGTGCTAGGCTCATTACTTAGGCATAGTTCCTTGGTACACCGAACAAGGTCCAGCATAACTAGTCTTTATGTGCCTTCTCAGCTCATCTCCTACCAACTGGGTGCATCCTGTGCCCGGAAATGCTGAACTTCTGGCATTGCATCGCATCACCTTTTGCTTTACCTCACACACCTGCCTCCCATCCCCCATCAAATTAACCCCTCCTGATCCTTTAAAATGCGATGCCGCGGTTGCCTTCTCCAGGAAGATGTTGCCACTGATCCCAGCTAGGGGAGGCCCCTCTGCTGTCCTTATGTATTCTCTCCCCTGTACAGATCTCTTTACATGTATGACAGCTGCCTGTCTGGGTGTCCTGCCCATGTCCTGCTCATCTTGGCAACCGCACAAGGCCTGGAGCAGAATTGTCCCTTAGTGACTGTGTTCTGACCAGATGGATGGATGAGTGAAGGCAGAGAGGGTTGATTAGTTGCCTAACTGAACTTCTATCTCACTCCCCAAAGCCCCATCCCCAGAAAGCCCGAAAGTACAAGTCATGAAATCTGAAGGTAGCCAATGTGAGGCTCAGAGCAAGACTTTCGGAGTTGGAATCCAAAAGGCAAAGTAATTGATCAAAGGCAGGATTCCTACCAGATCCAGGCACACCTGCCACAGACATTCTTAAAGACCGAGCTTTCTGATCCTTTCAATGCTGAGATGAGATTTTCAAGCGGTTCTGTTGCAGTTGGCAGCATTTTGCAAATTCTCACTGACTGCTCTACTTTCTCAGTGATGTGATCAAGTTGTCAGATCTCTAAGCTTTTCAGGTTGGACAGTCCCAGCTGGGGTTTCTAGCTCTGCCAGTTCCCAGAGGTGTGACCGTAGACAAATCTGCTATCTTCTTTGGGGTTCTGTACTCCTCTGAGAAATGAGTATACTAAATGAGATGATAGGTGGTCAGTGCAGGGAACTGGTCGCACTCTGAAATGAGGTAATTGCGGAAAGTTTAATGAAGATCAGCATTTCAAGGACACTGGTAAGGGATGGTGCAACACCTCAGAATTAGCAGGGAAGGAGTGGGAGTAGATAGTGAGAGAGTTTTAACCTGCAGAAGAGGGTGCTGGACAGGAGCCACGGCCTTAGAAAGAAGAAGCCACTGCCAGTCACCTCATAGCAGGGAGCAGTCGGGGGGAATAATTACACCAGCCTTATTTTCATCCCACCCTGAGGCTGGTGCCTCCCATTGGCTAAACCCAACCAGATATTGGAAGGAAAGGAAAATCAATGATAATGCCCCAAAAGGTCAGCCTCCTAGAGCCCAGAGCAGCATAAGAAAGGGTAGAGAAAGGAACTAGAGGGGCAAATGGAGAGAATCCAACCGAGCACTGACCAAACAGTGGCTTCTCAGTGCAGGCCACTTCTTTTCCTTGCCTTCTTAACATCTCTCTACCTCTTAGAAAAAGGGACAGAAGAGAGAAGTCTGAACGAACCTGAACACTCCTTACAGGTCCCCACAAGAGCGTGTTAAGAAGGAAGGTGAAATGGAGAGAAAGAAGAAAGGGTTTTAAAATTTTGATTATCTGTGGATTTCTTTTATCCATGTTATCTCTTTCCGCCAGTAGCTGGGATAATTGAAACCTCGTTGCCTTCTCTAACTGCAGCCTCTCCATGTGCTGAATGCACATCAAAGGTGTTTTCGTGAGGAGCTGTATGCTGTAGTTTTAAATTAATTTTAATTTTATTTTTACATTTGATCTAATAGAGTCAAATGAATCTTTATTGCTCAGATATCACCGAACTGGTCAGCCTTCCCAGGAGGAGTTCTTTGAACTTCTTTGCATGTGCAAATCACTCCTGCCAACAGATCGGGCTCTGCTGCCAGATACCTGGTGGCGGGCTTGCAGGGATTGGTGTGAGAGGCGAACCAGGTGTCAGGAAAATGGGAGGCCAGGCCCAGCGTTTGGTGTCAGCATCTCGATTTTTCCACAGACAGGTCCTACTGTGTGCTGGGCCCAGCAGGGTAAAGGAGAAAGGGGTTGGTTGCCTGTGCTTCTCAGCAGAGAGTCCACTGGGAAAATAAACTTGGGGGCACCTGGGTGGCTCAGTTGGTTGAGTTGTCTGACTTCGGCTCAGGTCATGGCCTCATTGTTTGTGAGTTCAGGCCCCACGTCAGGCTCTATGCTGAGAGCTCAGAGCCTGGAGCCTGTGTCTCCCTCTCTCTCTCTCTGCCCCTCCCCAGTTTGCACTCTGTCTCTCTCTCAAAAATAAATAAACATTAAAAAAAACAAAACGAAACTTGGCCACTTGAAATGGAAAATAGCAGCTGTCTTTGTTTTTCCTCCTCAGCCTGCAGGAGGATCGGCATCAATGCCCGCCCCTCCGCAGTGACTTCCAGAGCTGTCACCCATGGGGCTCCTGCCCATGCTCCTCAACCCGGAGGGACCTTCTCAGCCCTGGGGAATCCTCCCCCAGCTCTGGCACTCCTGCCTTTCCCTGTCTCCTAAGAAGGCACACTAGGCCCTTCTAGTAGTCCGAGATGTTCCTTTGTCCTCCTTGAGGTTTTCAAGGCTGCGTGTGAAAGGATCTCTTCTACCCTGCCTTCTCTCCACCTTCCAAGCCCCATTTCCTTCTTTTTCTGGTCGTCCCCAGGGGAGAACTTCTTGGGCTTTCCCAAGGAGCCCATGCAGGGATTCAAAGCATCTCCCCTGCCTCGTCCTTCCCAGTGCACAGGGTCTCCCAGCCTCTGCTCCCCCACCCCTACCTCGCTTGCCTGGCATGCTTGAATACATTAGAATCAACGTGCAGTATGATGCCATGTTGTAACATTTATTAGATCTTTAATGTGTCCAAGGGAAAGGAAAACAACAATGGCCTTTGAATCTCACTGCCCAGATAACTCCTATTAACGTAAAGAAAAAAATAGAGGTACACGGTCAGAAAGCACAGAGTACAGAAAGATAAAACAGAACCCATAACTCATCTTAGGCTCCTAGTTGCCTCTCTCCAAAGGTGACCACTCTAAAAGCGTTTGTTGGTATTCTTCCAGAAAAAAAACAAATGTAGACCCCTGTTTTATTTACACCACAGAGGTCATTTTATCCACCGTCTGTGCCTTGACACATTGAGATGCTTCCTTCTCCGTTCTTACGGAGCTCCCTGGCTCTGGTTAACTGCCGCATATCCTTACAGAGGCTGAATGCACCAGACATTGCTGACCTCCTACTCTGTCCACAGTCTCTCCAGTATTTCTCGGTTTTTGAACTAGATCCTGTTTATGCTTTGAACTCTTTAGGGAATTACTTCTATGCCTATCAAGGCATATTTAGGTGATAGCTGGAGGGTCAGTTCCTAAAAATAGAACTGACCCCCAAAAGTATCTATAGTTCAGTGTTGGTGCCTGTTGCCCTATTGTCCTCCCAAACACTATTCCTGCCAGGAGAAGCCAAAGAGGGGCACATACTGGAACTTATGGAAGTCCTGGAACTTATGGAAGAACTGGAACCAGGTTGTTCCATTGTTGGCAGCCTGGTAGGGAGACAATGCTACCCCATTGTTGTTTTCACCTGCACTTCTATAATCATCAGTGCAGCCAAACAGCCTTTCATGTGTTTATTATCTGTTTATATTTGTTATTCTCTGAGCAGACTCTTCATATCCTTTGTCTATTTTTTTCCCCCTACTGGACAAGGAATAAATTTTAAAGCATTTTATGAAATCAATGGCAGGATCCACATCTCAAATCTTTTCATTTTATCATTGATTTCATTTCCGTTAGTTCTGAGATGGCAAATCGCAGGGAGAGATGAGGTTCTGAACATCTTTATACTCTGTTACTTGAGCAGGGAGCGCTCTGTAACCTCTCAGAAGGGTCTGTCTGCTCCCACCCCAAGTAGAACAAGACAGTTGATTATTTAGCATCCCAGTGGTTCGGAGGGGGAGCTATATCAGTCAGACCGTGCTCTCACAGCTCCTAGATACCATACACTGAGACATGGGTCAGCTGTGGGACTCCGTGCCGTCCATTTAGATGAGGCCTTTGCCAGCTGCCTGTTGTGAGCCTCCGGGGGTCACATCCTTGACACCATCTGCTGGACCATGAAGATCATCAGCATGCCAAGGAATCTGACAGGCTGTGATTATTTTCTACTTTAGTGCTTTTTTTTTTTTCCTGGCACGAAGAGGATTCATTTTCTGGGCAAGCCCTTTGTGCATCAGACACCCCATAAAAGAAAAATGAGCCTCCTTGGGTACCTTGATGTGTTTGCCCTGGCCTGAAGGTGGTCAGACCCTGAGGGTGAGTTTGGGTGAATGTAGCTGATGTGTTTGGCCCCAGTACATGGGTTCTTACTCATCTGTTCGTTCATCCACCCATTACCCCGACAACCGGGTTGAGAGAGGTCTGGCATAGAAGTTCTAAGTTTAGGCTTTACATACAGAATAAGCCTCAGCTCTTGAACCTACTCTTGTGTGACATTGGCAAACCTCTTGCTTCTTGGAGCCTTTGAGTTTCCTTAACAATAAAATGAGCAACAGTGCCCACTTCCGAGTTGGGAAGTCTATTGAGATAATGTATGTTTTAGGCAACTGTTGCCACATCATGCAGCATTAACAAGACCCTCGAAAGTGTAGCAGCTTAGAGCAGTAATTTATTGCTGCCCATGTATCTGGGCATCAGCTGGATGGCGGCTGATGTAAATTGCACTCAGCCGGGTGTGGTTCTGCTCTGCAACATGGATCCAAGTCTGCGCCCTGAGCTCTCACCCGCCTTGGATCGGCGGGATGCCTGGGGCATAGTCTCAACTCTCTGTCTTCATGGGGAAGTACTAGAAAGTTCAGGGCAGGGGGCATGGAGTGAGGGATGAAGAATCAGGAGCAGCGAGGCAGTCTTCCACGCTGTACACCCTCCAGTACTGAGTGCTTGCCTTACTTCTCTGGCTGAAACACGAAGGCGTGGACTGCTTGACAGAGCGCCGCTCTCCCCGTGGCTGATTTTGCCAAGTCTTGTGCTTCTTTTAATCCAAAGAGTCTTTTATCTCTCCCTTCTTCGGGTTCCCAAGGATTGGGCTTCATGAGAAAACTAAAGGAAACTAACACTCAGAGCCTTTACTATTTTTTTTCTTTGCCTTGACTATTCCATTGTTTCATGTGATTCTAAGTTTTGGAATATTCTCAGCAGTTAGTTCTTTAAATATTTCCTCTCCCCTGTTCTCTCCTGTTGAAATTCCCCTGAGATCTATGTTGGCTTTTCCAATTCGATCCACCTTTATTTTAATACATCTGGCATATTTTCCATTTATGTCCCTGGGCTACATTATGGGAAATTTCCTCAAACTTATCTTTGAGTTCCCTAGACCTGTCTTCAGATCAAGTAATCTGCTGTATCATTTAGCCTCTGGATTTTAATTTTAATGACTGTGCGTGTGTGTGTGTGTGTGTGTGTGTGTGTGTGTTTCCGTGTCTCAGGTTTTATTTAGTTCTTTTTCAAACCTGCCTTTAGTTTTTTCATAGTGTCTTGTCCTTTTAATATGATTTTTATTCCTTAACCTTTCATTTTTAGTCATTTAAATACATTTATAACCTATCAGGTAATTTTAGTATTTCAAGGGCATTAAGCTTCCTTATTGTGCCTGCTGGGGAAGTGTTTTCTTGGGTGATTTGTAAATTTGTGTGTAAGCTCATCTTCAGGTGATGTGGTTTTAGTGGTGGTTATTGTTTTATTTGAGTGGGATTTCCCTGCATTCAGGGCTATGGAAGTATCCTTACAAAATCTCTGGAGTTATTTTGTGCCTGATCTGACCAAACACCACAGAGGTTTCACTGGCCCTGGACCAGATTTTACATTAATTTCTTGGTTTAGAATTCCCGCAGCCCAGAGGTGATATAAATTTGGATTTTGTACTTGCATATGGTACAGGATTGAATTTCTCTATATCATGGGGTAATTTTTTTTTCTTCTGTCCACAGTCCTGAGCAAAAATAAGCTTCTTAGTCTCTTTTATAGTTCAATGGGCAGAGATCTCATTTGTGAAGGGAAGAGACCCTTTCGAGGTCCTGACCTTATGCAGGGGTTTTAGGGGCTCCATCCCATCCCCTTGCCTTCCCATGCAACTGGGTCTACATCTTCTTTCCCCCCAGTGGATGTTAAAACCCCAGCCCTTGGCTGTTATGTCCATGTTTGTGTCTCATACACTTCTGGGCCACTTACCACAGCTTCAGCTCTTTTACTCAGTGCTCTAGTTTAATGTACCCTATTTAATTTTTCCATTTGATTTTGTTCTACATATCTGTATAGTTTTGGAAAGGAAGATGATCCTGTAAATTCAGTCTACCATATTGCCGGATCCAGAAACCAGAAGCCTAACACTTAACAGCTCCTCAAAAACAAAAGCAAAACAAAACAAAACAAAACAAAAACAAAAACACTACTGGGTCCTTTCTATTTTAAACTTTTCACCAGGATATAGCCCCCAAAATGTATGTTTGTTAAATAATTGAATAACCAGACACTTGCTGGATTTAAAAAATGATCGAAAATTAAACCTTTGCCTAACAGGTTGCTGTCTAGAGTCGCCTTCTATCGACTCCAGTAATAATTAGAATTTCAATTATTCATTTTCAATTAGAAACATGGAATAATGATCACAAATGTCATTAAGAAATTGAATTGTGTCTAATGCTGGATTGATAGAAGGCAATATTTCCTAGGACCATTCCTTTCTTTAATGCCCGGAAACCAGACAGCCTCAATTAGAAGAACCAAAGTTCCAGTCGAACTTTTGAAAGATGCAAAAAGGAGTCTAGGACAGCAGCATTGACCCTCAGTGATGTGGACGTGAGGGGCTCCATTCCTCAGCTGGGACAAATGCCTGCAATCTAATCACTCCTACGTGCAGGTTTGGAAGTCACCAGATATGTAGTCCTATTCTAGCTCTGCCTGTTCCCACCTTGTACCTTGTATCCTAGGTAACCTCAACACAGACACAGACAGTGGCCCTTGGTGGGCAGCACCAACACTTTTGTGTGCCTGCCCTGTGCCTGGCACCCTGCTTAGCCCTGTACTTGCATTGTCTCAGTCTTCTAATGCCCCAGGCATTTTCTTAGGAGAAAATTAGTATAGAGCAGGGACAGACGGTGTGTTGAGAACCAGTGGTGCATGGTAAGCGTGTCTGTAATGAATGAATAATGCTATAACTACTGCTAAGAATCAATGGATATTTAGCTCCTACTAGATGTCAGTTACTGGAACAGTCACCTTACATACATTTTTTAATTTGGTCTTCAAAACCGACTTCTGAGACTACTCCTCCTTTAAATATGGCAAGCCAGCTTGGAGGAGATCAATCACCCAAGGGCCACATAGCTAGGAAGTGACAGACCTAAAGTACAAACCCAGATCTCTGATTTTAGATGACCAGCTTATTCACATTGTGTGTAGACAAAGTGAGGAAGTGGGGGGAGTATCTCTCAAATAAATAAAGCGTGTGAATGTTATGATATGTTTGGGTGGTTCAGAGCCTTTTTTGCATAATTCCTGTTTCTCAGAAGAGTTTCAGATAGCTTAGTTTGTTGGGTAGATAAATTTGAAATGGGACCCAGCACTGTGCCTGACATATAGTCAAGATTAATAAATATTTAATGATCCAATCAGTTCATTAATGATGTAGTTACTGGCTGAGGGTTATACATATGTAGTTTCTTTTAAATGTAGACTAGAAACAGAGCGCCTGCGTGGCTCAGTCAGTTAAACGTCCAACCTTGGCTCAGGTCATGATCTCGCAATCTGGTCCGTGAGTTGGAGCCCTGCGTCGGGCTCTGTGCTGACAGCTCAGAGCCTGGAGCCTGCTTCAGATTCTGTGTCTCCCTCTCTCTCTGTTCCTCCCCCACTCTCTCTCTCTCTCTCTCTCTCTCTCTCTCTGTCTCTCAAAAATGAATAAACATTAAAAAATTTTTAAAGGTAGACCAGAAGCATGGTAGAAAATGCACAGACTATGTTTGGAATTAGAAGGACCCATGTCCAAATCTTTCTTAGCATGTTTGTTAGCTCTGTGCCTGGGGGCAGGTAGATTAATCTCTTTGTGCCTCCGTTTCCTCATCTGTAAAATGGGGGACAGTCTTAATATTTAAATGGTTCCTTTAAGGAAAATATAGTGCACCAAGAATACATAGTGTGCAGATAAAAGTACCAGATAGTAGTACTGGATAAAAATCACTGCTTTTATTGTAAGCACACCACCAAACAGTTTTGCCACTAGGGTTGTTGTTAATGATGCTGAATAAAATTGGTAAAGAGCAAATCATTGCTGAAGAACAGGTGAGAACACCTGGATCCCACAGGCAGCATCATCAGAAAGTTAAAATTCAGACGGCATCCTTCTTCTTTCCCGGCCTTCCGGAAACCTGGTAACCAGCTTCTGCTATCATAGAGCTGTGGCCAAGGGAAGTAACACATCAAAAAGAATGGGATGGGGGAGGAGAAACTTGTCTTCCCACAAAAGGAACAAAAACAGCCCATTATTCAAAGTCTCTGCTGAAAGAGGAAAAAAAATTATCTGCAGAAAAAGTTGACCATATTCTGTGGAAGATGCTGTAGTTTCCATGGCAATTAATGGTGTTAAGTGCACTTCGTAACTCAAAGGTCTCTAGTGAAGATAAAGAAGGAAAGGGGGAAAAGGTAGTTTTTAAAAATAGTATTTGAAGATTTTTTTTCTTTGAAAATCCTTTTACTGCCTCTATCGGGCAGGAGTTTTATTTTTGAAACCTTGGAAAGATGTGCAAAATGACTTTAGGGATGGAATTATAGATACAATTGAGACACCCAAAATAGGCTCTCTCCGAGGCACGGTGGACACTTCTAAAAGGATTGCCACAGATTTACTCTGTGTGCCAGCAACACCCTGTTTCTCTGGCCCTGGCGGAAATTCTCTGACACGGTGGTCCCTGGCCACAAAGGAAGGGGTTCCCCTTTTCTAATTCCCAGAACTGAATGAATTCTCAGGAAGGACAAGTCTGCAGGGCCTCTGCTCTAACCCCTAAATCATCTAGGCCATTGAGTGAAAACTCAGTCAACACGTATTTATTTACCAAGTGCCTACTGAGTGCCAGGTATCTTGTTGGGAGATTTGCACAGGTGTCTCAGAGTAAGAGTGATAGTATCTCCACCCCAAGCCTCAGAGATGCTCAGTGAAGTTCCGTAAAGTCACCACAGAGTTTCAGAAAAACCATGTTATCTCTTCAACAAGACAGAAGACTTGGCCCTACGCCTTTCATAGGGGCCAGAGTATGAGCCATCCACGTGAACAGGCCTTCTGTGCTCTCCTGTGAAGGCCCAGCCAAAGGTACGGACCACAGTGCCGCTTGCTGCCTTTATGTTTTCTTACCTGTAAAATGGTGGGGGAAGGAATATGTACACAAGCTTAAGGCCTGCCAATGTTCAAATGCTCTGGGAGCCCAGAAAATTCCCTTGTTCAGTCTTTGATGTAAAAGAAGTTCCTCAAGGGGCACCTGGCTGGCTCAGTTGGTTGAGCATCCAACTTTGGCTCAAGTCACAATCTCGCAGTTTGTGAGTTCGAGCCCCTGCATCAGGCTTGCTGCTGTCAGCCTGTCAGAGCAGAGCCCACTTAGGATCCTCTGGCCCCCCTCTCTGCCCCTCCCCTGTTTGCACCCTCCCAAAATGAAATAAATATTTTAAAGAGAAAGAAAGAAAGAAGTTCCTCAAGAATGTGAGTCTGGTGTAGAAGGAGGCCATATAGTATAATGGCACCAGAGGCATTGGCCTGGAACAGACCTGGGCTAAATCCTGGTTCTCACACTTCTTGGCCAAGAGACAAGGAAACGTTCACATATTTCCATAGCTATAATAAATTGTTAATGGTTACATCGGGCACTGTTGTAAGGATTAGCGATAATGAACATAAACACCGAACCCAAGATGTGGACCCGTCAGGGCCTCAGTCGGTGGTCACTTTAGTGATGATGCTTTTTCTGCCATCGAAAAAGAAGATCGAGCCTCCAGGTCACTGCTGAAGGCTTGGCGTTGGCACGTTCTTCTTGTGTGCTGAGTTCCTGTTCCGTTAGGTCTTTAAATGACTCAGCTTTAAATTCTGGGGATAATGTTCTGGGGTCCCCACTGGAAGGTAATCCTTGTCTTTTTGTTTTGTTTGGAAGTTTTTGAATATTTTATTGTGAAATATGGTATTCGTATACTGAAAATTATACCACATGTATAGGTACCAACAGATAATCGAGAAGTGGGCACCCATGTTTCCACCCAAGCACAAAAGGAACACTGGTTATACTCCCGGAGGTTTCCGGGCCCCGCCCTGCCCACAACCCTCTCTTCTCCCCTCGCCCCCACCCTGGAGGAAACCAGTGCTCTGCCTTTGGTGAACGCTTATCCTTCCTTTTCCTTGCTGTTTTGACGTGTGTGTGTGTGTGTGTGTGTGTGTGTGCACGCGCGCACGAGCATCAAAGCAGTTTCGCTTAGTTTGGCCCGTTTTTGTACGTCTTACAGATAAAGTTAGGTAGTAAGTATCTTTGGGTGCCCGGTCTTCTTTGTTCCATCCCATGTTTTTAAGATTCATTCAAACACTGTGTAGTTCAAGTGTGTACCATTTTTGTTGCTGTATGATATGCCATTGCTCACACATCCAGAAATGACCAGCTCTGCTGTCCAGGGGGATTTGTCTAGTGCTTGACTATTGTAGACAGTACCGCCATAGACATCTTTGTATGTGTCTTTGGCTGTGCCTGTCTGTTGAGTTGGAAAGCGGGGTCATAAAAGGCTAGTCTCTTCAACTTTCCTACATGATGTCAAATTATTTTCCACTGAGTTTGCTCCCTTGCCTTTTTATTAACTTTGGCTGTAGAGAGAGAGCTCTGCCAATCCCATGGAGAGAGGCCCCAGTTTCCTGCGCTCTAAAATCTGAGAAATAAAAATCATCTCACAGGTGGTAATAAAGATGGGGTGAATATCATTTGGGTGCTTAGCAATGTCTTAATAGCTAACATTCATTGAATACTCAGTAAAAGTGGTTCATATATCTGCCCCCCTCATCTACCCTTTCCATGATGCATTTATCTGGAAATTTGACCTGAAATTATATAGGGACTTCATCTTTTGCATTGCTCTCTCTCTCTGTCTCTGTCTCTCTCTTGGATTTTGGGTCTTGTGTCCTACTAACTTAATCTTCCTTCCTTCCTTCCTTCCTTCCTTCCTTTCTCTTTCTTTTGACTATGTGCTATGTGCTTGCCATGCGTCATCAGACTTAACCTTCTCAACAGTGTCATGGTGTTAGTTTCTGTTATTATCTCCGACTTTCAGGTGAAGCAGCTGAGGCACAGAATAGTGAAGTGATTTGGCCAAAGTCCCCCAGCTAGTAAGTGGGGGAGCCAGTGTGCATGCCCTCTGCTTTCAGGAAGGCACCTCACCAGGACTCAGCACAAGGGGACAGAGCTGGTGCCAGGTAAGGGCCTACTGACACTTGCCCACCAGCCTGCCAGCCAGTGTGGTATTTTCAGTGCAGCCTGGGCTCTTACAACACTTGATGTCTCCTCCTTCAGTGTGTGAAGATAGACACGGAGGCAGAGGAGCTTCATAAAATCAGTCAGTCCACCGCGCAGTGGTCGCAGACTTCCCGCTGCGCTGGTGGGACTGCAGCATTCAGGATAGAAGCTCTGGAGACAGGCATACCTGAGTTCTTCCTGCGCCAAAGATTTGGTGCCATAGGAAAGCCACCATGGCTACAAACAGCTGGCATATAAGGAGATTGTTTTCTGTGCCCAGAGCCAAAGATAAAAGGCCATGCAATTGAGAGCACGTCTGCCTAGAGAAATCAAGGAAGGCTTTCTGGAGAAGGTGACCTCGATGGCCTTCTCTCCTCAAGCTACCTCTGACTCTTAGAGAGTTGACCCACCATTAAAGAAGCCTCTCCTCCCTCCACCACCACCACGGCCTCTCGGGGTTCTGCCTTCCTTTGGCCTGGAAGTCCCTGGTAATTTAAGAGAGGCCCGGGGCAAAGATTTCACCCCCTGCTCTGAGTCTTCTTCCCTGTCCTCTGTTTCTCTCATCCCTACTGCTAGTCTGCTGTGGCTACAGGCTTGCGAAAGAGAAGACTGTTTGTTTTATAACAGGAGCTTAACATGATTCATTTCGGATTCCCCAAGGACTTTTGTAAAGTTTGGAATGAGTCATAATATATTTTTTTTATTAAACTCCAAGACCCAACAAGCAGGAGACTCTGTTCGACAACATACTATAACTGATGTACTGCAAAGCGGGCTTTTTTTTTTTTATGGGTGAGTCTTCAGGCTGCTCCAGAAACTTTCATGCCCCTCCTATGACTGCCTGGTTCTGGAGGGTCGTTCATAGGGCTTTAGAGACTCAGCATGCCACGCTCAACACACATGCGTGCGCACACACGTATGTGCACACACAAGCCCTGTCCCTCCTAATGCCAGACACAAAAGCTAAGGGTCTCATGACAAACGCAGCACCTCTCTGCAGTCCCACCTCCAGACTCTCCCAAGAGCAAGGGCCTAGCGTGTTCTCCATCCCCATGAAGCTACGCTGCAGGGCAGGGTTCGAGGAGGGCGGTCTAGGGACCACCCCCAGCAGCAGCACTTCAGACTTTTATAAAATGCAAATTCTCAGGCCCCAGCCCAGACCTACTGAGTCGTAACCTCTGGAGGCTGGGCCCAGCAGTTTGCGTGTTAAGGGGCTCTCCAGGTGATCCGATCCTTGCTGAAGTTTGAGAACCACAGGCATAGGGCCCTGTTACTCCCAGGGTGGTCCCTGGCCCAGCAGCACCTGCGTCACCTCGAGCCTGTTGGCAACGCAGACTCCTGCCGAATCCGAATCAGCATTTTAACAGGACCTTCAGCTGAATGCCATCCATGTTTAAGGTTGAGAAGCGTCACTACATTAGGACACGGCTGGGCCTGCGTGGAGATCACCCTCTCCCTCTTACTGGCTGTGTGAGGGTAGCCAGACACGTGACTTCTCCAAGCCTCAGTGTCCTGATGCGTAAAAATAGAGACCGTTGTTCTCCCGGTTGTCCCAGTGTTGATGGAAACGCATCTCACAGCCCCGGCTCCCCTGAAGGTGCTGGGAACCTCTCCCTGCTGCTCCCTGGTGAGCACATAACCTCCTCCCCACTGACACTCACGCTCCCTGGGTGATTGTGGCTCCATTCTTATAGCCCCCACTCCTCCTGTGTTTCTGGTTTTCTCGCGATCACAGATCCTCACAGCGTTTGGTTGAAGCTCTCCGATTCTGCGTGTGGAAAGGTTCTTAATGGTCTTTCCTTTGAAGTGTTTTGAATGTTCTTCAAATTCAGCACTGCCCTCTGATCAGGGCATGCCCAGTGACCTCTGTAGCACAGATCAGGAAGAGGGTTTCTCCTGTGCTATCCAGTGTGAGGCTGCGTTCCAGCACAGCAATTGGGCGTGTGCCACAAAGCCTTCTTACACACAAGGGTACTTAAGAAAGGGCAGAAAACAGGATACCTCAAATCTGATAAATTGCTGAGAAGTGCTACAACTGACCTCCAACTCACAGGCCTGTCCCCGGTCCCCTGCCTCCTACTGTGTCACGGACCCTTGTTGGGAACAAGGACACAAGCCCCGCTCTGTGCCCCAGATGAAAGGCGACAAAGCCAGACACAAGGGGCGGGGACAAGGGGAGGTGGAAGTGCACTGACCCTTTCTGGGGCCCCCCAAGGGGAGACAGAGGAATCAAAGCCCTTCCAGACCCCAGACGAGTGGCAATTTCCCTTCCCAGGGTGTGGAGTTTAAAAAAATGCACGAGACAGGGCTGCCTGTGTGCACGGAGGGGCCCTTGCACACTGCTAGACGGGCGGATATTGGGACTGCTGGTGAGAATAGCAGCTTGGCAATCGATTCAAGAACCTCAAAAAAGTCCATATCCTTTAACCCAGTAATTCTACTTCTGGGAATCTATCCTAAGAAAATAATCTGAAATGCAGACCAAAATTTATACACATGGGTGTCCCCTGAAGCTTTATTTATAAGAACAAAAAATTGGAAAGCACTAAATGCTCTGCTTTAGGGAGTCGGTTAGGTAAATTATGGTTCCTTTATAGAATGGAATATTTTGTAGCCGTTAAAAATGATGTTTACAGAGCTTTTAATGGCATGGGGAAATGCATGTGGTATACCATTAAGTGCAAAAGGCAGGATATGAAATTACACACACACAGTGCGGTCTCAGCCATGGAAAACAATTAGAGAAAACTCACAGGAAACACACACATACAAACTGTTAACAGTGGTTGTCTCTGGGTAGTGGGACGGTGGATGATTGTTTTCTCCTTTTCTTTCCGCCTTCCTGGGTCTTTTCTACATTTGGAAATTATTGCTTATCAGCTTCGGGAAGTGTATTTATTTAAGCTTCACAGCCAATGAAGGGAAAAAATCCCCATTAGTTTGAGTTCTGATGAAGGATACAACAGCTGTTTCTCCCTCCTGTATATATGTTGTTTTTGAAATCACAGAATAAAATTAAATAAACATTATTTACCAAATTAAAATCAAATCAAAATAAACAAAGCATCTCAGGCCCTGTTGAGGAAGGCTTCTGCTCCCCAAAGAAGCGATTGCCTGCTTCTAGCTTATCATTTTTCAGGGATCTTATAAAACCAACCACTGTGAAATTGACTTCTAACTGATCTTAATTGAGATGGGGCCCAAATGCGAGGATCAGAAATGAAATTCAGGACGGCCACCCCGAGGGCTGGGCTGTGGATGGGGCCTTGTAAATCCCAGGTCGCAGATGAGCTGGCTGGGGGTTATTGTACAGTTCCAGATTCGGCTGCCTGACTTCACGAGTGACTCCAGGGTCCTGCCACCCATTGGCTGTTGTGTCAGGAGCTCAGGGCTGAGCAGGAGTTGAGTTTAGATTCCCTGGGCCTGCAAGGATTTTAGAAAGCCTGTGGTTGGACATTCCATTCTCCACCCTACCAATAACCCCACCCATCCACTCCCTCCTCTAGTATGTAAGCATCCTCATTCATGTGTCTGTCCCTCTCTGGGAGTGTGTTTAACACTTCGCGATGGTCAGCTGTGAGCAGGTATCCTGTTAGGTCTCTAACAAGCATCGCCTTTTTTAATCCCCATAGTGACCCTGTAGATGAAATATTATCAAGCCTCATTTTAGAGTGTAGAAACCTCAGGGTGCCTGGGTGGGTCAGTCGGTTGAGCGTCTCACTCTTGATTTTGGCTCAGGTCATGATCCCAGGGTGGTGGGATCAAGCCCTGAGTTGGGCTCCATGCTCAGCGTGGAGCCTACCTAAGAATTCTCTCTCTCTCTCCCTCTCTCTCTCTCTCTCCTCCCCCTCACTTTCTCTGCCCCTCCTCCCCACTCTTACTCACTCTGTCTCTAAAAATAAAAAATAAAAATTAATTAAAAAAATAGAGTATAAGAAATTCAAACATTCTTCCTTCTGCCTGTTGTGAAGCTGATGCGACTTCAGGGATGAGCCTCGTCTTCTCATTGGGATCTCCTCCGACTTTCGAGTGGCCAGTTCTCTTCACAGTAAAAGCAAACCGTCCAGGCCCCCACATATAGGCTGAAGATTGCTCAGGTCCCACCCTGGTCTCCCAAATCTCTTTGACCAACCTTTCCCTGCTTGCCACCTGGGTGCCTGGCCCCCTTCTCCCTGCCCTCCTCCCTTGGGGTCCCCCAGAACCCCTCTTGCAGCCGTCTGCTGTCGGATGCATTCATTGCTCCCTGAGATAGAATATAACTCTTCTTCGTCTGAATCTAGCAGGCCTACTCTTTCATATCCCAATAGGCTCATAATGGCATTTTCCCCTCCGAAAGAATTCTCTCTTAAAGATACCTTCTGACTCATTTTCAAGCCAGGCAGCTTCCAACATGTTAAAATAACTTTGTGTGTGTGTGTGTGTGTGTACACTTCTCACCACACTGTACACTACAAAATATAGCACTGGAACACATCTAATATTAAAATGAAGAGAACTAATTAATGAGAAAGGAAACAGAACAACTAATGTGATCTAAAATGGTAACAACACAAATGTACTGGTGTACTCTCACAAGTTTGAAAATCTCCATAAGGTAGCTGTTTTCTGGGAAAATGTGAAGTACTCAAACTAACGAAAAAAAAGAAAAAGGTAGAAAAAAACTTTAAAAAGATCTTAGGCAAAGGGAACATTGAACAAGGTTTTAATGGAATGATTTATTTTTACAAGGCCCCAGGTTAAGATGATTTAATGCAGAAACTTTCCAGGTATCAAGGCACAAATGATCAAATGATCCCCACGCTTGCCAAGTGGACATGGTTTGGGATCGCATGGCCTTGTGTTTCAATCCTGATTTACACTTACTAGTTGCATGGCCATGGATGAGTTATTCGATCTCTCTGAATCTCAAGTTTCCATACGAATTCTGCAGTGGCAGTGGTCATGGGGAGACAGAGGAGCCCACATGGGCTTTCTGGGAGGAGCCGGCTTGTGCTGAGCTTGACTTACCAGTAACCTTTCACATGCTTGCTCGGACCCCTTTCCCCCACGGGATGGACTTGTAAGTTGCCTGGCCTATGTTATGATAGAGTCCGTGCCGTGGAAATGCCAGACCCTTGTGTCCTGTGAGAACTTCCTGCGTATCTACCACAATACTTCCAACACCACTAACACCACTAACGGTGACTCTGATTAGGCCCCTCCTGTGCCCTGGCATGGTGCTGAGTCCCACGTGCGCTAGCTCACTTAATCTTCGAAACAACCCTACAAGGTAGATGCTACTAGTGCCCCCTTAAATGATGAAACTAAGACATAGACAATCACAGAGAGTGCCTGACCCAAGGTGCACTGTTAAATAACAGCACCAGGATTGGAACTCGGGCTGTCTGGCACCAGAGGACTCTGAGACCACAGTTTCCTGCGTTGACTAGTGCCTGGGATTTGCAGAGCCTTTGACAGTTGACGGTAGATGTCACGCACCTCTATGCATCACTGCTGCAGTCAGATGTTCTTACCTCTACTGGTAAGACAGGACTGGAGGACTCCCAAGTGATGTACCCTATGTCGTTCTGCCAAAAAGGGATTATCCAGGGTCTAAATCTAAGGCTTCCCTCTGGCTTTTGGAGTTCCCATGGCCGCAGGGGACCTAAACGCAAGGTGAGTGATCCCTGTGTCTCAGCAGCTCTCAGTCTACTTACGGAGCACTGCTTGTGAATGCAGCCACCGCTCCAAGAATTGCCGCCAGGGAGACCTGCCAGGCCTCCTCTCTGCATCCACCACCTTCCAGAAGTTTTCCACCCTCTGAGTCCCATGGGAATTTCTCACCTCTGAGGTCCTGCAGCTCCGATGCTTCTTAGGGTCCCTGAGGTATTTTACAACTGGTGTGTCATGTGCTCATGTCCTAAACTGCTTAGGATCCGTTCAGGCCTCACATTGTGACTTTGTGGCAGTGAGATCATGTGTCACTGTGAAATGGGGATAGCAGTGCCAGCCTCCTTAAATCATCATCATGCTAGCAGAACATGTGGGATGGTAGCTTAGCTCTGGGCTTGGCCCTTTCTGTCTTTATACCTGAGAGCCCTGTGCCTCGGTTTCCTCATTCCCGGGATGGGGATAATGATGCCTTAGCCCAGGGGCTAGGGTAAGGATGACATATGTAAAGCATTGAGCAGAGTGCCCCGTAAGTACTACGTGAATGCCAATGACTAGTGTGTCGTTGTGATTATTATCATTACACGATGGTTATTCCCCGTGCCCTTCTTGAGCATGGGGACATGTATCTTCTATTGCTCTGTGATGCCCAGTCCTTATGACTGCACCATCATACCAGAGTTAGCAAAAGCAGGTGCGCAGGACAGAGCATTGGCCTTAGATCCCGTGGTCCCACATTCTGTGACTGAGCTCCTTGAACCTCAGTTTTCTCATCTTTAAAATGAGGAAAGGATCTGCCTCACAGGGTACTTTAGAGATTAATGAGCCACGTTTCATGTAAGTGTTTGACCCAGAATACACAGAAACAAGTTTGACTTCCTTTCCCTTCCTTGGTTGTAGTTTTTCAGTGAACAGAGCCATATTTTGGACAAAAAGCAGACATATTGCAGAGTTTCTGGGGTTTTTTTTTGTTGTTGTGGTTTGTTTGTTTGTTTTTGTTTTAGGAGGACGTTTCAGGGCTGGTTTGATGAGGAAGCACTAACCTAGCCCCTACTGTAAGGACAGGACTATGTGGATACAGAGGAAATACAAAACGTGCCCCCGGCCCCAGGGTCCTCTGATGTTTTGCCTGTGGCTCAGTGAGATCAGACTCCATTGCAAAGAGCTGTCTCTGCAGAGGCCACTCACCTATGAGCACCTCATCTTGGAGATCCTATTCCTCTGAGTTCCCAAGTCAAGGACCACTTTCACGGAAATGTTTATTTTCCAGTAGATGGAGGAATACAATCCAGAGTGCCTTCCTAAACTGTTAGCTGCATATTAATCTGTGGGGACTAATATCATCACATAATTAGTATAGCAGTGCTCCCAGCTTAATTGAAAATGCTACATATGAGGGGCAGTTAATGAGAAATGCAAGACTTGATGATTCAGAACTGCTGAGATTTAGCGGTTTAGTGGGTGTAGCAAGGAAGTGTTGGATTTATTTCCCTTTGCTATTCTCTTTGTACATCTGGACAGGAAGGGCTCTGAAAGGAGTTAGTAACAGTATGTATGGTTAGCAAACTTTGATGATCTGGAAGTCCCTCAGCTCTTCGGAACCCGGCAGAGAGCCAGGCAGGCAGGAAACGGGAGAAAAAGCCTCCCAGGTGACAAAACACATTGCTAATTTGTCTGAGTCCTGCAGTCCCTTCACTTTTCTGAGAAGTCCTCTCAACCCATCTCATAACCTGTTGGTATATTCTTACTTTGTACAAGAGCTTAGTGAAGCCAAATGAGCTGGTCCCCCGAGCATTAGCAGACCAGCAGCAGTGGCTCCCAGCAGCGGGACCCCCTAGGGGCCCAGTGAGTAGGGTTTTCAGGGCACAGAGTGTGTTTGGGGCCCAGGGGGGATAAAGACGCTTGAGAATGAATCCCCTCTCTTAAGGAGCTTACAGTTTTGGGGCAGACAGATGTTGTCATTGTCATGCCTCTTAGCTTCAGACAACAGAATCGACCCTGGCTAGTTTAAATCAGAAAGCGATTTAATACAGGATATGAGGTGGCTTGCAAACTTTCCAGGAAGGCCAGAGACCCGATCTGGGATGCCAGAGAGCCAGAGAAGTCCCCAAACACCACACAGGCCTGCTGGAATGCAATCTCCTTTATCGCTACGCCTTGAGACTCAAAACCCTAGGAACTAGACGGTGGTCCCGACACTGCAGCTATCCGGATAAACCAACCCTTGGCCACCATGATTGTGGGAAGGCTTGATTCATCTGCGACAGTGTCTTCCCACTGTGCTCCTGGGGATGCGTTTGCTGGGTGGAACAGGGGTCTGGCTGCAAGGGAGTCCATGTGCCATTGCCAGCTGGGCAGCCTCTGTGGAATGAAAGGCACACAGGATGTGGGTGGCTATGGATGCTGATGGAGCCAGTCTGTGGCAATGCTGGGGATGGGGCCAGATCATTAGAGTCCAGCGAGCCAGTTCCTGTTGTAGAGTTTTGCTCCAAGAGCTAACCCATTGTCTGGCAAGGTGCATGACAAGGTGAACACACAGTGACACCTGAGTGCTAACAGTCAGGGAGGGGACTGCAACACGAGAGAGTAAGCATGGAAACTGTAAAAGCGCAAAATGCCAGGGCCACTGCCTTCAGGAACAAATACCATAGAGACGTCATAATCAAGAAGGGCATCATCGTAAGAGAGCTCAGTAAAGGGGCGCCTGGGTGGCTCCACCACTTAAGCGTCTGACTCTTGATCTCGGCTCAGGTCATGATCTCACAGCTGTGAGATCGAGCCTCGCATTGGGCTCTCCCCTGGGTATGGAACCTGCTTGGGATTCTCTCTCTACTTCTCTCTCTCTCTCCCCCTCTGTCCCTCCCCAACTTGTACATGTTCTCTCTCAAAAAAGAAAAAAGAGAGAGAGAGAGAGAGAGTGCACTGAGTAAAAAGAATAGCCATACACTATCCTTAGCCATTAAGGAAAGTTTACAGTGTATTCAAGAGACTTTGATTAGAGGACAGGAACATCTCTAAAAGGCTTCTGGGTGGTTTCACAGAGACGTGAATTTCCCCCCATCACTATTTTGTGCTGCAAGGCTGAGACACAGACATCGGGAGACCTGCCTACTCCAAGTGATTATTTATCACATAGCCCATGTCCTACAATGGTTATCAGGAAACACGGTGCTATGGCAGCATCAGAGCCCGGACTCCAACCTGCAGAATAAGTGCCACTTAAGCCAGGACCAGGAGCCTCCCATGTCTTTCCAGGATGCCAGACTCTCCCAGACAGAGCTGCAGATGCTTTCCGAAGACTAGCCCATGGTGCACAGGGCGGCAGCGGCTCCCTCCTCAGTCTTGTTATGACTGTAAAGAAGGAAAAGTCTGAACATCAGGCTTGAGGGGGGAAAGAAATTGGCCTAAATAACTAAAGAAAAATAAAAAAGAATGTCCTCATTCGTATCCAGAGCTACAGGCCAATCTTGGAAAATGAAAGGAGGATGGGGAGGGGCCTGGTGCTACAGCGTTAGTAAGAGGAGAAAGGAGCAGTCTCCTACAGCACAGGCCAGTTATCAGGTTTTGAACATGACAAGCCTGACATATATTTGCACATTTATATATTGATTTATTTTCATACATTTATGTATTTGTATCTACCTAGAGCCTGGCCCGTTTCTCCTGTCCTCTGATCCAGTTTTCTGTTCCCTTCTCTCTGCCTTTCTCAACTTCCCCGCCCCAAGTCCCCACTTGGTCCTTCATTGACAAGATTATTAGCAATGCTGCTGCTACCTCTTAGTGCCGTGTTATTATTACGAAGGCCCTCGCTTTCCCGTCTTGTCAGGCCTCACAGCCGGTGGGGGGGGGGGAGGGGAGAACAGAAGTTCTGACCCAGATCCAAGCCCACACCTCCACCTCTCACTTTCTCCCCTACTGTGGGGCCATCCTGCCTGTGGGCTTCAGCTAGAATTTTGTCAGGGAAACTTAGGATGGAGTTGTTAGTCTTCTGCCCTTCGTATCAGGATGAGGCCCTGTGGCTTCCCTGAACTCAGTGCCAGAGACTTGGTTCTGGAAATCTGAAGGCTTCAGCAGCTCTTTCCATCTGGCCTCGTCCAGGGGAAAAGCCCACCACACTGCCCTATCGGCAAGGAGGCAGGGAAGGCTTCACGAGTACAATGTTTCTCTTCCTAAGAGAAATACCAGCCCTGGGAGATGAAACTGCTTCCATTCCCTGGTAGCAATTACGTGCACAATTAAATTTCCAGCAGGTGTCACTTAAGAGGTTGAAACCCATGAGTGTTCAAATGAGAAGGCAGAAAACAGGCTTCGAGAAGGCACAGGCAAGGCCTCTCTACTGGGGGTGGAGGAAGCAAACACATGGACTTTTCCCAAGCACTTGCCACTCCTCAGTCGCTTTCCCAGAAGTGATCTCAGCCCAACCCAAGGACAGCCCTCGGTGCCGAGGTGACCAGGCCCTGTTTGAACTGAGAAACTGAGCTCTGAGCCCTGCAGTGAATTGCCCATTGTCGCTCAGCCAGGTAGGCTAAACTGACGCAGGTGCACATGCCTGTACAGGGAATGGAATGTGTGTATAGCATTCAGTGTTCTGTTTAAGCCCAGAGAGGGCCAAACCCTCTCAGATTTTTTTTTCTGGTTTTCACAGTGCCCAGCATAAAGCAAGTACCCAGTAAGTACTTGATAGTATACTTCTGGATAGCAATTTTCTCCCCATTGCTCAGCTGAGGAATGAGGTGTCCAAAGGGAAGAAAGTGCCAGGCATGTGCAAGCTTATTTAAATTGGCATTTACACTCAACAGTGCAAGTTATTACCCTCCTTTTATAGACAAGGAAACTGAGGTGCAGAGAAGTGAAGGCACTTGCTCAAGGCTGCTCAACGAACAAGTAGCAGATCCTGGATTCGAACTCAGGTCTGCCCGCTTCTGAAGACTATGTGCCTTGCAGTAAATTGAACAGCCCCCCTCCCCCTTGGGATCCATCACATTGCACAGGCCCCTGCATGCTCTCCCAGTGATACCCTGAGGGTGGTGAGTTCAGGGCTGTCACACTCTTCAGTGCAGCCATATTGAAAGATCCCCTTCCTTCCTGCTCAGACCCTGGGCTGAGTCTCAATGGCCTTCTGTTTTCTCTAAGCACGTAAACCGTGTCTTTGGGCCATCTTAACCAAGGTCTACCCATTGGAGGGTCATAAAAGGCCACCTGGAGATAGGGAAAGAATATATGCTGGAGCTCTGCCAGGCCTGCTTCCTTGCTAAGAAGGAAGACTGTTAGACTCACCATCTCCTTTCCCCACTCACTGCCCTCCAGTATGAAGTGATACACCTGGTCCCCATGTGGCCTAAATATATCACCCTCTGCACCATCTCGAAACTAGAGGTCAGCCTTCCTGCACCATCTCTTTCAACCTTTCCTCTCTGGGAGCTTACCAGTTTATATTAAAGCCAGCTACCAAAATCACCTAAATCCCCTGCATCCACCTTATCTCCCTGCCTCTGTCATAATCTAGACTGGTGCACTAGCCTCTCGGCCGGTCTGCTTTATATCTCTCTTCCCACCCCAGTCTTCCATATAGTAACAGGCGAACTTTGTAAAACATTTGTTTTATTCATCCAACCAGCCAGCCAACCTTCCCATCCACCCAATAAATATAAGTGGGATATATGAGCATTTGCTCACATACATATATACGTGTATATACATGTGTACTGTATGTCAGGCCTCAGGCTAGACTCGGAATGCAAAGTTAGATAAGAAATGGTCAAATCTGTAGGGGAGAGGATACATAAATTGCAGTGATCAGGAAGGGACACCAAAGGACTGGTGTCTGACCCCGGCTGGCAGCCTCAGTGGGATCCGAACTTGTAAGGTAAAGGTGGTGACAGGGTTGGTAATATAGGGAGAGCTGCTGTGCGCGTACACGGTTTGGCACTGCATTGCTTGTTTGGGGAACCACACATACCTGGCAAGGTCAGAGAGAAGGGTGGTTGCTGGGAAGGCAGAAACCGAATCATGACATGCCTTGTTCTGAAACTGGAATTTCATCTCGTTGGCAATACGATGTCGTGAATGGTGTTTCAAGTAAGGAGGCAATCTGGGCGGAGAGCTCTTAACCACTCTGCTCTCCGCGTCTCACTTGGACCCCTGGCAAGCTTTTGTCCGCATTCTCATCTTCAACCAGACCTGCTTAGACTCTTTCCTGGCTGGCCAACATTCTGCCCAAATGACACTTCTGTTCTCCCAGACGCTGCTTACCGACAGGAGTTCCAAGTCACACTCAGAGAAATTCCTTTTTATTCTCTCTCTGTTCTGGACACAGTGTGACTTGAATGTCAGTGCAAGTCACTGGCCAGTGGCTGCCGAGTGTGTGGAGAGTGAACTGTTTGGGGATGCAGGCAGCAGCTTCCGGCCAACTGTGTCCACCTGTCACTCTGGAGGGCTTGGTGGGAGCAAATCATGAACAGGCCAGCTGCTACTTCCTGCTTTTCTAATCGTCTATCAAAGAATTAGAAAACCCACTCGCTGTCATCGCTGAATGCAGGTGGGGTCAGCAAGCGCATGTTCAGTTTAAGAGCAGGAAAGAGGAAGGACTCAGGTGTGGGCCACACGGCACAGGCTTCTGCGCCTGGAGGGCCTACCCCGGCGTGCGGCATCGGCCTCACATCGTCCTCCCTTCTCACTTCCCGCCAACCTCAGCACCACCTGAGTTGATCCCATTATTAGCTTGTCTTCAGGGTCCCTTATACATCCCTGCCTCTGAAGAAAGCATGATCTAGAGCCCTGAAGAACTGGGTTAGAGCGGTTGCCTTTGTAACTTTGGGCAGGTAGCTTCACCTCTCTGAGTCTGGTTTCCACGTTGTAAGCTCCACGCTAATGCCTGAGTCTTGCTCAGAGCTGGGTGATTGGAAGTCTTAGCATATGTGAAGAATCTTTGTAACTGCCGTGGGGAGAGATATCTTTTTTTTAATGTTTATTTATTTTTGAGAGCGAGCACGAGCACAAGTGGGGGAGGGGCAGAGAGAGAAGGGGACAGAGGATTCAAAGCGACTCTGTGCTGACAGGTGCTAAGTAAGCACCTTTAAATTACTAGCGCCAAAGCATTGTGGGCGGGATGGAAAGAGTTACTAATTTAGGTATTGTGGTATTTTGTTTTTACTCTAATTTGTATTTTTGATTACTAGAGAAACTGAACATTTCCCCCATGTGTTTATTCACTTAATATACTTTTCGTATAACACACCCATGTCTGTTCCCAATTTATTTATTGTCGTCCTAAATTATTTCCCACATCAATTTGTACCAGATCATTCCTGAATGATTATTAACCCTCTTCTGTCTTCCATGCTATAAATATTTCTTCCAGCTTGATGTCCTTTTTACTTTATTTCCTTCTTGTTACGCAGAATTGTAAAGTAAAATTAATTTCCATTCATGTTAAGTTGTATAATCAGCATGCTGAAACTCCAGCCACGGTTTGGAAGTAGGTTTCCTGAGGCACCTTTTCCCCACCCCACTGAGTTCAGGGGGATGAAGCAAGCATCAAAGGCAGACTCAAGGTAAAAGCAGGTACAAGTGCAGTTCTAAGCCGAGGGCCCTTGCTAGGCAGCCAAAGGACATGTCTTTTGTACTATAAACATATGATTTGTTTCTTTGTGTGCTTTACTGCAAACATTTGACTTTGATCTTGGTCATAAGGCCCAGGGACTTGTTTTTAAAGTTTTCCCTGGTAGCACCCATCCCCCACCTGCTGCCTGTCCCATGTTATGGTGACCAAATGGCTCCTCCAGTGTCATAAGGCTCAGAAACAGAAGGTCTGGGTTAGTTATTGGTGATGACTGCAAAAGTCCTATAGCCTGGCCTTTATAGATTATGAAGTGCTTTTCATCCGTTTTTCGCTTGGTCTTCACAACAACCCTCTAGTCAGTGATAATCTGATTTCCATGATCTGCTGAGAGAACTGAGGCTCAGAGAGGTTGTCTGTGTCCCCACACTAGTTACTGGGAGAGGTAGGAGCCCTGTCCTTAGATGTCAGAGCTGCTGCCATCTCTGCTTTGCGAAGTTTGCTCCTGGGGATGGTCTTGACCTCCCAGTAAAGGAGCAGGAGCAGTGTTTGAGGTCAGAAATTCAGTTCTAAAAAGAGAAAGGCCTCCCCCACTGCTCAGGAACTCTTGGATTCTAAACTTCTGACCATGCATAATGCACTGTCTGTCCTTTCCAACCACATGGAGATGCTACTCCAGAGAGTGTGAGTGATGTCCTAAGAGAAGGAGCAGTGGCTAATGATGATCAGCATGTCCTGAAATGGCCTATAAGGCACGGCTTAAATGGCAGCTTCCGTGCTGTCTACCTTAAAAGTAAAACAGCAGTTATCTTACCAGCAAAATGGGTTCATTGCAGGAATAGGAGAGGAATTACAATTTGGGACATGCAAGCTATGGCAAACCATAGGCATTTCTGGAGATCAAAGGAGAGGAACATTACTTTATAAAGAAAAGAGGGAATTGAGAGGCACCACTTGGAATGAAAGTCCCTTGGAAGAAAGCAAGAGTTCAGAGGTTTCTCATTGCTGAGTTGCAGCATTTTCTTATTGGCTGAGCTTGTGGCTGGGCAAGGAGAAAAATCTTCCTTTCTCCAGCTGGCCTAGTAAAGTGGGCTTCTGTTGGGAATGCAAGATCCCCCTTTCTTCCTGTGAGTGGTAGGGTGGGAGAGCACCCCCCCCCACCTCCCAATTCCATTTTTTTAAATTTTATTTTTTCATATTTAAGTTAACTCTTTACTCTGATGTATATAGTTCAATATATAATGTGAATTCTATCAACTTATTTAAAAAATTTATGTTAAAAAACATCCCCCTTCTATTCTAGCCCCAGTCAGATATTGTCAAGATGGATATTTGAACCAGATGTATCCTAGTTAACATTTGTAGTTAAAATTCTATGGTCCTGAGTAAGCAAATTAAGCAATCCCCACATGGAGTTCTTATTGGTTCTAGCCAGTTTTGCAGTAAGCTTCTCTGCCAAAAGCATTTCACTGAAAGATTTTCACACAAACATTTTCTCTACATAACTAATCGGCTCTAGGACAATTTTGCCATTAAAAAAATAAATAAATAACTGGTTGACAGATTGGTTTGACAGTTTGTTGGTTTCAACAATTGGTTGACAGTTTGGTTTCATTTCTCCGTTAAAGCAATACTTTCATTTTTATATTATATAAGTCTTAGCCCTAATGGTCTATGCAGTGAGGCAGAGGTCTACACATTTCACATAGAACTTTGGAGCATCTATCAAAGGACATGTGACAATACGCCAAGAACAAATAATAGCATAGAAGGCTTTCACAACACAATATGAGGCTCAGTTACAAATACACTGCCTAGTATTTGGAAACTGATGCCACTTTTTTTTTTAATTTAAATCCAAGTTAGTTAACATATAGTGTAATAATGATTTCAGGAATAGAATTTCCAGCTCCATTCTAAATGAGGCTTCCTTTATTTAGTTTCACACCAAGACTTTCCTTGGTTAAATAGGATTTGGTCCTCCCCCTTGGAAGTTCATAGACCACTGGAAGAAACAGAGACCTACCCAAACAACTATAAAAAGTGTATGCAATACTCCAGCAGTGTCATTCATTCATCTAGCAAATATTAACTGAGCATCCTCTATGTACCCAGCACCATTCTAATGGAACCCTAAGCACAATAGAAGAATATCATGAAGCTTATACTCTGGCAGAGGAGACAAACAGTAAGCAAGTTCATAAACAAGTAGCATGTCAGATGCTAAAGAGTACTGTGGAGAAACATAGGGAAAGGTGTTGGGAGTGTTGGAGGGAATCACAATTTTAAGTCGGACTGTCAGACATGGACAGAAATGTACAGGGTAGCATGGAGAAGATAGGTCTTCACTAGCCCAGAGGAGGGATGGCATTATTGGCAGAGGAAACAGCAAAGGCAGAGGCATGAACGTGAGAGGCTATGGGCATGTTTGGGAAATTGCACACAAGTCAGGTGTGGCAAGAGGAAAGGAAAGGAAAATTAAGGACTTGATGCTGGAGAGGTCAGCTGTGGCCACACTGTGAGGGCTTTTTCATGTCCCAAGGGGGAAGGCTGCCAGGGACCATGTGAATGCGGTGGTGAGTGCAGACCACATCTACCCCAGCTGCCCTCTGAGCTATTGGCCAGCCAACGGCTCACCCGGCTGAGAGGCACTGCTTTTATAACCAAGAAAGGGTTAAAAACAGAAGAGTCTCGTACTCTCAGTGGCCTAGTCCCATCATGAGGAAAACACCAGAAAAGTTCCAATAGCGGAACATCCTACAAAATACTTTTCTAGTGTACCCCCAAAATTGTCAAGGTCATCAAGAACAAGAAAAATTCTAGAAACTACCACAACCAAGAGGAGTCTAAGGACTTGTGATAACTAAATGTAATGTGGTGCCCTGCATGAGATCCTGAAACAGAAAATATTAGGTAAAAACTAAGGAAATCCAGGGGCACCTGGGTGGCTCAGTTGTTTGAGCATCTGACTTTGGCTCAGGTCACGATCTCACAGCTCGTGAGTTCAAGCCCCACGTCAGGTTCTGTGCTGACAGCTCAGAGCCTGGAGCCTGCTTCGGATTCTGTGTCTCCCTCTCTCTCTGCCCCTCGCCTGCTCACGCTGTCTCTCTCTCTCTCTCTCAAAATAAATAAACATTAACAAAATTATAAAATAAATATATATTTTTAAAAAACTAAGGAAATCTGAATACCCTATGGAGTTTAGTTAATAGCAATATCATAATATTGGTTTGTTGATTATAACAAAAGAACCATCTGAATATAAGATTATAAGGTGTTAATAATGGGGAAACTGGGTGCAGGGTATATGGGAACTCTATTTGCAATTTTTCTGTAAATCGAAATAGTTCTAAAAATATTTTGTTAAGAAACCATGAGACATGTTATAACAAAAAATGAAAAAAAGCCCAAGTAGGAAAACATTGGTAACCCCCAAATTTCCTTGGTTTTCCCATCTCTGGAAAAGATTCTTTTTTTTTTTCCAATGCAGTTTGCCCCCACCCCACCCCCACAAATGTTTTTAGCTTCACCAGGGTAGAAATAAGCATATGTGTCATGAGATGGGAAAAGGTGGGTGGGGATGCTGAGGTTGAGACATGTCTGTACTGAAGACTCAGTGCCGGCTTCCTCTCTGAGACCGATAGAAGTTTCCAAGGAGGTTAAGCATGTGGCAATTCATTAACAGCCTTGCTGTTCCACACCTGGTGGTCCTTTCAGGTCCTATGGGGGCCATTGGTCTGGGACACTTGGGTCAGTCAATAAAAAGCCACCTGTGACAAGGGCCTGAGCAGAAGCAGAAAGCAAATGCATCACGGATCCCAGAGTCCCCTGCCCTGACCGTGGGAAGCTGACCTCTGCTAGGAAACTTGCCCACCATGCAAGGGGCTGGATCTCATGGAAAGCTTGCAAGCCATCATCCCTCAATTTCTGGTGAGCTCTTTTCCCCTGTGTCTCTCTCTCGGTCCCAGCCAGTGTTTGTCTGTTTATGGATACTTTTTCACATCCAAAGTCTTCCTTAGTGACCAAGGATGCTCTGGCTCTCAGCAGTCACTAAAGCATTTTCCTTTATTCCCATCTCCATCCTCTCTCGATAAAGGATTGCTCCGCCACCTCTCTGAGTTTGGAAGGATGGTGGCTAACCCTTTATGTAGGTATCCCCACAGACGACACCCAAGCAAGCCATATCATATTAAGACTTAAATGTCTCACTGAATTTGCTGAGCGATGTCTTTCTTGGTCTGTCTCACTGTCATCAAACTTCTGACTTCCCTACAGAGACTCAGGACACCCTAACCTGCCAAAGGATTCTGAAGTTTCATAACCGAGCTCCTTGGGGTCTATTGCATTAATGACCACCTTTCCCTACATCAGTTTACTAATGGACACAAGAAGTCGCATTCAAGCTGGCTCTACTCATGGGGGGAAAAAAGGATTTACCTGACTATGTATTCCTACCCTCCTCCTTCCAGGGCTGCTTCCCCAACCTTACAGGTGCCCCACCTATCACTCTATTACATGTCACATTCAACTGCAGTGGTCACTTATGTAATGGCTCCCTGTCCTGGCCCAAGCACCGTGTGTCTTTGTGCATCCATTGTACCCGAGGCTGCAGAGTGGGTCTTCCATTTGCACGTTCTTTCTCAGCACCTCTATCAGTCAGAGTTTCAGCAGGAAAACAGAAGCTACTCTAGATTTTCAACAGAGGGAATTTAATATAGGAATTGGTCCCAGTTGGTGAAACAGCGAACCTTGAGACAACCTAGAGATCAACAACAACAGGAAACCACTATCAACCCTAGACTGGAGGGACAGACAGACAGGATGATGTTTCTAGACCCCAGAAGCTGGAACCAGCAGGAGCTGGAACCATTCTATAGGGTGCCGGTCAGGACCTGAAGCAACAGTTTATGTGGCTGCTGCCAGGGATGCTAAGAAAAGCAAGAGAAAGAGACATTGACCCTAGTTCCTCCTTGACCCTAGCTCCTCCTTTCTACTGACCTCCAGTCTTGTGCCACAGCCTTCCATTTGCTAGACCCACCTGCCCAGAAGCTGGTAGGCAAGGGAGCCCAGGCATTACAGCTCCCTGTGAGATGGAGCAGAGCAGGAAGTGTGTGTTGGGGGGTGGCGGGGTGGATAGGCCTGGGAGCAAACAGACAGATGACTGCCTACTATTTATTCAACCCTGTCACCCCACCACCCTCTTGTTCAAGGCCTAGTTGGCCCCCACCCATTCCAGAAAGCTGCTGCTCTTTTCTCATTTCTATGATCGAGACAGCTGGCAGCCTGATTAGGCATCATATTCTTGTATGATCTCCTGGGTTGAACAAATGAGGGAAAATCAGGCTCCTCTTTTACCTTGGGCAGGAGGGGGGGGTGGACAGTAAGCTTTAGTCCTCCAATCTTGCTCATGTGGATAACTACTGTCCCAAGCCCCTTGGAGGAGAGCAGTGACTCTCTTGTTTTGTAGGATCTTCAAGGATAGAGTGGTTCTGTTCATTCTTGGAATGGTGGTAGCCCCCGGGTCTCAACTACACCTTAAATGATTAGCGTCTACTCTACAAGAATAAACCCCCAGCCCACACCCCACCATCCGGCCATATTCTCCCCAGAGGGCTTATGTTCAGCAGTTATTCTAGAAGGCTGGTGAGTTGCTTTGGGGAACCTCCAGCTGTTGTCTGAGATGGTTAGTTGTTTGCAGCCTGCCATTGCTCACGTTGCCTCTCTCTTCCTCCGCTAGCTTGGAGCCCACACTGCTGGCGTGGGAGCTCAGACAGAGGGGAATGTGGACAGGAAGAGTCCAAGGGCATAGCAGAAGAAACAAAGGCCCCTAAGTTTGCGCAGCCAAGAAAATAACATGAAACAAGATGAGGGATTTGGGCTGGAGTTGTTTTGTTTTGGAGCATTTCAGGGGGCCAGGCATGCAGTAGTGTTTGGATTGGGAAGAAAGGCATAACTGTGCAGAAGAAAATCCTTTTCAGATTTTACTCTAGCTGTTACTGGATTAAAGAAAAACCAAGAGGATTACACTCTGAATGTGTGAAGGTTACTGATACCCAGACAGGAGGGACCCTGTCTCTTCCTGGGACATGTTGGGACAGCATTTGGAAGCAGCCGGCTTGCTTGTCCATCAGTCACTAATCTTGTAAATTTAGCATCAGGTGGAGTCACTCACAGTACTTTCCTTTTCTTTGCCTTAACAGTAGTAATAATTAAATATTAATAGTAGTGTTAGTGCTGTTGGATCAAAGTGACAGAAACCTCAGAATTAACAAATTCAACACAGAGGGACTTTTACTACTGCCTCATAGAATCCAAGGAGTAGATCTCTCCAGCCAGACAAAATGCAAAATGATGCAGTAGAATTAGAATTGGGGGTTTTAATTCAGTTCTGTTTAAATTTGTTCTATCTCTTCTTTGCTGCGCTGGTCTGCTTCTCTCTCACTGAAGACCAGCTTTCCCCTCTGTATTAGTGAGCTAGGGCTATGGTAACAAAGGAGCATAAACTGAAAAGCTTAAACAACAGAGATGTATTGTCTCAGAGTTCTGGAAGCTCCAAGTCCCAATCAAAGTGTTGGCAAGCCCATGCTCCCTGCATGTTTCCCACTGAAGGAGGGGTCTGTCCCAGGCCGCTCTTCTGGCTTCTGGGAGTTTTTTTCTATGTGGTGTTCCCTCCATATCTGTCTGTACAAATCTCACCCCTTTTGATAAGGACAACAGTTATATTGGGTTAGGGCCCACCCCAATGCCATTTAAAAAAAATTTTTTAATATTTATTTTTAAGAGAGAAAAAAGGAGACAGACAGACAGAGTGTGAGCTGGGGAAGGGCAGAGAGAGAGGGAGACACAGAATCTGAAGCAGGCTCCAGGCTCTGAGCTGTCAGCACAGAGTCCGACGTAGGGCTCAGACTCACAGACCATGAGATCATGACCTGAGCTAAAGACGGACGCTTAACCGACTGAGCCACTGACTTTATTTTAACTTGATAACCTCTGCAAAAACCTTGTCTCCAAATAAGGTCCTTTTCTAAGGTATTAGGGGTTAAGACTCCAACATATCTTTTTTGGAGGACACAATTCAGCCCGTAACACCTACATGGCCCCTAATGGCTGTCAAGATTTTCCATTTTAGTCTTCACTGCCAGAGACTAGATTCTTTTTCAATACTCAGGGAAGAATTCTAACTGATCTATCTTTGATCAGGTCAATCTCTGATCAGGTTCTTCCCCTCCCCAGAGGGCCCAGTTCTGAGTCCCCAGAACTGATCAACCCAGCTTCATGAAGGTGCTCGGCCCTGAGCCAATCAGTGATGGCTGGGGTGTCAGAGTCCTTTAAGAATATGACGTTTTTCATGGGACCTGTGTATCTACAGATCAGCTAATTAATACTGGGTACAAATCACCCCCAGATCATAGTGGTGTATAACAAAGGGCCCATTCTCTCTCAGAATCTGCATCCACCATGGACAGTGGATGTGGTAGGAGGGTGGAGGAGTGGCTCGCCGTCCCCCAGGAGTCCAGCTGACAAACCATCCCAACTGCCCATCACAGGTGCCAAAGTGAAAGGAAGCTCTAGAGGGTCCTCAACTGGCACTTAAATCTTCTGCCTGGATGGGGTACACCTCTGCTCCCAGCCCACTGGCCACAGTGAGTGACATGGCCCTTTCTGGGTGTGCGATCTCACCTGTGCCTACAAAGCACAGAGCCAGCAGTGGTTGCCAGACAGCTCTGATGACTCACAGAGCCCATGTGACAGGAACAGTGGAAAAAGTGGCTCTGAGAAGCTGGGAGATGATCTCCCAGAATAAGATGGGGTGCTACACGGGAGACTTGTGGGCAAGCACAAGGGGCCCTCAGGCCAAAGAAAGGGCAACAAGGAAGACAGTGAGGTGTTAAAGGCCCCTTGGTCTGGCTGGAGCACAGAGGGCCTGAGGTGAGAATGGCCTGGCTGGACAGTGAAAGGAACTGCTTGCTCAAAGGTGGGGCTCGGATTTTGCTGCAAAGACACTTGGGCAGCAACAAGGCTTTCCAGCCAGGAACAGCAGGGTCCCACTTGCTGGAATAGCACCAGCAGCATGATCATTTGAAGGAAGGAACGGAAGAGCACTAGACCTGCACAGAGCTCCAGCCACCCCCAGGAGTTACTGAGAGAATCACCTAGGCTCGGTGACTCTCTGGTGTGGGGTACACTTAGTTGTGAATGATACAAGGATGGCTCCGTGACAATGCTGCCATCTGCACTGGTTCCCGAAGGAAGAGGAGGAGCTGATGGACGTAGAAGGAGGGGAGGCTTTGCAGGCTGATGACGAAGGTAACCAAGGACCCAGGGAGCTTGGAGCATCCTGGTGATCGAGAACAAGTGTGTGTGCTTATCCTGCACATTCAAATCCAGGATTTTTGAAAAACAAATTTAATGTTTATTTATTTTTGAGAGAGAGAGAGAGAGAGAGAGAATCAGGGAAGGGCAGAAGAGAGGAGACACAGAGTCCAAAGCAGGCTCCAGGCTCCGAGCTGTCAGCACAGAGCCCAACGCAGGGCTCGAACTCATGAACCTTGAGATCATGACCTGAGCTGAAGTTGGGCGCTTACCTGACTGAGCCCCTAGGTGCCCCAAATTCCAGAATTGTTGATGGTGTGCCTGAAGGGTTTAAAGGTGAACCTTTAAGTAAAAGCAAGTTTTGGAAAATTGAGAAGACACCCCACTAATGCCACAGACTTCCTCAGGTTGCTTTTTAGCACTTCTGGCTGTTTGAGAATGGTTTACCCCTTGGTGTGTGCTCCCTTGATGTCAGGCATAAACTCCATCTTCTAAGCAGAGTTCTTGGCCACAAGCACATGATCCTTCTCTGCTGGGAGCCCAGTATCTTCCGCCTTACTCCTAGGCAGTGGTGCCCTGAAATGCACCCCTGCTCTACTGCAACTTCTCTCTGTCGAGGTATCCCCTGTGATAGCCTGGATCTTCAAGCCTTTCAAAGACAAATCTCCACATGCTGCAGGTGTGGGCAGCTCACTCGTGAAGGATTCACGCGCCATTGCTTGCCATGGACAGTGGGGAGGAAACCCTTGCGAGTTTCCTGAGTGGAAACCTGGAGACAACCTTTAGACCACAAAATGGCAAATGAGCTCTGCCCAGCTCCCCTGTGAAAACAGACGTGTCCGCACCGCAAGTCTGGGGCTGGCTCGCTTGACCCATGGAGGACCTGTAAAAAAAAAGTCTTTCAGGCCTATCATGAATGAGGACGACCAGTTAAACATTCATGGGAAGATTACATAAAACCATCTGCTGCCTGTATTTCCCCTTGTGTGCATTCAAAACGTGCAGCTGCTCGACACAAAACATTGCATTTCCTTGCGTGGCTCGAGGGCTGGTCCTGAGTCCTGCACGTGGTGGGTGGAGAGGAGGTGAGGCGGGAGGGAATGGGAGGGGAGCATGCCCACCCAGGGAGCTCCACCTGGATCTGAGTGTCTCAAGCACGACGGTCCAGATCTTTCCATCCTGTTGACTGACTCTCTGGAGGAGGTATTGTTCTGTGTATGGAGTTGGTCCTATTGGTGAGTTTGTGTCTGTGTGTGTTTCTTTTTAATCTGGAAGCTGCTCTTTGAGTCCACGAGCAGCAGCTGCAGCTGCCATAATTAAAATGGAATAACCTGCTTCCTTCAGTCCTTAGGGAGAAAACCTGACCAAAATAATCCATATTCTAAATGGACTCAGGAATGTGGTTTATCTCCCCTTCTCTCCCTATTTACCTGCAACAAGTTCCATGGCTTTGCTTTCCTCTGGAGTCAGGGGGAAAGAAGGGGATTAACCTTTACAAAGCTTTTATCCTGATCCATACATGCTGCAGGATCGTCCCAGCCACACAAGGCAGCATTTGAATCCAGTTTTGATGCTTCATTTCTTTCCTTGCTGCCAGGCACCCTCCAGTATCCTGTTAGATAGACCCCAGATCTCTCAACCCGGTCCAATTCTATCCGGAGACCTGCGAGGTTTGGTTTTATTAAGATGTTATTGAAAATGTTGGCACATATAATTGGCTTAGATTAGAAACCAAAGCTCTTAGCAGGGTAACAAGGTGAAGTATTCTGTGCTAATGATTCCATGATAATGAGATGGTTTTCAGAGGATCGGATGCGCTCGTGAAGGTGTTACTTAAAAGTCATTCTTCAAACCTGGCTAGGAAAATAAAATCCCACAGGAGCTGCAGCCTCTGTGGTTTGTTTGGATCTTAAAATGATGTAACTAAGGTAGAAGGGCAAACCTGTGTGCTAGGAATTGAAGATAGAGCAGTCACCATCTCCAGGCCAGTGGAAGGGAGAGACATGCTAGCAAATAATTATAAGACACTGGTAGTAAGCACTCCGTCAAGGATGTGTACAACTTGCTATAATTTCAGCATTTTTTTTCCATCCAAAAATCCATTTCTTCAACTGGGACTTTATAGGGAGGAGAGCAACCTCACTGTGAGAGCAATGCCCACACTGTTGAACATGAAAAGAGAAGAAATTACATGTTCTTATGATTGTGCCAAGGGTCCACCACTTAGCCTAATCCCTTACAATCATTCCCATTTAATAATCAGGAAATGTAAGGAGCCCAGCGGTTTGCCCCAGGCTACAGAGTCGGTAACTGGGTGCGGTGTGATCCGGAACCCCTCTATTTGCTTCCAGAGCCCCTGCTCTTCTCACTGCGTGAGGCTTCCTCTAAGAACAGATGCATTATCCTCTTGATTGTCAGGTGTATGCAGCTCACTATGCCCTGCAGACAGAATGAGGGTATTTCTTTTCTTTCCTCTTGAAAACACCCCAAGTTTTAATAGCAGGCTTCTTGATGGGAGCGGTCCATAGTCAACTCCAGGCTGCGGGTATGACACCCCAGTTCAGGTGTATTGAGTCTTCTGGGCAATCCTCCCAAACAGTGAAATGGGCCCAGAGTATAGAAACGCTTAGCCCCTCCTGGACATTGTACGTGCCCCGAGTAGATTCCTGGGTATCCAGAAGATCCTGCCCTGGGCTCCTGGGCCCACTGCTTCTGCTACCATAGCTTAGATAAGAAGTGAAGGACAAAAGCAATGCTCCCCTATGAATGGGGGGAGTATGGTGTCCTGCTACTTTTGAAATTCTCTGCAAGAGACTGCAATCTCTGGTGGTTGGGACCCTCCCCAGGGCATTGTCTTATCTCCTTGTTTGTTTCACTTTGGGGAAACCTAAGAGAAGCAAAGGTGCTGTGTGCTTAATTCCATCCAGGCCTCTCAAAGGCAGTTCAGGAAGCAATCACATTCCACTACCCTAGGGCAGATAGGACGCCCCTCTGGAAGCAGAAGGTGTCCTGGAAGTGTCGGGTGTTCTGGTGTTGAGCACCAGGTCACAGCATGCTTTATGGCTCACCTGGAAAGAAAAGGAGCAGGGTTTAGATTTCATTTCCACCACTTCCTAGCAAGCAGCTTAAATTCCCTAAAGTCTCCTTGTCTTGACTGCAAGTCTGGAGGGATAATGCTTGCCTAAGTACAGTTTTTCAGAAGGTCCGTGAGCTCAAATACGAACCAGCACCCAACACTCTGCCTGGTGCTTGGCACACAGTTAGGAACTTCCTCCCCTTCCAATTCATACTACACAGCCTTGCCGGATTCATCTCCTTACAGCAGATCTCCAGTCATATCACATCTCTACTCAGAAGCCATTGGTGGCTCCTAATTACTCATTGAATAGTGGCCGTCTTCTCTGGCTTATCTTCAGGGTCCTGTCTGTTGGAGCCCACAACTCCTGCCTGGTGTCGAACTCTGCTCCCCTCCACACAGCCCACATTCTGGGAGGCTGCACTACACATTCTTTGCCATGCTTTCCCCTCCTGTGCCTTACTCCCTCATATGGAGCACCTGCCCTATCCTGCCTAACACTGTCTCTGGCGCAAGGCTGAGCTGAAACGATATGCTGTCCACTACGTGCTCCCTGATTTGTCAGCCAAGCTGGTCTCCTTTCCTCTGTCCTCTCACTGGCTTTCATCTCTCTTACAAAACTGCTTGGCCTTATTGTTCCTTGCCAGCCTGTGAGCTTCCTGAGGGCAGGATTTGCTTCTGAGTCATCAGTGCATCCTGCATGACACCTACCTCTCACTATATGAGTGAATGCGTGAGTGAGGGAATGAATGAATGAATGAATGAATGCTACAATCCCTTCCTAACTGGATTGCCCTCCATGAAATGCTAGTACATAAATACCTCTGAAACCTTCGGTCCATCCATGAGTATTTTCGGTTTACTCCTAGTCATTGTGGCGCTTATGAGAGGTACTTGGAAAAAGAGGGAGTTGTGGGATATGCCTTGAAAAGGACATAAGCAGAAGAAAAGGAGTTGAGTTTTTCCCTGAAGCCCTGGCAAAGAGGAAGGTGGAAGAAGAGGTAAACTAGTTTAGTGGCTTCCTTAAGAGGGTAGGGATTGTAAGGCCCAGGCAAGGGTCCACAGCACAAGCTGCGGCCTGAATCTATGGGGACAGATTGGGATTTTGTGACCTGGACAAAGAAGAGGGGTTTAAGAGAGACCCTGAGTATTTGGTCCGAGTCACTGCATATGACCAGGACCCCAGCAGGACCCTTGTGGGCAAAGCCAAGAGCTCCGAGTCCTAAAATCCACAAGGTGCTGGGCACAGAGGGAGAGGCCCATTTCTTATTTTAGTGAAAGTATTGTGATTTTTAAAAGCTTTTTGGGGGGCACCTGGGTGGTTCAGTTGATTAAGTGTCTGACTCTTGATTTTGGCTCAGGTCATGATCTCATGATTCATGAGTTCAAGCCCCACGTCAGGCTCTGTGCTGACAGTTCAGAGCCTGGAGACTGCTTCAGGTTCTCTGTCTCCCTCTCTTTCTGCCCTCATCCAATCACACTGTCTCTCTCTCTCTCTCAAAAAAAAAAATAAATAAACATCAAAAAAAATTTTTTTAAATAAGGCTTTTCTCGTTTATTTCCAGACTTTGTCTTGTTAATTCTATTTCTGCCCAGTAGGTCTTCTCTCCTGGGGTGTTTAGGAGGCTGGCTCCTGAGGTTGGGCAAGGGATATTCTGTGCTCGGGCAGAGCCTGGTGAATGTTCTTGCCTAATACAGTTACATTTTGATTAGAATAATAGGAATTAACAATTAAGAAATGTGAAATTCAGATGAAGCTACCAAACTGTCACATTTAAGAAAATTGTGTTTTTAATAGAGATTACCAGTAAGTCCTCACCTTATAATGGACAATAAAGTCTTCTTAGCTAGGTTCCTACATATATTTGGCAAATATATATTCAGGAAACTTCTCAAAAATAATGTTTACCTCGGGTGCTTAAATGCATCCTTCATGCCTTGTTCTTTAGCCTAGTGTGTCATTTACATAAAAAGCCATTTTGTGGTGTCTTCAATGTGTGTGATAGTTGATACAGGAGAAAGTAAACAGATCTTGGGTATGTGAGAGCCTGTGTTCAAATTTCCTTCCTCCTTTTACAATGACCTGAGGCAGATGACTTAAAACCTGTGAGCCTCCCCTTGCTTTTCTTTTGAGCAGGGTAGGATTTCTTTTACTCATTTCACAAACATTCATTGTGTGCAGATATCTCCTTAGGCACTGAGATCACAGATGATTCAAATTCATCACCGTAGAATTCTAGGGGCAAAAAGGACCTCACCCGTCCCCAGGTTCATAGTTTAACCTTTCAGAGGAGGACACAGAGGCTCAAAGACAGGATGTGATTTGCTAGAGGTTGCAGTGTGACACCAGAGCCAGAACTCTGGTGTGGGAGGAACTCGGCAAGGTGGCTCCCGACACTCCCATATGGTATATCATAGTGAAGATCGCCATTTTGTAGGGCGGGACACTGAGGTTCAAAGACAGGCAGTGATGTATTTGTTTGCCTGGTGAATTAATGATAGAACTGTTGAGGGGGACCAGGGGCTGGTGCCCATGCTCCATCACCCATCTGCTACTCCCCATCCACCCCTGCCCTACCTCCTCCATCACAGCACCCTGTCAATCCTTCTTCACAAAACACTCAGTTTCACCTCTGCACCAAGTCCTTGCAGGGCACCAGGGTTGTAAACAGAACTGATCTGCAGTCCCTGCCCTTGAGGGGTTTGGTCAGGCAAGACCATTACTCCCACAGCACACGATGAGATGGGAGAACAGAGAAGGGTACACCAGAGCCACCCAGGAAGGCTGCATAAAGGAAATGTGTTCCCGTGGGATTCACAGAGTATTTGGGACCCCCCCTTCTCTCCCCCCTTCAACCCCCGTCACCTCTGTTGGTGGAACCAGGAACAAGCCCCTCCCCCATCGGCGTGTGTTTGTAACAACTACTGGGGAGAAATCTGTGGGAGAGGGCCCAGGGCATCTTGCCACCTCACTCAGTAGGGTCTGTGTTCTCTGCTTCAACAGAAAGGATCCCGCCCTGTCCTCCAGGATCCCATGGACCTGGCAAGAGGGCTGCAGGGCCCAGGGACACCTCTGACTCTTCAGGCCATGCTGACATGGAGCCAGGTCAGTCCCCGTGTCTGCTCTGATTTTCTGTGTCATCAACTGCACACCTGCGGTCTCAATGAGAAATGCCATCTTGGAATCTGAAACTGTGCACACTTTTTGGTTGAAGGCGTTTGCCACTAAGCAGCACGGGAAGTAGAGGAGGTCCTCGCAGAGTGGAGGGGGCCTTCTCAGGGAGCAGAGGCAGTAAGAGGAGTGCTGGGTGCTGGAGACCAAGCCAGCAGCCAGCACAGCGGGCAGTGGCAGGGCAGGCCCAGGCAGCCGGTGGGATGTGATGCGAGAGCTGGGGACCGGGAAGTACCATGCAGGTCCAGGACCACGGAGGCAACAGTAGCCATCGGGATCATTCTGGGATCCAGGAGATCAGAGGCAGTGTCCAGAGTTTGATGGTCACATTTTGAGCTTGGCTGGGGTGGGATCAGAGGCCTCATTGAGAGGGGGGCAGCAGGAGGTAAGTGGGTGGCTCCTGGGTCAGGTGGGCTGGAGGCCAGGTCCAGCCAGCTAGAGTCACCTCTGGAGAGTCTTTATATTGCTGTGCAGAAGAACAATGACAAAACCGGTACAAAACACCTGGGCTACATCAGAAAAGCAGAAGGATGTTTTAAGCTAGAGAACGTCGAATCATAATGGAGGCTAGGTCCTGGTCCAGGAGGCTTAAGATGCAGAGGAGGCCAGGGCCCAGGGAGCAAGTCCTTTATTGAGAGCCTACTATGAACCAAGCACTATTTCTTATCCTCCAAGCAGTCTTGCAAGGTGGATGTTGGAGTCTTGCTAGGCTTGGTTATGCTCTGTGGGCAAGTTTGCTTCGTGCTCATGCTACATGTCTGACCGAGGGAGGTGGAAGGCTGTGCTCTACCTGGTGACTTGGGCCAGGCAGATGAGAGCTCTGCTGTGTTTTCAGTAGAACATGCAGCCACCTTGATCTCTGTAGCACAAGAAGAGACCAGAAGACTGAGCACTGGCCCTTAAATGCTTTGGTCCAGAAGTACCACACGGCCTGTGGGCCAGAATGTATCACAGGGTCCTGCCTGACTCGTAGGGCTCTGGGAAACGTGGGGGAAATACGGTTGTTTGGTGAGCAATAACAACTGCTTCTGCCACAGTAGATATTATTTCTGTTCTACAGGCCAGAAAATTGAGGCTCAGAGAAATTAACGGTATTGTCTGAGGTCTGCCAGCTAAAAAGTGCTGAAGCCCAGATCTTACATAACCTCTGATTCAGTCATTCATTTAGCAGTTCAACAAAGACACACTGAATACCTACAATAAGCCCAGCACCCAGCTAGGCTCTGGGGAGATAACAGGGAACGAAAACCAAGCTGGCTTCTGCTGTCAGCCTGCAGGATGTGTAACTACAGCCTGGGATAAGCACTCAGCCATACAGACATGGCTCTCTGAGGAGATCTGTTAAGATTATTAGCCTTTCATATAGAAGGACAGGTAAAATGGGGTCATATTTACTGAGGCATTGTGCCAAGTGCTTGATTTATGCATCTCATTTAACTCAGGGAACCCCATGAGGTTGTCCTTACAATTCCATTTTTAAGATAAGAAAACTGAGGCCCACTCAGTAAGGTAATATAACTAAACTGAAGGTCAACCCATTGACCACAACCGTGCTCGCTTGTAATGCGTGAACATTAGAAGAAAAAATTCAGTCTCACCCTCCCACACCATTGAAACCCAGGAAATGTGCTCTCCCCTTTATCCTTTGTACTCCCCTGCCTTTCTCCCCCAGGTTCCCCCAGTATCCTGCAAGTGTCACATATGGACACAGCTGTCAGCAACAACAGAAGGAGCCTCATGGAGGCCAGACACTGGGAGATCACTTGTCTCATGTTGGTGCCACCCCTAGAACTGGGCCCAGAGCAAGGCTTGTTGAACTGAAGGAGGGAGGGAAGAAATTTCAGCAATCTAAAGCTGATTGGATCTGAGTCTGGCAGGGTGAGGTTGAATCTGAGCCTTGGGACAAGCGATTCTGTCTAGAATGTTCTGCATTTTCTCTATGGCCTCCTCTCCCTCTCATCCCTCTTTTTGCAAGTCATGTTATATTTACACTGACTCCATTAGCTTCTGTCCCCTCCTCAGCTTGTGTGACCGCCTCATCTGTCCCCACACTGGTCCACACCATCTTCTTCGACCTGGATTATTGCAATGGCCTTCTCCTGGGGCTCTGCTCCCACTCTCCCTCCAGGGGTCAGGCACCAGTCATATCAGATCACTTCTCTGTTCAAAACCTGATGTGTACCCCCATCTTTGGTGTAGGAAAGCCAGCGTCCTCACAGTGACCCGTTAGGACTTACACCAGCCAGCCCTTCTCCTGTCCGACTCCATCTCTCCTATGCACTCCTCACTCACGTCATTGGCCTCTTCAACTGTTCCTTGAACCATAAACACACTCCCACTGCAAGGCATAAGGCAGAGATGCCTTTTTTCCAGTCTTGGAGAAAGCTCTTCAGGCAAAGGAACTGCAGTGAATAAAGTGAGCAGAGCACTCATGGGCGGAAAGGTGCTCAACACAAGTGTGTGTGCTGCTCAAGGGGGCCAGTGCTGTGAGGAAGGTGCATGCAGTGGCGGTGAGGGTGTGAGGCTTGCCCCCACCGCCCCGCACAAGGAGCCGTCCTGCCCTCCAGTCCTTCCTGTGCCTTTTTCCATCTGATCTCGTCCATGTGACATTTCTCTCCACTTTCTGGGTCATCCGTTGCTATGTAAGCCTGTCTGTGGTCTGTCTTCCCCCAGTGGAACGTAAGATCCACAAGGGCAGGAACTAACTTTGTGTTGCTCCTACAGCGTTCTTATTCCTGGAACAGGGACTCCATAAGCACGTGATGAATGTGCGAACGAATGAACAAATAATGTCACAACAGATTCCCAATCGTTATTTGCTTACATGCTATTGTTCGCACCCTCCTGCCTTTATATATGCTATTCCCTCTTCCTGGAATGGCCCCACTACCGTTCTCCCCTGACTAACTTCGCATTCTTTCTCGCTCACTCTGCCTGCCCAGAAGGGCGAAGTCCCTGCAGCATGTGGCACAGGCATTATCCATCCATCCTCGTGAGCCTTAGGTTTCTGGGGCGAGCACAGCTCCTCAGTGCCTGGGACATAGCTAGAGTCCCTTCATTGTTTATTGGCTTGAGCCACTTGAGCCAAGTAGACCAGAGCACATGTAGAATTGCAGCCCAGGGGCCACGCCCTCCTCCCCTGCATGTAGCCTCACCCACCATCAGGAGGCAGGGAGCCCTTGTTGCCATTTTAGTCTCCTCCTGTTTAACGCCTGCCTCAGAGATCAGGAAGATGAGGCAAATGGGACACTAATGAAATTCAGAGAGAAAACTAAATCGGGAGGTGTTGCAAACACTGAGGAGGAGGGAGACTGGTTTAAAAGGATCTCTCCAGGGTGGGAGGTGGGGAGTGCAGGATTGGAGAGCACTGGAGTTTGTGTCCCATGTTCTGCCTTTGACACCTGTGGGGTGTGGGGTGACCTGCGTGATCACTAGCTCTAGGGGCTGCACTTTTGTGACTTTAAATTAGGAGCCTTTTACTTGATTGACTAATTTGTTCATTCATACCTTCCCATCAACTTGCCAAAAAAGATTTGAGTGGGTTACCAATCTTAAATTGATTAATTAATTAAGACCAAGAGCATTTAATACAAAATTAAGGCAGAAAGAAAGAGAAAAAAGGGAAGGGGAGAGGGAAAAGATTTCCAAGTCCCCTCAGAGAGGGAGTTCCTGAGAAAGGAGTTACAAGCCACTCTCCTGAGGGTTATATAGAGTTCTTAGGATGAGCAAGTGGGGTTATGGATGCTAATGACCTTCAGGAATGGAAAAGTTCTGGTCAAATGGTAGTAATGATGACCAGTGTTCCTGAGCACTTTCTATCCACTGTCTGATCCTTCAGTTATAGGCATTGTCTTCTGTGCACCAGGCACCCCCACAGGGTACTTTTTCACTGTCTTGTTGAATGCTAACAGCACCCTGAAAGGTAGTCTTTTTAAAGCCCATTTTTGATATGAGATGACTGGGTCATCTCTTCAGCAAACAGTGCTGGGACCGATGGCTATCCACATGCTAAAGCAGGGAGTGGGACCCTTTCCTCATACCATATATAAAAATTAACTCAAAATGGATTGTTGACCTAAATGTAAGAAGTCAACCTATAAACCCTTATAGGAAAATATAGGCATAAATGATCATGACCTCCGATTAGGCAGGACATGGTTTGGCATGCACAAAAAGAAGGGGAAAAATACGTAAATTGGACATCATTAAAATTAATTTTTTTGTCCTTCAGAGAACACCACACAGGGAGTGAAGATGAGCATGGAATGGGGTAAAATATTTGCGTCCTAGATCTTAGAAGGGATTGTCTGCAGACTCTATAAAGAACTCTTAAACTCAGCAATAAAAAGACAAAGGGCCTAATTCAAAGATGGGCAAGGAGTTTGAATAGGCATTTCTCCAAAGAAAATGACAGAAATGGCCAATAAGCACATGAAAAGATGTTCAACATTTTTAGTCATCAGGAAAGTTCAAATCAGAGACATTGAATTATTTGTTTGGGCCCTACCTTCCTGATAGTGTGTGGTCAACACACCTCCCTGAACTTGGGGAAGAGGTTACTGCTCAGTGAGAGGCCTGGTCTGCCATTAGGGCTTTGACAGGAAGAGGAGGGACAGAGAGGGGCAAGCATGATAGAAGGGTCTAGCCAGGGACAGACTGCCTGTGGTCTCTTTCCCAGATAATGGACAGAAATTGCCATCTGAGAATGCTTTCTAGGGTTAGTTATGCACCTGGCTTTCTTCACAGTATGTCCTAAAGCAGCAGCTCTCAAACTCTCTGGTTTCAGTACCCTATTTGACTCTTCCAAATTATTGAAGACCCCAAGGAGTTTTTGTTCATGTGGATTACATCTGTCAAAATTTGTCAAAGTGGTAATTAGCACTGAAAAAAATGTTAAAAACATTATTTATAGCCTACTTAAAGTAACAGCAATAAAGCCTTACATCACCATAAATAACATTTTAATGAAAAATGACTTTTCCAAAACAAAAATGTTTAGAGTGCCATTGTTTTACATTTTGGCCAATCTCTTTAATATTTGGCTTAACAGAAGATATATCTGCTTCTACATTCAATCTAGAAAACTCCACTCTATACTCATAAGAGAACGAGGATGAAAAGGGCAGTAGTTTTGACCTCACTGGCTTCCTAAAAGGGTCTTGGGGACCTGCAGGGATCTCTGGGCCACACTTTGAAAGCTGGCCACAAGAAGTAAGATCCTTACTGGAGTACAGCAGGGAGTCTGGTAAGGAGAGGAAGGGAAGTGAGGACAGTCTGAGTGGAGAGGTAACAGGAATCTGCCTGGACTGAAGCCTGGCCGCCCTGGGGAGGCCTCAGGCCATTGCATATGGTATTCTCTTGGCCCAGAATGCCTTCTCCCATCTTGGTCTATTGGCAAAATCCTCCTTGTGCTTTTAAGGTTAACTTTGGATGCACCTGCCTCTTGGAAAGCCTTTCTTACCATCTGTAACATCCTCAAGGCTGGGCTAAGCCCTCCTCCACACCCAGCATCCTGATGGGTGCCACTAGGGTGAGCATTGCAGCTGGGGAGTGGTTGGGAGTTTGAGGCCTGTCGGAAACCTTGGGGACCAGGCAGAGGAGTTGGGCCTTTTGTTACTCTTGTTTTAGCAGCGAGAAGCCACTGGAAGTTTTGCACAAGCCTCTACTTGGTGGTGTACAAATTTATGTGGACAGAGGACTTCAGACACCAATAGGCAGATAAAAGTCATTCACTACTAATTCTAATTCACAAGCAAATAAAGTAACGTCAGTAATCTAGAAGAGAATGGGAAATGAGGAGAAGAAGGAGTGAAACTAACAGCTAACTGAGCACTCACAATGTGCCAGGCATGCATCATGTTTATCTAATCGTCATAGCAGTTTGGGTATTTCCCCCATTTCACAGATGAAAAAACTGAGGCATCCTCCTCCCTCCCCTCCCCAAGGAACTCCCCAAGTTCTCCTAGTGAGCAGCAGAACTGGGATTCAGACAAAAGTCAGTCTGCTTTTAAATCCTGTAATTGCTTTTGCCACCGCTCCCCAGGAACTCGGCCCCAATTGTCTGACCTCAAGTGTTTACTGACACCACACTGCTTTTTAAAGTTGTGTGTCTGTCATCTCTTTCCAAATACACTCGTTAGTCCTTGGAAAGTTGAACAGGAACACTGGGTATGCCTCTTTGTTCCACCCTTTTGGAGTCTACCATAGCAACTTCCCTGCACACAGCAGACAGTCAGTCATCTCCACTTTGTACTGCCTCCTTTGCATAGAAGACATGGCCATGGTGGAGATATTAACCCAGTGGGGATATTAATGAGTTATTGAGTGGGCAGGCCCTGCCAGAACTGGCCATCCTGGTTGGGGAAGGGGACCTGGGAGGTCAAAGGGGCTCGGAACACATCTTCTTCTCGGGATCAGGTTGGAGATAAAACCCTATATGGCTCACCCTAGTTCTGCAATAAATCATGAGTGTGGGCAAGCCAGGCTGATGAGGCTGACTATGCTGTCACATATGGTGCTTAACTGTGTCAGTTAAGCAAAGATAAATGAATATTTATTGAACTTTTACTATGGGTTAGTATCTCTACCAGGGACGTGGCATGTTTTTATCCTCATTATGAAACCCGTTATGTTTGGGACTCTATTGAGATAGTTCGGGCACTGGAAAATGGTGATACTCCTGAGACACAGAAGACTATCTTTTGCTCAGGGACCTCAATGTCCTAGTACATGCAGGGGCTGGGGTTTGAAATCGGGTCCCTTTGGGAACACAACGCTGTCCTCCCCATGCAGAGAAAATGCTGAGTCTGGTCCCAGCAGGGACCCACAAGGTTCAGCAGGGCCGAGCAGTGCCACCGCGACTGCCGGTATCCTGGTACTGGCTTCAGGTGTGTGTTTCCAGACCATCTTTCCTCTGAGGTTCCTTTTCCCTCCCTGAGTTTGCACTGTCAGCTTTTACTCAGAGCACCTGGAATGCCCACCACTCTACCATGCCACCATCATCTTTCAGCACCAAGTATCTGCTTGGGCAAAGTTCCTGAGCTGCTTGAATACACGGATAGCCTTAGGGAGAAAGAGGTAGGCGCAGGTCACTTAAGATGAAATCCAAAAGGTGTCACAGACTAAGCTTGAAACCTAGATGTTCCCTATTTGCTCAAAAAAGAAATCCCTATAGGTGAACTTTTGGTCTCAGCCTTTGATGCTTCCTCTGGGAGCCAGGTGTGGAAGCCAGCCAGAGGCCTGCTGGGATGGGGGTGGCAAAGGGACACAACCACTGCTCCAGATGTCACTGTCCTTCTGAAACTCCCATAACATCCTTATTTACCTGTCCCCATCCTTGGGTGGTGCTGGCGCTCAGTCCAGGGTGTGCAAAATGATCACAAAGCCATTTACAAGCCACATGCCTGGTTTATTTCCAAATGGGAAAGTCAATGTCATTATCCTTGGTGGATTCAATGACCAAATCCTCAGAATGGTTGAGTTCGCTTCCTGGTGCTAATTGCATCTCAGCTGTATGTCTCAGTGGCCAGTTAAGCCAAAGCAGCAGATCATGGCCTGAAGCCCCTTTTCTGAGGCTGTGAACCTGTCACTGTACTGCCTTGACTTACCTGCTGTGAAATGGATGCCTTTAGACATATTCCACCCCCCACCGCTTTTGTGAAAGCTCCCTTAGTGGAAAAGAACAGTGAGTCACCATCTATAAGCACAGAATCCTTTGCCTTCTAACCATGGTAGAAAAGCCGAGTGTGCAGAAAACGCTCCATGGGTGAGAACAGACATTTGTTGAGTACCTATTATATGTCAGCCACTGAGCTAGGCATTTCACAGTCCATTTAACCCTCACAACTACCGGGGAGGTAAGCATTGTTATTTCTGATTCACAGATGGGGCCATGGAGCCTCAGAGAGGGTCAATGACTTTAAGTCACACAGCTGGGAAGTGGGGGGGAACCTGGAATTGAATCAAGGTCAACTGCTGCAAAACCCAACTTTCTCCCACTGGGTTGAAAATAATAAGAACAGCAGCAGCAAGAACTACCATTCCTGACTTGTATTAGCTCATTTAATCCTTATAACAACCCAGCGATATTAGGTACAATTATCATCCCCATTTCATACATGAGGAAACCAAGGTATAGGGAAGTGCTTTCAGAATGAAAGATTTTCCAAAGGGTAGTCAGAGGGTAAGCGCCAGCCATCTGTCACTGCTTGACACTCTGTTATAAATGCCTGTTGTCTAAAATAAGCATAGACCTTGCTCATAGAATGCACTTACTATTTGGTTATTGATAATTAACTGCATGGTATTCTTACCTGCCCACTGGAATGCCTATTCTTGTCACTCTTGACAGCCTGGTCTAGCCATTGAGCTGTCCCTTGCCATGGGAGACTTCTGATAGGTCAGAGAATCCTAGTGCCAGATCCCAGATGTTTAGAGTCTAGAGCATAGGCTCTGGAATCAGACGAATGGAGACCACACATGGCTTTACCAGCTTTGTACTGTGGGCAAAGCTACTTAATCCCTCTCTTCTTCAGTTTCCTAATATGGGAATTAGGTATAACCATACTTCACTGGACTGTTGCAAAGATAAAAAATCATGTAAAATGCTGATAGTCAAGGGGAGCACAAAAAATAGGTGCCCAATGCATGTGATCTGTTGTATTACAGAATATGAGTTTATTGAGTTTTACTTAGGAGGTGATCTAGTTCCACCCTTTCACCTGCAGATGAGGAAACTGAGGCCGAGAGACAGGCAGTGATTGGCCCAAGTCACAGAGCATTTTAGCTTTCTCAATCCATTGCTAAAGCTTATTCCCAAACTGTAAGCCAGATTTAGAACAACGGTTTGGAGAAGCCCAAACATCAGCCCTTCCATTTCTAGAAGTTTTAGTTGGTTATCTTTCAGTCTGGTTTATGTTTTTTGATAGTCTATTCTTGGTATACTTTGACTACTTTTATATATTTCTTTAAATATTGTACACATTTAGTTCATTTTCTGAATCTGATCATTTTAGTACCTGTAGCATTCCTAGGCCTGATTCATTTGTTCATTGTTTCTGCTCTCTCTTGCTCTTGCTGGCTTGTTTCTTCACGTGCTCTGTGATTTTGTTTTCCATTGTGGATTTATGATCGCTAAAACTTTGTGAGATTCCTTTGAGGCCTCAGCTGAAAATTCATTGCTCCAGAAAGGATTTGCATTTATTTCTGCCACGTACCTGGAGGAACCACCAACTCGGGGTCACTTTAAACGCTCGGCTTGGATGTGTGTGTGTGTGTGTGTGTGTGTGTGTGTGTGTGTGTGTGTGTGTGTTTTCCTGGCCACAAGGTTAATACATAGTCAAGTTCCAGACCTACATGAGGGCCATTTTGTGATTGGAAATTCTCAGCCTTTTAAAATTTTTCCTTCCACTCTGTCCAGGCCTAGGGTCAAGTTTCCTTCCTGCCTCCTTCTTCAGGGTGGGATTTGTGTTTTTCTGATTCACCCTTTCACCAAAGTGTAAATGTTTTCTTTCTAAGTCTTAGCTGTAAGTAAGAGTCTCAGTTTTTCTTCCACCTTCTGCAGGACTGGGACGTTCCCTGGCTCTTAAAACTAAAAGCCTCAAGGGCACCTGGGTGGCTCACTGGGTTGAGTGTCAGACTTAGGCTCAGGTCATGATCTCACAGTTTGTGAGTTCAAGCCCTGCATTGGACTCACTACTGTCAGCACAGGGGCCACTTGGGATCCTCTGTTCCCCTTTCTCTGCCCCTCCCCCACTGTGCTCTCTTAAGATCTTTAAAAAAAACCAAAACACTAAAAACCCCAGATCACTAAGAAGCAGAAAATACCTCCAGGCCTGTCTCCCACTCAGTGCTTGGAACTCATGGGTTTGTGCTATCTTGTGGTTATTTTGACCTCGAAGGATTTTCTTCTCTTTCTTGACTACTCAGCTCTATATTTAAAAATAAATTTGTTTGTTTATTTAATCTGGCACTTTTCTGTATACTGCGTTAGGGTGAGTAGTCGGCCATTCTGTTGGAAGTAGAAGTGTAAAGCAGCCGCCCCTGTCCTTCACTGGTTTGAGCATGAGACTTCATCAGGTAGGGTTTCCCTGATTATTACTAGCTGACAATTTATCGTATTTTTCCCCTAACGTCCACAAAGTATACCCAGAAAACCAGGGGGAAGTTTCCATACCTTAGGCCAATTCCATCCCTAATATCATCACCATCTCTTTCTGAGATCTTATCTTGTGCTCATCTCAGCCCTCGAAGGGGCCTAGACCAAGAACATTAGTATAGATATTGCCAAATGAAAACTCTGGTTTCATGAAAGGTGCCCAAAAGGTACCACATTCTGAAGGAATGGCTGCATGCTATTGCTTGATCCAGCCATCCCTGATGTGGTCTTCCCTAAAGCATTAACCCAGCACAGCAAAGGCAGCACAAGCAACTTTAAGTTCATTTGCCCATGAATTCATCCATTCTCCAAACATTTACTGAGCACTTACTATATGCTGTGCCCACGTTAGGCTTTGAGATACACAGATGGGTAAGCCACAGTCCTTCCTCTTGTGTACAAGGACATGTACATGCACACTAACCATAGAGTTCGACCATTGATTTGGCAGCTTAGGAACTGGAGGTGGACAGGGGCTTAGCCCAAATTCAGGCAGGGATGTCTTGGCATGCTTTCTGTAGGAAGTGGCAAGTGAATCTAAAGTAAACAGTGGGACTCGACACATCCCCAAAGGCAAGGGAATCAAGAACCAAAATGAACTATTGGGACCTCATCAAGATCAAAAGCTTCTGCACTGCAAAGGAGACAATCAAGAAAACTAACAGGCAACTGACAGAATGGGAAAAGATAGTTGCAAATGACATATCAGATAAAGGCCTAGTATCCAAAATCTACAAGAACTCACCAAACTCCACACCCGAAAAATGAATAATCCAGCAAAGAAGTGGCAGAAGACACAAATAGACCCTTCTCCAAAGAGGACATCCAGATGGCCAACAAACACATGAAACGATGCTCAGCATCACTCATCATCAGGGAAATACAAATCAAAACCACACTGAGATGCCACCTCACACCAGT
>CM053575.1:57769315-57823130 GCA_028646485.1 Cryptoprocta ferox | reverse complement strand
GCCTAAGTGTCCATCAACTGATGCATGGATCAAGAAGATGTGGTTTATGTGTACAATGGAATACTACATGGCCATGAGAAAGAATGAAATCTGGCCATTTGTAGCAAAGTGGATGAACCTCGAGGGTGTCATGCTAAGTGAAATAAGTCAGGCAGAGAAGGACAGATACCATATGTTTTCACTCATAGGTCTAACAGGAGAAACCTAACAGAGGACCATGGGGAGGGGAATGGGGAAAAAGAGGGAGAAGGGAGGGAGGCATATCATGAGAGACTCTTGAATACTGAAAACAAACTGAGGGCAGAAGGGGGAGGGGGAAAGGGGAAGGGGGATGACAGTCATGGAGGAGGGCACTTGTGGGGAAGAGCACTGGGTGTTATATGGAAACCAACTTGACAATAAACTATATAAAAAAATAATAAAGTGAAAAGTGGGGACACCTGGGTGGCACAGTTGGTTGAGCATCTGACTCTTGATTTTGGCTCAGGTCATGATCTCACGGTTCATGGGATTGAGGCCCACATTGGGCTCTGTGCTGACAGCACAGAGTCTGCTTGGGATTCTCTCTCTCCCTCTCCCTCTCTCTGCCCCTCCCCTGCTCATGTGCTTTCTCTCTCTCTCTCTCTCTCTCTCTCTTTCTCAAATAAACTTAAAAGAAATTTGAAGTATGAGTAACAGAGAGCAAATCTAGAAATAAGAAGTCCATGGCCCTCAAAAGAAAACATGAACATTCCCCTTGAGAAGAAATGGTCCAGCTAGTTTTCTGTTCCTGGTCTTGGTCTGTGGGTACACCTTGCCCTCTTCCTCTCTGGAAACAACACTCTTGAGAACCACGGGCACAACTTAGACATTCTTAACAGGGCACCTTCATTCCCAAAGGGTGAAAGTGGTTCTTGGAGGGTTGGGGGTGAAGAAAATTGTAATTATTACAGTGGTTCATGATCCTCCAAAGGGCCAGTGTACATAAACAGATATATGGTGTATCTGCAGTATTGACATTTTATAAGAAGGGAGAGGGATTTGGACAAACAAATGTCTATAAAGCCTTCCTGGCAGCATGGGGAATGAAAAGAAAGACTAAGAACCACTAATGCTACTGAAAAAGCAGTAGTGTTACAGCCAGAGGTGCCTACACTCAAAGCTGCCTCCCTGATTTAACAATCTGCTTAACAAAATTCATTACTTTCCCTGTGCCTCAGTTTCCTTACCTGTAAAGCGGAATGATAACATCTCTGATCACAAGATTGTTCTGAGGCTTGAATGAAATGATACGTGTCAGCTCTTGGCCCATAGTAGGTACTCAGTGAATGTTATTAGGGGTGAGTTCCCTGCCGCCATCCAGCCCAACACACACATGTTCCAGGGAGGGCCCAGAGCTGGTGAGATTTGCCGAAGGAGTGGTTTCCGGTCTCTGCTGCAGGCCATGAGCAGCACGTGTAAGAGAATTCCCTTCTCTGGGACTAAGTGAATGTGGTGTCCCAGAGCCTCCTGGTCTGAGAGGGGGATAGGGTGATCCATCTGAGTTATCAAAGACAATGTTTTCTGGTGCTTCCTTCAGAGATGCAATTAATATTCAACTTGTTTAGAGCGATTAATGGGAAGGAAGCTGAGACATCCAGGTGTAGTCGAAGCTTATTAGTGATTGTCTTTTAAGGGGAGAGTTTAGGATTTTCCCATGGATTGTGAGTTAATTTAGGGGTCTCAGCCTGATCTCTTAGTGTCTAAGACCTTGAACCACCATTCAGGGAAGAAGCTATTGACCCAGGACCAGCCAGGTGGGGTATGAGCAGACTGGAGTAACCCGGGTCAGGAGTGGGGGGCAGTTAGCAGGGACAGTTGGAAACGGAGGGTTGGATGACCCTTCTTGGTTACCCCACAGCTCCATGCTTTCCTCTGTCAACATCCTCACTAGTGCCCTGAGATAGCCTTTGTAGATGAGAATTACCTAAATAATACCTGGCATGTAACACACCCTCATCACACATGTATTGGATGATTAACTGCCCGCCAACCCCAAAATTATAACTAACATCATTATTTAATAATGTGTTAAGGGTTTTATTGCATTATCTCATGTCACCCTTCTAGCAACTCAACTATTATTTTCTTCATCATCATTGTCCCCATTTTAGTATACGTGCTGCCGAAACGAGAACATAATTGTCCCCATTTTGTAGATAAAGAAACTGAGGCTGAGTTTTAGGATGTTTTCTCAGATGACTACAGTGCAGAGCCAGGGGAAGGCCTGACCCCCACCCCTGGCCAAGTACTGTCATTACTGAATCTCCCCAAGGGCAAGGCTAGATGCCGGCTCAATTCTGAACCCCAGTGCCCGGCACAAGGAATGGAGGGAAGAGCATTCCTGTCCAGCACTGGGCACACTATCTCCCTCCTCCTGTCGCCTTCAGGGACCATTGCTGCCTCGATGCCCATCGGGGCCTGTCAAGTCAGGCTGGCTGGCAAGCCTCCACCTCTGTGTTGCTGACGCATAGCCAGTGGGGCCCAAGCCTGGGAACCAGGGAGCACTGCTGTGCTCCGTAACCAGGCACAGGGGCCTTCTTCCTGACACCAGCTCCGTTGCCCCACAAGGCCTGTCCTCGGCAGCGAAGAACCGTGTCTGGTCGGGTTCATTATTTCTGCTCTCAGCATGTCAGGGCTGGGCCTAGCGAATCCAGACGTGGCCTGGAGAAATGCTCTGCCGCTCGCTCACTTCCCGCAGCCTCAGACGACCCGCCTCACCCCCCTCCCCGCCACCGGAGGAAACACGCAGGAACAAGAAAGCTGGGGATTTGGGAGGCACTGCAGACAAACGAGGCTATAAGACGATAAAATAACCTCTCACGTTGTAAAGCATGTTGCAGTTGGCCAGTGTTTTCTTGCACGTCCTCTTGTCGATCTTTACAACAGCCCGCTACAGGGGTGGGGGCTTGTTTCCCTGTCAGCCAGGGAGGTGAGGGTGTGCTTCAGGAGCAGGTGTGGGGCTGGAGGGGCCTGTGACATCTCCTCACCCAGCTCCTCCCAGCCCAGGCCCAAGGAGGAAGGGAGCGTTCTGCAGCTCACACAGGGGCGAGGGGCAGAGCCAGGACTTGCACCTGGAACCCACTGACTGCAAAGGCTGTGTTCTTCCCCTGCAGTGAGTGAGTACATCTCAGAGGAGAGAGACCCCCTGGGCAGCCTCTGGGCCCAGAGCAACGGGGAAAATCTGGGGAGCCTCGTGAAGGACAGTGTCCAGATTTGGAGCAGTGGCCATTAGGCTTCATTGCACTTGCGTCTTCTCTTGGAGGCTGTGGGGCTGGTTCTGGTCCAGCCGTTCCCAGGAAAAGAAGGGAGGGGGTCAGAAGCAAAGCAATAAAACCGAGGAGCTGGTCCTTCAGAGATGTTGAGGAGGGAGCCCAAGGCGGCCTCCAAGAAAGCACCCCTGAAACAGAAGTCTGCTTGTGACCCTCTCTACTTAATGATTTTCTGTGGCTTCCTCTTGCCCTCCAGAGGAAGCCCAAACTTCTCATTGTATCATAGAGGGTCCTGTATTAGTCCTTTTCTCAGCAAAGTTTATCATAAACAACAAGGAGCTTGGGCTCTGGGTTCAAAGCCTGACTCTCCTCCTTCCAAAGGATATCCCCTAGAGCAAGTGTCTTCATCACCCAGTGCTTCTGTAACTTCGTGTGTAAAACTGACATAGCAGTGGGGCGCCTGGATGGCTTAGTTGGTTAAGCGTCCGACTTCAGCTCAGGTCATGATCTCCCGGTTTGTGAGTTCGAGCCCGCATCAGGCTCTGTACTGACATCTCAGAGCCTGGAGGCTGCTTCGGATTCTGTGTACCCCCACTCTTTCTCTGCCCCTCCTCCATTCATTCTCTCTCCTCTCTCTTCCTCTCAATAATAAATAAACATTAAAAATTTTTTTCATAAAAAAAAGTTGTTAGGATCAAGTGAGATAATACTCAAAAAGCTCTTGGCACAGCTCCTAGCCTGTAGTTAGTGCTCTCAATCAATGTGAGTTGTGATATTATTAATACTGGCAGCAGCAGTGGGAGTAGCTGTAATCTAGTACCTCCCAGGCCCTAGGCCTTCACAAAGGCTCTCCCTTCAGGGTGGGAAGCCCTTTGGGTATTTTACACCTGTCAGAATCTTCCTCATTCTCCCAGGCGCACCTGACCTCTCCCACAGTGGGTTGCCCCAGTGCCCATGCAGGCCTCTCCGCCCACATTGCAGTTCTTTGGGCACCTGGGGGCATTTCTGGGTGTTTCTGCTGGGGCTTCTTGAGGGCAGTGTGTATGAGTGCCGGCTGCCCTTCATGGATGTGTGTGGCATGAATCTGTCACTGTCCCAGACTCTGCCTAGGAGTAAGAAATTCATAAGCAGTGCTTACAGGGATTTGGATTTAAAAAGTTAAAGCTACTGGACGGGAGGGGTAGGAGGCACACCGAAGCCAGGACAGCGCCCTCTCCCCTGCACCTGGCAGCAACACATAGTATTGGGGCCCCATTATCCACCTACTGACACCACAACCACACAGCGTTAACCTCAGGAAGAAAGTTCCCAGGGCACCTGGGTGGCTCAGTCAGTCAGGTGTCCGACTTCAGTTCAGGTCATGATCTCACGGTTTGTGAGTTCGAGCCCCGCGTCAGGCTCTGGGCTGACAGCTCAGAGCCTGCTTTGGATCCTGTCTCCCTCTCTCTCTGGCCCTCCGCTGCTCGCTCGCTTGCTCGATCTCTCTCTCTCTCTCAAAAATAAATAAACATTAAACAAAAAAAAAAGGGGGGGGGGAGAGAGAAGAAGAAAGTTTCCAGTCTCTTCTGTTGCCTTCCAACGGCATTCTCCATTACCAGTGCTGCCCAGACAGCCAGTTTGCTGCAATTCCGGTTCTTCTCAAGGGCCTTCAGGAGATGCCAGATTTCATTCTGTCTACCTTGAGCACTACCTCCTTTTCTTTGTGATTTCCCCAGTTAGGGGCAGCCCCCCCCCCCCACACACACACACACAGGTTGGGGAAGGGCTTTGCAACCAAATGGGTATTCCTCTAGAAACTTGACCCAAACAAAGGCTGAAGGACCTGGACAAGTTTTCTTGTGCCCACATGAGGCTTAGAACCTCGAAGCAAATAGGTGCCCAGGTCCCACTTTCCGAGGGCGCCAGACCTGCCAGGGGCCCAGAGCCTTGGTCTCACATGTCACCTCAAGCCCTGCACTCTGGGCTGCACAGCGGTGTGCCACAGTGGTTTGGCAAGTCTGGCCAACATTAGTGGTATCTTTTTCTTCTTTCCTTCATTTCAATGATGAAACATTCTTTGCATCCAAAAGTAGGATAAATAGTACAGTGCGAATCCAATTGCCCAGCACCCCATTGAAAAACTAACACATTAGAGTATCATAATAGCCCCAAACCGGAATTATTCCAGATTCACAGAGGGCAACAATCTGGTACATTCAGGCTGAGGGACACTCCTCAGCAATAAAAAGGAATGAACGAGTGACACCTGTAACACCTTGGAGGGAACTCCAGGGAATGTGGGTCCGGGTGGGGGGAGCCAAAAGATTACGCGTGGTGTGGGTCCACTGAGAGAACATTTTCGGAATGACGGAAATGTAAAGGTGGAGGTCAGGTTAGTGGCTGAGGGGTTTAGGGACAAGGCGAGGAGAGTGGGTGGGGCTTATAAAGGGGACCGCGAAACCCTTGCAATGAAGGAAGACTCTCAGTATCCTCACTGTGATGGTGGGAACACAGCCTGCACCAGTGATGAAATTGTGTACAACTGGGCACACGCGCACACGAATACGTATAATACTGGGGAAATCTGAATACGCTTGATGTATTATATCCATATCAGTACTCTTATGACAGCACTTGTGCCTTTGTGCAGTATTACCATTGTAGAAACTGAGCAAAGTGCATAAGGGCTCTCTCTGTGTTACTTCCTAGAACTGCATGTGAATCTACAATGATCTCAATAAAAAGTTCGATTAAGAGAAAAAAGGTAGGGCGCCTGGGTGGCTCAGTCGGTTGAGCGTCCAACTTCAGCTCAGGTCGGGATCTCACGGTTTGTGAGTTTGAGCCCCACGTCAGGCTCTGTGCGGACGGCTCGGAGCCTGGAGCCTGCTTCAGATGCTGTGTCTCCTTCTCTCTCTGCCCCTCCCCTGCTTGTACTCTATCTCTGTCTGTCTCTCAAAAATAAATAAATGTAAAAAAATTAAATAAAAAAAGATTAAAAAGGTATTACAAGTGACTTTTACAAAGAAACATAGATACAATTGAATACCCCACTGTGCCCCCCAATCTTATTCCTTTCCTTCCTAAGAAGCAGCCACTATCCAGACTTTAGTATTGATCATTCTCATGTTTTTATATTTTTTCAAAGATTTTATTTTTAAGTAATCTCTGTACCCAGTTTGGGGCTCAAACTCACAAACCCAAGATCAAGTCACACGCTCTACTGATTGAGCCAGCCTGATGCCCCACATGTTGTTAGATTTTTACTACATGCCTATGTATGCATGCGTAATGGATAGTGACCTTTGCTATGTTTTTAAACTTGGTATACGCTGTAATTTTTAGAATTTACCCATTGTGTATAATCCATTGTGTGACTATAGCAGAGATTATTTACTCTTTCTTTTGTAAAATGATGGACTTGGTTATTTCCAGCCTTGTGGGATAAACTATGCAGACACGGACAATCTTGCCCATGTGCCCTTGTCCATGCACAAGAGTTTATCCAAGATATACCCCAGGGACACATGGAATGGCTGGGTCATAGGGCATGCACATCCTTAGTTACTAAACACTGCCGAACTTCCTTCTAAAGTGTACCTATTTATTCTCCCTCAAGCACCAGGTGAGAATATCTGGGGCCCTGGATCTTTGCCCATGTGGTAATGTCAGACTTTAAAATTCTTGCCAACCCAGTGGGTGTGAAATAGTATCCTCCTGTTTAAATTTCCTTGGCATCTTCTCCTATGAATCATGATTTTCTGTGCCCACATCCTACCTCTTCCACCCAGACTAGAAGCTCCTAGTTACAGGCTCCCAGAGAATGCACCCAGCACATAATAGGGGCTCAAAATTTGTGTAATGAATGGACAAAGGATTATTCTATATCCCTTTACCTGGACAGACCATAGTTGCTTTCTTTTTCTTCCTTCCTTTTTTTTTTTTAATATTCAATCATGGGCTTTTAAAAAATAACATAATTTTTAGGGGTTCCTGGGTGGCTCTGTTGATTGAGTGTACACCTCTTGATTTCAGCTCAGGTCATGATCTCAGAGTCATGGGATCCAGTCCCACATCAGGCTCTGAGCTGAGCATAAAGCCTGCTTGAGCTTGAGATTCTCTTTCTCTCTCTCTCTCTCTCTCTCTCTCTCTCACCCTCACCCCCCCCACCCTCACCCTCTCTCTCTCTCTCTCTCACCTTCACCCTCTCTCTCTCTCACCCTCTCGGCCCTTCCTCACTCATGCCTTCTCTCTCCCTCTCTAAAAAAATAAAATAAAATAAATAACATTTTCTGAGATCTGTAATTCACCCATTTAAATGATTTTTAATTAGTCCATTCACAGAGTTGTACAACTGTCAGCACAATCCATTTTAAAACATTTTCATCATTCCCCCCAAAATACCCATAGCTGTTACAGTCACTCCAGATTTCTCACTCACCCCCAGCCATAGGCATCCACTACTCTGCCTTCTGTCTGTATGGACTTTCCTCTTTTGGACATTTCATGTAAAAGGAATTCTGCAATTGATGCTCTTTTGTAACCGGCTCTTTTCACTTAGCATATGTTTGCAAGGTTCACCCATGTTGTAGCATTGATCAGGGCTCCATTCCTTTTTATTTCATAATTATATTCCATTGTATGGATTCATCACATTTTACTGATCGATTCATCAGGTGACCGGCATTTGGGTTGTTTTTACTTTTTTACTATGGTGACTGATGCTGCTATAGCACTGATAAACAAATTTCTATGTGGATATATGTTTTCATTCCGCTTGGGCAGACAGATGAGAAATTACTGGATCATATGGTATCTAAGTTCAACCATTTGAGGAAATGGCCAGACTGTTTTTCAAGTGCCTGTGGCATTTTATGTTCTCACGGGCAGTGTAGCAAAGTTCCAAATTCTCCACATCCTCCCCAGTCCTTACTGTTATGTTTTGAATTGTAGCTCAGTTGTGGGCTTTTGAATCAAGCAACCTAGGCTAGAATCCCAGTTTTGCTGTTTACTAGCTATGAGATCGTAATTAACTTCTGCCTCCATTTCTTCCCTCTGTAAAATGGAATTAATAACAACAGCCACATCTCAGGACAATTGTGCGACTAGATTAAATAAAACAGTAGGCTCGTAAAGCCCTTAGCATAGTGTGGGATTCAGACGGCTCTCCTTGGGACAAAGTAGCAGTGACAGCTTATTATTATGGGCCTCTTTCTCATCCACAGGCTTTCTGCCTGGGATGCTCTTAAAGTCACCTTGTACCTCTGAGAGCGCTTCCTCTGAGCTACCTGGGAGCTAAGCTGTGAGTGAGAGGCCCAGAGAGCTGCCTTTCACTGATGCCCAAAGCTTATGGCAGATGCCAGAGAGTTTTGTGATTCCAGCACTTCCCAGAGCCTCCGGGGTCACCACTGTGTGCTGCCCCACCCTGGCAGGGTCTTACAAGGTGACTTCCCACCCCATGAGGGCAGAGGGGCAGAGAACCTTAGCAAGCCCCGGTTTAGGTGCCTCAAACTGGGTCTGAACCATTTGAGTTTATTTAAAGAGGTTTATCCCCGTCCTTGCCTTTGGCAGGAGCCCCGATTTTCATGCTATCATTTTTGCAACAATCATAAACATTATCTGCACACGTGGGCATTGTGTAGGGGGAAAAAGATGATTACTTGCTGATTGCTGCTGTTGTTCATGTTGGAGATGACTCTATGGGTGGGAAGGAGGCTGCTGCAAGTCGGGCGGCGGAGAACAGCAGAGCTCAGTAATGCCAGGGCATGGGGAGGGAGCGAGGGGAGGGTCCCTCACCTGGGGAGACCTGGCAGTCAGAGTGGCCCACCGGACAAGGTGTCTGTTCAAGGAACTGCCGCGGCCAGCATACGCAAGAGGGACAGCCTCACCCCCTTCACTGGCACCCATCCCCACCCCACCCCCCAGCCCTCCCCATCTTAGTTTGGGCACTAGCTTCATTCTGCTGCCATCTTTGTTCTGCACGTTTCGTCTCTCAAATGCATCCACATCTCTCCATGATCTCCCTCCCGGATCACTGCAGCAGCCTCCTCAGTGCCTTCCTGCCTCCCTGCCTCTAGACTTGCCCCACTCAGTGATCCATTCTCCAGCCCACAGTGATCTTCCCCTGAAACTAACAAGATCAGGTCACTTTTCACCTTAAAACCCTGCAATGGCTTCCTTTTGCCTTGAGGATAAAATCCATCCTAACCCACTTGCCCCGCCTGTTATCCATGCCTGTACAGAATACTGTGACCTCTGCTACTGTACTGACGAGATCAGGGGTTCATTTATCTGTCTTCCCCATTCACCCCAGGTTCTATAAGATCAGGAATTCTGGTTTATTTATGCCAGTGTCCTGACATCTGAGAGACCTTCTGACTCATGGTAGGTGCCCAGTAAATGTTTGTTTTCCTTAGATGTGAATAGTCGCTGTAATTTATATATATACATATATATGTATGTATTTAAGTTTATTTATTTTGAGAGAGAAAGAGAGAGTGAGGGGTGGTAGAGAGCGAGAGAGAGAGAGAGAGAGAGAGAGAGAATCCCAAGCAGGCTCTGCACCGACAGTGTGGAGGCTGATGCAGGGCTTGAACTCACAGACCTTGAGATCATGACCTGAGCCGAAGTCAAGAGTCTGACATTTACGGTGGCTGGGTGGCTCAGTTGGCTAAGCACCCAACTCTTGGTCTCAGCTCAGGGTGTGGTCTCACAGTTCGAGAGTTCAAGCCCCATATCAGGCTCCGTGCTGACAGTGTGGAGCCTACTTGGGATTCTCCCTCGCTCTCTGCCCTTCCCCTGATTGTGCTCTTTCTCTCTCTCAAAATAAATAAATAAACTTAAAAATAAACCAGTCTGACACTTAACCAACTGAGCCACCCAGGAACTCCTAATTTTTAGAACTCCTTTGCCTTAATTGTTTCTCTTGTTGACCTTCACCACTCTGAGATACAAACAGTAGCTGTTACTCCCATCTTACAGGTAGGAAACCTGAGACTTGGTGTGGGGGGGGGGGGGCGATGAGTGATGGTCTAAGGCTCCTACATAGGAGGAAAAGGGCAGAACTATACTGGTACACAAGTCTTCCAAGGGATCCCTTGCTAGAACCCCCTGAGGAAGGCAAGGCAGGTTACTATTGCCTGGGGTTCTCAAGTTGTGGTCCCTGGACCACCAGTATCCATAGTGCTCCTAGAAACACCAGTTTCGGTCCCCACCCACAAGATTATAGAATAGCAACTGGCCAAGCCCAAACTTCCTAGCTGCTGTCTTCCAGTCAAAATCATATTCTCTGTGTTGTTCTATGTCCTGCTGTGGGGTTACTTGTGTCCTTGTCCCCTAGGGATGGGCTCTGCTGCACCCACTAAAAGGAAGGCTCCTTCCCACAGACCCTCTGCAGCATGGCCTTATCCCATAAGATCAGAAAGCCACGTAGGGTCTGTCCTTCCAATACCCTTCCTACCAAGACTGATTCAATGAAGTCTGACACGTGTCTCTCCTGGGTGACTCTGGATATTGAGGCAACCGGAGCATGAATCCTTTGTAATGCCCTTGGTGGAGGCATTTCCGAGCCCAGATAATCCCACAGTGTGGACAGAAACTACACTGACAGGCACAAAGATCAGAAGCTGTGCCTGTGCCTGGAGCAACAGCTTTATCCTCCCCTGCCCCTGCCTTGACTTTGAAACTTCCTGTCAAGAATGATTGGCCTGGAATCGAAAAGCATCCACGTGCCAGCTAAGGCAGAGAGAGGTGGGACAAAAATATAAAGTTGCCCCCGGTGGTTTTGCTGGATGCCCACATCCCTCCCGAGTGCCAGGCATGAGCACACAGTGAGGAGGAGGGGGTCTGAAAGGCCTGGCCTGCATCACTCTGGTGTGTGACCTTGAATGACCCTTGCTCTCTCTCTGTCAGATTTGCCCTGGTGCTAAGTCCCCACGGCCCCTTCCAGTGCTGATGTTGCATCTGTGGTGTATTTGGGGGGACACTAGCTGCAACGGGAGTCTGGCTGGCTTTCTCCCAGCTTCACAGATGGGGAGTCAGCTGATACCACGGGACGCACGTCAACCCCAGCTGTTGCAGCTGACAGCTGTCTGAAGATAAGGGGAGAAGAGAGGGAGAGGTCAGCGTCCTCCTGAATCTCTGTGTCCCTGCTTTGAAAGGCCGTTAAAGGTCATCTCGTCCTTTCCAATCTGCCTGCCCAGTTCCTAAGTCCCTGCTAGCCCGTCGGTTCTCAAACTCTCACGCATCAGAATCACCTGGAGGGCTTATAAAAAAAAACACAGATCGTGGAGTCTCATCTCTAGTTCAGTTGGACTGGGGTAAAGCACCAGAATTTATATTCCCAACCAGTTCTCAGCTGCTGCCGCCAAAGGGGCTCTAGCGGTCACGTGGAGACAGCGGCAGGGTACCCAGTGGCTGTCCTACCCCCGCGGTCCTGTGCCCTGGGACGGGAGCTTGCCCTCCGGACGTGGCCCTTCCTCCCTTGCACGGATCCCCCATAGATGGACTTTGAAACCTGGTTCCCCTGTGGCTCTGGTGCCCAGCCCTCATCGTCTTCCCCTTAGGATCCCTGGCAGGTGCAAATGCTTGACAGTGAGAATAACAGCCGTTACCTCCTCTTGCCGGCCGAGCATTTTACATACGGCATCTCGACATCTTGTTGATTCCCTCCAACCATACGGGGATAAAAATATTATTTCTGCCTCACAAGGTCACTGTAAAAATCAGAAGAGTCAAAAAAACATGAAATTACTTTGTAACCTTATAAACTGTTACGAGCTTTGTTTTTAAGCACTCCCTGAGTTTGCCAGGACTGTTTATAACAACCACCACAGACCGAGTAGCTTAAACAACAGAAATTTATTTTTTTCATCTGTTCTAGAGGATAGAATTCCAAGATAGGATGCTGGCAGGTTTGGTCTTTATTTGGCTTACAGATGGCTGCCTTCTCATTGTGGCCTCACTGGGTGGTCCAGATGTCTGGGTGTCCTAATCTCCTAGAAGGACACCAGTTTTACTGGATTAGGGCCCACCCACATGACTGCATTTTACCTTAGTTACCTTTCTATAGGCCTTATCTCCAAATATAGTCTCCTCGTGAGGTACATGGGGTGGGGGAGGGGGTAAAGTTTCAGCCTATGAATGGAGGAGGGCCAATTCTGCCCCATATAAGCTTCTAATCGAAGCTAGATTAATGACTAGCTGTGTGACTCCTGAGAATTCACCTAACCTTTCTGAGCCTTGTTTCCTTCATCAGGGCCCAGTTTATAAAACTTCTAGGCACAGTGAAAGTATCCAAATGGGTGGGGGAAGATGCTTCAAGTCTCTAGGGAATTGAATTTGGGGACTAAAGACAATCAGGATGGAAGCTGGCTGAGACTTAAAGGAGGAGGCCCCTTGTCCAGGCACCACTTTAGGCTAGAGGTGTGGGGCCCGTACCCCAGAGGAGTAAGAGAGAGCCTGGCCACGCCACATCATTCTCAGCTTTGCGAGGCTTTGTGGGGAAGGCCAGAGACCCGGTCCTTGTGAGGCTGGCCCACTTGTACCCCCAGCTCTCTGTTCACCGGCCGATCTGCTCCTGGTCTGCAGGGTCTCCAGCCAGGGTGCTGCCTTCAGAGCCCTCTCTGTGAATTCCAGAACTTCCCGGAGAAAGGGTGAATGGTAGGAGAACATGGGCTTTAGAAACCAGCTAAATATCCATCAGCAGGAGAATCATTGACTCAGTTATAGTTCATGGAGTTTGCTGCCATGTTGTTATTATTACAGGCATTTTCTGATCAGTTGTGAGGAAAGCACCACACTTTATCTTCATAACAATCCTGAGATGGATGCTATTATTGACTCCATTTCTTAAATGTGTAAACTGAGGCTTAAAGACCTCAAAACCTATGCCAGAGCCAAGACTTGAACCCAGATCTTTCTGACGCGAACTTTATGTGCTTCACCTCTGTCCTCGTGCACTCCCATTAAAACACTGCGTTGTAGATGAGTATGTAATAACATAGGAAAATACCTTTGATGTTGTAGAAGTGCGTGTAGAGAGGGGGTGTAGAGAGAAGGGAGGAGAAAGGAAGGACAGATTCACATCAGTGGTAATTTCTGGATGGTGAGATACTTCTCTGTGTTTTCCATAGTACCTAGAATAAATAGATGCTCCTTTCTACCACAAGGGAAAATGGATTTTTTAAAGTGGAAACTGACAGACAAGGGATTTGGAAGGAGACAAACCTGGGTGAGGATCCCCCTCAGTAACCTCCCAGCATCTGAAGCTGCCACCCAGTCTCTGGATCCTTCTGAAGCGTCCTGGGACTGGTGGGGAGAGACAGGAGTTAGGAGTACACCTGATTGGGGTTCTATTTTTGAAAGAGGCCTGTGCCGGCATCCCCCCTAAGACAGAGCAGGGTGTATTTCCCTGAATAACCACTGCTATTTTTAGAGAGCACCAATGAACTGCACCCAAGGAGAGAGGGGAGAGGAGCTCCTGGATGCTTCCCAAGACCCTGGAGGTCCTGAACTGAATCCCAGTCTCTTTCTTCAAGCGTGCCTGCCTGGAGAGTTGGGCATCAGCCTCCCTGTGCCTGCAGTTGCTGTGGCGGGGGCTGCCAGTGTCCCTTACGCTGTGAGGGCAGAGAGGCCTGGGGGCACCAACCTGAGGGGACCCCTGTATGCCCTTGACCCTTGTGCTCCCTACAAGCGTTGTCAGCCCCGGGGGCATGGGAAATGTCTGGAGTTGCTTTTTCTCTGCTGCAACAAGAAAACAGGCAGGAGAGGATCACTGTCTGGGGGCAAAGCCTCCAAGACCTGTTTGTGAAAATTTCTAGAGGAGCAGAGATCGATAGGGATTAGAGACAAGTAGAGTCGTAGATTCTTGGGCCGCCAGGGCACCTCATCCGGCCACTGCCAGCCCTGTGCTCGCATACCCGCAGTGAAGGAGCCTTCCTCTGAGAGCCCTTCCCACTTCTGGATAGTTCCTCGTTTGCAGATTCGTTCTAAGAGGTGCCATATCTTCTGCCTAGCATGCACAGTGCATGAAGATAAGTAATGGTGACAGTTGTGTTGTGTGGTCATATTGGAAGGACTGCACCTCTATTTCCTCATTTCATCTCCACCGTAGCATTCCGAGTCAGAGATGTGATCATTCCCATTTTGCAGCTGGGGAGGCTGAACCCACCCCTAGCACACAGCTGTAACGATAGCACATGTTCGCGGCACCCTTCTAAATGATTTACGTGAGTTAGCTCATCTTCACAAAAACTCTCCTAGGTCGTATGATCGTTTCCACTTTGGAGATGGCAACACTGAAGCACAGAGACATCGAGTCTGTAGCCTAACGTCACAGAGCTTGCAGGCGGCTTAGGCAGGATGGGAGCCCTGGCCCTCCGGTGGCCTCACTGCCAAGGCCACATCGTTCCACATCCCCCTGGGTGTTTATATCATGACTCAGTGTCTCACCCTGACCCATGCTTCCTCCTCTCCATGCCGCACACACTGGTGTCTCCTCGTTCTTCCAGCTTGCCAAGCCCTGTCAAGCGTCCAGGAGTCCTCAGACTCTGTACCCTCTCCTGGCTGCCTCCTGCGTGTCATCCTCAGGCTTCAGCTTCCGTGTGTGAAGGATGCTCACAGGGTTGATCTGATTTCCCCCAGACCAGGCCGGTCCCTTGCTTTTCCTTCCTTGTAGCACTTGTGCTTCCTCTCCCAGTTCCCACCTCCTACCCCTGCACTCCCCAGGGCAAAGGGCAGGGAAGCACTCCTCTCCACCCACTGCTTCCCCAGCGCCCCGCTCCCTGCCTGCATGCCTGGAAGCATGGCTGGAAAACAGGGCTGGCATCAGTCCTGCGGGAGGCACGGGTGTGACCGAAAACCCCTCAGGTCTGTTCCCTCCACTCACCACAATTTACGGAGAGCACATTTGTGTCACTGAACAGTCTGGCACTTGCTCCCTCACAAAACCGTGCCCACTGGAGTAGGGAAGAAACAGGCTGAGAAAGAAGGGAGGAGCGAAGGGAAGAAGTCAGCAGAGGGTCTGGGCCCTGGCCGTTCTCGCTGGAGTTGCCTGGGGAGCCTTAGCAAACACCCCCGCCCCCCTCAGCCCGACCCAGGCCAGAGTGTCTGGAGCTTCGGGGCTGGGGCCAGACCTGGGCACTTTTCACAAGGTCTGCTTCCTGAGCCTGGTCCTCCTACATTGCGTTCTAGGGGCCACACCATCCAGAGAGGAGAAAGTTTCCTGGAATACCCAGTCCTGTCCTCCCCGCTCAATGCCTCCCTCACGTGTGCCAGGCCCGACTGGAGGGCCCAAGATTAAGCCAGTACTGGAATAATAATCATCCTCAGCATTTGATAATAACAGCTATGATTTTCTTCAGTAAACAGCGTGCTGGATCTTTTGATTCATCCTTTTACCTAATCCTGGCGAATGCCCATAAGCTCAGGGTAAGTGGTGCCCTTTTCCCGAGGATGACCAGGGCAAGCCCAGGTCTGACGTCGGTCTCTGCAAGTCCCCAGCCTGTGCTCCTGCTGCCTGCACAGTCTCTGCAGTGTGTCAGCCTCCGGTCCTGCCACAGGGGAGCAGGGAGGACGGTGCAAATGCAAGGGCTTCTGGCTTAGTCACTAACAAGGCTGTGGGGAGAATCCTGATTGGAAGCCTCTTGCATTCTTTACTAGGATTTTAGGAGGCAGAAAGGCAGTCAACCCCCCCTTCCACCACCCCCCACCCTGTGCCCCAGCAAAACAATGCATTTTAAATGTCTCCCAAATTGCTAAGCTATTTCACTGCTTCTGAGGAGAAATAGCTTGGGGGAAGAAGCTATTGGCCCTTTATGCCCTGAACTGCAAAACAAAATGCCAAATGGGAAAATGAAATCACAGGAGGTTGTGGGAAATGGGGGGGGGGGGCAGGAATCACGTGGGAATAGATTGCTGCGTAGGCTTGGGGAGGGGATTGAACCTGCATTTCCAGGTGGGTCTCTAGGAGGCTGCGTGGCATGGTGGGTTTTGAGCCTGGGCTCTAGGGTCAGAAAAGCCTGATCAAACCACAGCCCAGGCCTCATGTTCTGTGGTGGGATGCCTATGAGGAATCAGGAGGAGCAAGGCTCCTCACAAGCAGAGGGCCCTCTGTGGCTCTTGAAAATCAAAGATGTGCAGGCCCCCCATCAGAGGTTCTGACCCCTCTGGCTGGCTGGCGGGGGGTCAACCCAGGTAGGGCTGGTTATTAAAGGACCCCCAGTGAGTCTAGTGAACAGCCCAGCTGAGAAGCCCTGCCTAATCCCTCCCTTCCCTCCCTCCACTTCTCCTGGGTCAGAGCCTCAGTTTCCTCCCCTCTCAAATGGGTGGGATGTCCTGGGAGGAAACAATGCCCAGACCATTTGGTGAGCTGTAGGGAGCAGACCCAGCCCGTTTTCAGTTACACCTTTGCGTCTGAGAGGAACGAGCCCCAGCCCCATTGGCCAGTTGGCACAGAAAAATAGCCCTGGGAAAAGGGCCTGTGGTTGGCCCCAAGCAGCAAGGAATCAGAGCCTTTTTGCTGAAAACCCATTACCCCAGGGGATGGCATTGGTTAAACACACCCCCCCACATACACACATAACCTGGCCCCCTGGTGGGGGAGGGGCAGCACGTTCCTTCCCAGGACCCAGGCTACTGCTACAAGGCTTTCTCATTGAGACTGTTTGGAAGGCCGTAGAAATGTGGGTGAGGCAGGCTGTAGGCCAGGTCCATCGCAGCAGACAGACAAATCCCCAGGTCCTGAGGAGAAGAGCAGATGAGCCTTCCAGCCTCTAGAACTTTCTGTTTGCTGGGTGGTATGGTGAGGTGGAAGGCCTGAATACAGGTGTGACTGATGCCCTGTTAGGAAGAGAATGCATCGCCCTAGAAACAGACCCCAGGAAGCATGGAGGACAGTCCCCCACCAGTGCACAGACTTTTACTGCGTGTGCTCATGGGAACAATGGCTGCTGCTGACAGAGCATCGGATGGGGACTGATTTCTCAGTCATTGTCACCAGCACCTCCCACCCCTCCACACATACATGAGACAGGGCTGAGGATCCTGATTTCATAGGCAGGGAAACTAAGGCTCAAGGGGCCACAGAAGTAGTAAGTGGTGAGACTGAGTCTCAGGCTTTTGTGAGTTCTGAGCAGCAGTTTTCAAACTTCCTTATATGATCCTTTCCACCAGCATAAGAAATGAGCCAAAGAAAGGTTGTTATCCCTATTTTATTTATTTTAATTTTTTAAGTTTATTTATTTACTTTGAGAGAGAAAGAGAGAGAGAGAGAATCTGTGTGTGCTAGTGGAGGAGGGGCAGAGAGAGAGAGTGGAGGAAAAGCATCCCAAGCAGGCTCCTTGATGTCACTGCAGAGCCTGATCCTGGGCCCAATCCCATGAAACATGAGATTATGACCCAAGCCAAAATCAAGAGTCAGATGCTTAACCGAATGAGCCACCCGGGCACCCCTGTTATCCCTATTTTGAAGATGAGGAAAACTGAGGCTCAGAGGCATCCAGTGATTTCTCCAAATGTCGCACAGCTAAGGAGCACCAGGGCCTGGACCCATCATGTCCCCCCAGGATGCCTCACCAGCCAGGCTGCCCCCATGCTCCAAACATTCCCATCCTTCATACCCCTCCTGAAACCTACCGACTTCCATTTTCTAGCTGGCTGATCACCTCCTGACCTGTGTGAGGTCATTTTCCTGAATGGTGGGAGAGGAGAACCTATCTCTCAGTGCTGCTGTGAGAACAAACAAGGTAACTGTCCCTGGCCCCGTGGCCCACACAGGGTCCTGGCTTGGTAGCCAGCAGGGCCCCCTAATGGGTGCTGATGGACACTTGCTGGTCTGATAAACTAATCTGCAGAGAATTTCATACACAGGCATCCAGCCCAACCCTTCACTTACAGAGGAACAGATAGGATGAAAGGAGACAGGGACTTGACCAGGGCCACAATGGCAGGGCAGGGCAGGGCTGGCTGGTTCTCAGCCTTTGTGTTCTTTTTTTTTTTTTTTTTTTTTAATGTATTTATTTTGAGAAAGAGACAGAACAAGCAGGGGAGGGGCAGAGAGAGAAGGAGAGAGAGAGAGAATCCCAAGCAGGCTTCATACTGTCAGCGTAGAGCCTGATATGGGGCTCAAACCCACCAACATGAGATCATGACCTGAGCTGAACCAAGAGTCAGACACTTATCCGCCTGAGCCACCCGGGTGCCCCATCTCAGCCCTTGTTGTCTGATTCCTGGGCCAGTGCTCCACAAACAGGGACCAGACAGCCCCTGAGGACCAAGGAGAAAGGTCAAGACAAGGAGCTACACCCCTGACGGGCAGCAGTATTTCACTGGGAAGGAGCTTCCGATGTTCCCTTGAGACACCTGAGCCCTCATTCTGCCAGGCTATTTAACTGCTGTGAGGTCTTGCAGGGAGAGCACTAATGCTTCTGAGGCCCAGGATCCCAGTCTGTAAAACAAGGGAAGGAGAAGGCTGCTCAGGAAATGGTTCTCCCTATTATGAGGCCTTTTGTTCAGTCCTCAGATAACCCCCGTCAACAACAAAAAAAAAATGGTGACATTGGTGACTGTGGTGGGGATGCAGGTAGGAAAAGTCACCGTCTAAGGCATCCGGCCCTCTTGCTGCTCATGCAGGGTCCTGGGACTTGAGGGTGCAAGTAGAGTGTGCAGATCTGAGGGGAGGTCATGTGGCTCCCGGTATCTTCTGCAGTACCCCCGGCCCCCTACCTGGGTGGGAAAAGAGTCAAAAGCAAGAACTGGAGCTGATGGCTGAGAAAGGTTGTTACCACTCTGTCCCCATGGGGAAAACAACCATCACATCTGGATTACTCTCCAAAACTTTTTCTTTTTATGCCTGAGACACTCTGATGCAGAGTCTGTTCTGAAAATCTTTTTTTAAACTGTAATTATAATTAAACCTGCTTTGCAACATGAAGGGGGGAAAAAACCCACGCTCCTTGAATTGCACCACCTATTTGGAATTATTTACATTTTTATGTGATTCCTTCTATATTTATACTGCCACAGACTATTTCTGTTTGGAGGGACGGTCTGTGTTAGGGTCTTCAGGATATTTCACGGAGAGGCATGGGGAATAGCATTGTATAATGTCCGACTTTCATTCATTCATTCATTCACTTAAAAAAAAATAAATACTGAGTTTTTACCCTTGCCCGGGCTCTGTATAAGATCCTGGGAGTCTAAAGAACAGCTAGACTTGGCTGTGCATTCCCACAGAGGGCAAGGAGAGGAAAACCCAAGGTCATTGCCATGTAAGGGGCCCCTACTATGTGCAAGGCTTTGCGTTAAGCACTTTATACACTTTATCTCATGCAGGCCCAGTCTTGCCCAGTGGGAGGTAGGCCTTCTTATGCCCATTTTATGTATGAGGAAGCTGAGACCTGAGCAGTAAAGTCAGTGCCTGGAGGTAATTTAAGTGGTAGGTGGCAAGAGACAGAAAGGAGGTCTTGTGCCTGCAAAACTGAAAAATGTCAGCCTCTTTTTAAATGGGCTGGAGGTACCTACCAAGTAGGATAAACATGGAAACACCGAGCAATCCTGTAGTGGGGATAATGCTGTAGGATTGTCTCTCTTGTGTTATAGCAGAAGCACAGAGGAGGGAGAGCTCAGTGTTGTCTGGACTGACAGCTCCAGAAGGCTGCCTGGAGGGGGCGCCATTTCAGGAGACTGGCAGTCCTCTCTGTCTAAGCCCTGCTGGGTGTAGGGAAGCCGCCCTCTGTTGCAGTAAATGAGGCACTGCTCTGCTGGCTGAAGCACTTCCTCTGACCACCAGGGACCTAGGGGTCCCGCAGCACTCTCTGGTCTGACATCAGGAGCAGGGACCTTCAGGCTCCGTCTGCCCAGACAAATCTGGACTTGGCAAAACCAGTAGGACTGAGCAATTTCTCCTCTACACTGTGGCGCCTTTCTCTCCTATTATTCATGCCAGCTGTGGAGCCCGGTCCGTGTTAGCTTTGGTTCCATTTCAAATCAAAGTAAAATTCATTCTGCAAATATTTGTTGAGGCCCTACAACTTTTTATATAGGCACTCCTAACCCAGGGTATAAAATAATGGGTAAGATGCAACTTCAGAGGGCTCTCATTCTAGGAGGGACAGGAGAGCTAAGATTGCAAGAGCAAGGGCATTTCAGGAGCGTTTGCAATAGAAATGCTTGGTGGAGTCATCTGTTGCTGTTTAATGAGCACCTACTCTGTGGCCACGTGGTCCTATGGCCTGGGAGTCAGAAAGGAACAGGATAGGATCCCTACTCTTAGGAAGGACACACCCTACTTCCTAAAAAACAGAACTATAGTTTTGAGAAAGTATCTGTGAGATGAGAGAGAAGGAAGAGTGTGGGAGGTCAGATGAAGCGAGGGGGCCTGGTATGTGTCAAGCACCGGCTTAATGCTCTGGGTTTTGTAGGTGTTACATCACTTCTCAGTTGCTCTTAATGGATTCTTTTTACAGATGTGGGAATTGAGACTAACAGACTTAAGTAACTTGCCCAAGATAACAAATTACGAACATATAAAATTTTGCATTCTGTTCCAGAGTCTATCCATATTTACATGCATAGAAAACAGTGTTTTAAATGACTTGCTAATAAGGAAAGTGGATACCCCTTTGAGATTCACCGTAAGATTCCACCTGTTACTCTTCCCCCTCCTTGTAGATACTCTGTTTGAGAGGGGAGCAATAGGGCTCAAGGGAATGGGATCAGGAGGAAACATACAAAAGCCCTCACACATATTTTTACATTTTCTAAAATTCAGCAAGAAAGAAATTCCACCTAAGGAGCTATGCCAATTACATCTGTTTTAGTACCTGTAGATTCCTTACTAACATTTTCCATGAGCGCTGAGAACTCAAGCAGAGCCTTGCTTCACTATTTCAATGAGATGTTTAAATGTGTATTTTGCATGCTTGCAGGTAGTACATGTTCTAAAATTTCCCCATAGCTGGACCTGCATGTAGCGACTACCTTTTGATTTGCCACCTTCCATACCACCCTTCCACCTTAGCCTGGCCTGGACCAGCTGTAGGCAGAGCCCAGTCCCCAGAGCCGCTCCCCTGCTTCTTCCTCCTCCCTCCTCCTGGGTTCTTATCCTCTCTCCCCTCCTCCCACACTCCTCCCCTCCTCCCACACTCCTCCTCTCCTCTTCCCTCCCTTCCTTCTTCCTCCTCCAGGGTTCCTCTCCTCCCTCCCCTCCTCCCTCCTCCCTCCACTCTTTTCTCCTCCCTCCCTTCCTCCTCCCCCTCTTCCTTCTTCGTCCTCCAGGGTTCCTCTCCTCCCTCTCCTCCTTCCTCTGTTCCTCCTCCTCTCTCCTCTCCTCTCCTCTACCACTTTCCCACCTGCTCTCTTCCCTTCTGCTGCTTTATTTTTCCCTTCCTCTTCTCCTCCCTTAGTCTCCTCACTCCTCCATCCCTTTTCTTTCCTTTTCCATCCTTCCCTCTCCCATACTTCCCTCCTCCCACATTCCCTCTTCTTTCCTCCCTCTTCTCCTCTCTCCCCTCCCTTCTCTCTCCTTTATCATCTGTCTCTACCAAGACTTCCTTGAAACCTCCTACTTAAGGGCTTTGTAAGCCGAGGTCTGTGCCTCCCTGCAGGGTCTGTGAATAAGTTTCAAAGTGTCTGCTAACCCTTGAAAGAAAACCCAGCATTCTGGGTTCGTGGGCATTAAGTGTCTCTTCCTGGGGAGAAATTGCTGGGCTTTGATCAAATTCTCCCAGGGTCCTGGAGTTGGATGCATTGCTTGTCTTTCCAGTTCTTAGTCTCTGGTTCATTGTTTTCCTAACTTCCCACAAGTGAGATTCACAGTTTCCTTATAATTGATTCAAAATTTTGCAACTATTGAAAACGTACATGCACGGAAAGCCTTTGTACAGAGAGCCCACTGCTCAGGAAGTCTGCATGTCCCCAGGAGTTGTGTGGATTAAATGAGATCTCATGGGTGAGTTTTTGGCATGTAGGCTGTGCCAAATAACGGTTTCCATCCCTTTGTAGATGAGTCAGGTTTGTCTAGTTTGCTCCGGCTGCCATGACACAGTACTACAGACCCAGTAGCTTCGACAGCAGAAATGTATTTCCTTCCAGTTCTGCAGGCTCGAAGTCTGAGATCAAGGTGTTGGCAAGGGTTGGTTTCCTCTGAGGCCTCTGTCTTTGGCTCGTAGATGGCTGCCGTCTTCCAGTGCCTTCGTGTGGTCTTTCTTCTGTGTGTCTGTGTCCCAATCTCCTCTTCTTAAGAGGACAGCAGATGTACTGTACCACAGCCCACTCATAGGTCCCTGTTTTACCTTATTACCTTTTTAAAGATTCTATCTCAAGTCAGCTCACATTCTGAGGTTCTGGGGGTTAGGCCTTCAACACATGAACTTGGGGACAGGACACGATTCAGCCCATAACAAATTGAATGGGACCTTTCCCTTCCAGTGGTCTCACCAGGACCGTTCCTGAGGAGGCAGGTGCGGGGGGCTTTGGGGAAGTTCCCAAAGCCAATCAATTGAAAACTATTGCATTTAGACCTTGGTCTTAATTCAAACCACTATTGACAGGAGGTTATTTAGGAAGCACTTTCTGGCTGAGCAGGTCCAGGATTAATTATTAAGGACCCATCCTTGGCCTGGCAGGAGTCATGGACACCACGTGAGCAAGTAGCAAGCCCACGTAGCTGCCTCGTCTTCCTGACAGATAAGAAGAGGCTGTGTTTTATTTATATGTGCAGCTATTCTTAGTCTTGTACTTTTCCCTTTATCTCCAGTGGAAAGGATTATTGTAACTACTCCATCATGAACCCCTCTCAGAGTCAAATTAATAGAGAGGGTTCAGGTCACTGCCCTAGAGTTAAGAGACAGGGAATATTAACCCAAATGCATTAGCATATCATTAAAGCAGTGTGCGTAAAAGTTTAACACCCGGAACAAGAAGGGGGAGAGACGGACGTGAAAGGACGGGAGCAATGGAGGTAAGAAGTATGTTTAAAGATTTCATATAAGTATTCCACTCCCCTTTGAGAGTTTGGTTAACAAAATTCTTCCCATCATATCACCTGCAGTGTAAATACGTGGTCTGAAGAGGATCTTTCACCAAAGCCAATGGCCGGAGAATCAGCCTCCGAGGGGTTGTTTCAGATGCAATAAATTAGAGCTGTGTGCTTAATAATATACATTGGATGCGGGTGAATCAATAATCAGTGCATTCAAGTATAGATTCAAAGGCGTTTATTTCAGGAAGAATAACCCTCGCTATATATTTGCATAGTTCTCTGACCTTAGGCAGTTTCTTTAGAAAATTCAAGATGGGAAGGGTCTCTCTACTCTCATTGGCCCACCCCACCCTCCAGTATTTAACTTTCCCAGATTGCCTGCGTCATGGACAGTAACCTAATTTATAATTTTTTCACCATCTGCTTTTCTCTGTTATGTAGACTGGCTCTGGGTTTCTGCCACAAGGAACTGCAAAATGAAGAGGCGAGTTCTCCACTGACTAGCTGTTTTGCTTTGGCGTGTCTTTTTCCTTCCCGAGCCTCATCCATAACATGAGGATAATACACCTGCTTTATGGAATTGCTATAAGGATTCGAGATAAAGTATATGAAACCTTCTCTGTGGCACCTGGCATACCAGTTGCTTGACAAATAGGTGTGATTATTATTACAAGGTTCCTTAACTGGCTTGGCTGGGGGGTGGAAGGGGTGATCTGGGCAAGCAGCACCCCAGATTCCTGCCTCCTCTCTATTTCCTAGGGAAGCCTCCACTCTGAGTCACACTGCCAGCCTGGAGACTGAGGCCCTCACTAGCTTAGCCATGCAGAAGCATGACGATTGGTGAGATGATAGTATTCATCCAAGACATGGGAGTATTAGTCAAGACAATGCATATAAAAGTAAAGAATATAGTTTTTGCAGTTAGACAGATATAGATCCAAATTCTAACTTTGCCACTTTACCTTGGGCATATTACCTCATTTCTTTGAGGCTCCGTTTATTCATCTTTAAAAGTGAGATAAAACATATTTGCTTGGAAAGAGTAATGGGGCAATGAAATTAAATCTTTCACACATGAAAAGTACCACCTTCAGTTCTTGACACAGAAAAGGTGCTCAGACCTGGTAACCACACTGTCATCATCATCATCATCATTGTTATGACTATGATCTCATTGGCAGTTGTTTCTGGAGAGTTTAACTGTCAAGAGGAATTTTGAAATACGAAGGATTCTCTGCAGTGTTCATATTCTGTTCTTGTATTGTGGCTTTTTTTCCTAAGCCAAGGCACTTTTTCTAAATACTGCTAAGGTTTATGATTGCATCAGCTTAAAGAATTTGGTAATAGGCATGAACAATTATACCCCAGACCTTGGGCAATGATACATCAACCTTTACTTTCACATGGTCCAAACATGTGAAAATCAAATGGTGTATGCCAGTCCTCATGGGGAATAGGCTTTCTGTGGAAAATTCCACATTGATTGTCTCTTGGCACCAAAAGTCAAATGGCACGCCAGTCGCTAGTGATCCAGTATGAAAATTGGCTGGCCGTTTAACTGGACGCAGTCAGCCTCTTAGGCAATGCCTCAGATATGAGGCCATGAACTTGTATTCTGCCACTTTTCAAGTCATGGGCCAAGAAGGAGAGGACTCTAATTTTTTCATGTATTTTTAAAGTACTTTTTCATTTCAAAGAAATATATAGATTGGACTGCCCAAAATAGAAATATTAGCTCAATCTGACATTTGTACCTTAGCATGGGATATTAAAGGTCTTATTTATTAAAATTTTTTTTAATTTTTTAATGTTTATTATTGGGGGGAGGGGCCAAGAGAGAGGGAGACACAGAATCTGAAGCAAGCTTCAGGCTCTGAGCTGACAGCACAGAGCCCGACGCAGGGCTCAAACCCACCAACCATAAGATCATGACCTGAGCCTAAGTCGGACACCAACAAACTGAGTCATCCAGGTGTCCCTTATTAAATTTTTTTAATTATAAAATATTCATAAGATAAAATTCACCATTTTAGCCATTTTTAAATATGCAGTTCAGCGGCGTTAAGTACATTTATGCTGCTAGGCAGCCATCAACACCATCCATGCGCAGAACTTCTATCTTCCAAACTAAAACGCTACACCCATTAAACAATAAGTCCCTTTTCTATCCTCCTGCTGCTTCCCGACAGCCACCATTTTAGGAACCTCATATAAGTGGATCTTTGTTTCTGTAATTGACTTATGTCACTTGACATCATGTCCTCAGGGTTCATCCATGTTGTAGCACGTGTCAGAATTCCCTTCTTTTTTCAGGCTGAGTAGTGTTCCATTATATGTATACACTATATTTTCCCTTCATCTGTCAAAAGACACTTGGGTTGCTTCTACCTTTTGGCCGTTCTGAACAATGCTGCCATGAGCATTGTATACATATATCCATTCAAGTACCTGCTTTCAGGTCTTTTGGGTCTATACCCAGAAGTGGAATTGTTAGGTCATACAGTAATTCTATTTTTAAATTTTTGAGGAATTGCCACATTAATTCCCACAGCAGCTATATTATTTTATATTCCCTCCAGGAACGCACAAGAGGTCCCAGTTGCCCCACATCCCTGCCAATGTTTGCTATTTTCTGACTTTGGTAATAGTCGCCCTGACAAATGTGAAGTATGGAGTCTTTCTTTCTTTCTTTTCTTTTCTTTCTTTCTTTCTCCCATTTTTAAAATTAGTAAACTTTATTTTTTTACAGCACCTATAGGTTTACAGCAAAACTGAGTAGGAAGTATAGAGAGTTCTCATATACCACTTGCCCCCACACTTGCACTGTCTTCCCCACCATCAGTATCCACATCATAGTAATACATTTTATGGTCAGTGAACCTACACCAAAACATCATTGTCCCCTAAAGTCCTGAGTATATATTAAGGTTCACTCTTGGTGGTGTACCTTCTATGGGTTTTGACAAATGTATAATGTGAGGGAAGTTCCGGTGACCTCCCCTCCTTGTTTTATGCCAAAATGCATTTTTAGAACTGGGTAATGAAGCTTGAGAAGCACAATCATGTTTTCCCTTTCATGTTTCCTTGGTTAATGATAAGCCTGAACTTAAACATATTTACATAATAGGGCACCGTTGAATCTGCATGGCAGTTCTCAAGTTCAGACCTTAGTCTTCAGGGTCAGAGATCCAGATTCAGCTCCCAAAGCTACCATTTTCTGTGTGCCCATGGGGAAGACAATCTCTGTAATGCTCAGTTTTCTTCTATAAAATGGGATAGAGTTATAATACCAAATTCATTAGAGGGTTGTATAATAATATACATATAATATAATATAATATAATAATATAATAATGCATACGAAACCCTTTGCACTGCTCTTGAAACAGACTGGATTTTCAATAATGTTAACTGATATTATTGCAAACCATTTTAAGTACCTACTGTTTGCCAAGCCCTCTATTGTATCACCTGACTGGTCTTCAACCCTCTTTCATCATCTGTCCCTAACCTTAAATGGCTTTTGACTACACACACTTAGGATTTTTATCTTTATTTATAAATTATACCCATGATTTGCTCTCAATCCATGTACTAAACACTAGGAAAGCCTAATGCTGCTTTTCTTAAGATTAAAAGAGAGAGAGAGAGAGAAAGATGTTCAGATATTTTCTCCCTAAATAGTTGTCTTGAACGCCCTGTTTTTGAGGCCTCTGGTTTCACTTATTTAAGACCAGGGTTGGCAAAATTTTTTTTGTTAAAGGCTAGATAGTAAAGATTTTTGACTTTCTACAGTCTCTGATGTTTTGTTTAAATGATGATTTTATTTTAATTAAAAAAATTTTCTAAATGTTTATTGTGAGAGAGAGAGCACATGAGAACGTGTGCACACAAGTCGGGGAGAGGAAGAGAGCAACCGAGAGAGAGAATCCCAAGCAGGCTCTGTGCTAACATCCATTGCAAGGCTTGATCTCACAACCTCGAGAGCATGACCTGAGCCAAAATCAAGAGTCAGATGCTTAACTGACTGAGCCACCCAGTCTCCCCATGTAAAAGGCTGGATGGTAAAGATTTTTTTACTTTTTACAGTCTCTGTGGCTGGTTTTTTTTTTTAATTATGATTTTATTTTAATTAAAAAAAATATTTTAAGTAGGCTCAAGGCCCAGTGTGGTCCTTGAACTTAAAACCCCAAGACCAAGAGTTGTATGCTCTACCGACTAAGCCAGCCAGGCACCCCTTGTATACTCTCTGTTGTAATTACTCAACTCTGGTTTGGAGAAAAAAGCAGCCAGAGACGATATGCAAACAGATGGGCATGGTAATGTACCAATAAAACTTTGTTTACAAAAACAGGTGTCGGCCACAGTTTACAGACCTCTGACCTACAGTAACTTGACCTGCTATTCGTTATTTAAATACAAATTTTCTTTAGAGGACTAAGGTCAGAAACACTTGTTAACATTGAGAGGGAACCGGCAAAGAGGAAAAGTGAGGTGATGCATATGATAGCTCCTTTTAAAACATGCAAAGTTATATCATAATCTTCATCATTTTTGTATTATCCCAACATAGGTGAGAAAAGGCATGGACTTCCTTATACTAGCCTTACTATGCAGGAATGATATGGAGTCTCATGAAAACAAGGGTAGCCCCACTTTTGGAAGTGAAATATATTCCTTCATTTGATTTCCTCTCCTACCTTCTAATCCCTTCACATCCAGATACATACATATAGGAAGGGATTGGGTCTTTTCTATGAAATTGTTGGGATCCTTGGACCTGCAAAAGGTTAGTGGTTTCATGTGGGAAATGGCTCATTCATCAACAGATCTTTCTTACTGCCTGCTGTGGGCCAGGCATTGTGGTGGACAATGGGGGTGGACGCAGATATGAATGAGAGGTGGTATCTGCCCTTGAGGAACTCCAGGCAGACCTTCTCCCCCATCTCCCTTCCAACATTGCTCTTGTCAAGGTCTCCAAGGAATTCCATGTTGCTAAATCCAGCCGTCATTCTCAGTGTTCAAATGACTCAACCATTTCACCCAGTCAATTACACTCCTTCTTGAACACTTCCTTCACTTGTGTTCAGAGACTCCATGCTCTCCTGGTTCTGTCTCACCTCACTACCTACTTCTTCTGTCTCTTTTACTGCTTCCTCTAAATCTCAAATCTCTAAATGATGGGGTGGCCCAGGGCCCAGGTCATAGACCTCTTCCCTTTCTGCTCTGTGCTCTCATCCAGCCTCATGAATTAAATCCATCTGCAGGTAGATGACTCCCAGATATGGATTTCCATCCTGGAAACTCTGTCCTCATCTCCAAATTCATATATCCACCCAAGCAGGCAGTATGTCTTCTCAAACCTAACATGCCCAAGCCCCTTCCCTGAGCTTCTCCCACCCCCCTCACCAACCTGTCCTTCCTATGACAGCCCTATCTTCTGTTTTGCTCAGACTGAACATCTAAGAGTCTTCTTGGTCTCCTCTCTTTCTCTCACGTCCCACATCCCTCTTCCAGTCCATCAGCAAGTATTGTCAGTTCTGCCTTCAAAATTTGTGTATGAAGAAGAGGAGCACACCTGGGTGGGTCAGTCGGTTAAGCATCTGACTCATGATTTTGGCCTAGGTCATGATCTCATGGTTGTGAGATTGAGCCCCTCATCAGGCTCTGCACTGACAGTGTGGAGCCTGCTTGGGATTCTCTCTCTCTCTCTCTCTCTCTCTCTCTCTCTGTCCCTCCCCACTTGTGCACTCATGCTCTCTCTCTCTCTCTCAAAATAAATAAATACTTTTTTTTAAAGTATATGAAGAAGAAAGTAAGTGAAGAAGAAACTTCTCATCACCCTCACCCCCATCACCCCACTCATTCCTCACCTGGACTCTTACAGTAGACTCCTACCTGGTCTTCCTGCCTCCTCTTTGCCCTCTGCTAACCTGTCCCTATCACTCCTCTGCTCAAAAACCTCCCAAATAGCCCCACCTCAGAGGAAAAGCTAGTCTTTATAACATCTCACTGGGAGGGGGCTCTACACATCTGTGTCAGCAGCACCCCTCCCTCAAGCTCTTATCTCCTCTCTCCCTGGCTCCTCGCAGCCCAGCCTCCTCACTGCCCCATGAACCCGCGGGGCCCTCTTCCTCCACAGCCATGGCCGTGCCCTTGCTGGAAACTTGATCCCCTTGTGTGGGATCCCTGTGTGGTTTGCAGCTTCCTTCAGGCTTCTGCCTAGTGTCCCGTTAGCACAGTCCTTCTCTGACCTCCCTGAAGAAAACAGATCACTCCTACCCATCTCTTTCCTCCGGATGCCTCTCTTTTTCTCCATAATATTCATCTGCACTTAATGTGACATGTTTGCTGTCCACTTAATGTTTCAGTGATGCAAATGTGTCATTTGTTTGTCATCGGACTTCCATGTTAGACTCTAACACTCTGAGGTGGAGGCTTTTTCTCTTCAGTGCCCCAGCCTAGGGCAACACCGATAGATGCTCAATAAAGTACTTAAGTGTGGGACAATGGGTGCCTTAGATCTGGAAACGGTGAAGCCCAAGGGCACTACAACCCTCATGCTTGATTTAATTAGAGCAATCTTTCTTTCATCTGTTTATATACTGAGTCTCAACATAAATTTCATTTTTGTGGGGGAGGGGAGTCCCATTACTTAAAAAAACAGTAATGATATTTAAAAGATTAATTAAAAACAACCATTCTAGGCTGTGGGGAGCTATTTGAGGGCTTGGAGCAGGTGGGTGGCATGATTAGGAAGATGAGTTATGTTATGATGCCTCTTATTAAGATGAATCTGGCAGGGGTGTGGGGCTTAGCAGAGAAGAGATGAGAACCAGAGCAGAGAGGCCAGTAGCAAAAGCTGTAGCAAGGTCAAGGCCAAAGGTGATGACAGGGTGAACATCTCAAGAAGGATCCAAAGGAAGCTCAGCAAACTCTTATTTCTTTCTCCATTCTGGTAGACAGAAGCTCACAGCATACTTTGGCCCATGCCTTCCTTTCCTGGGTGAATTAAGTGAATGTGATTATAGTGACGTGTACTAATACTATGCTATTATTACTAAATATATACTTCATAGGTTGTATTACTATGTAATGAATCCTATACCTCCATGCATGTAGAGGAACTTGACTTTATATACACATGAATGTCGGCTTATTTCCCTGGGTCCTTTGGAAAAGGAGGAAGGGTAAAAGTGAAGGGGTGAATAATTAGATGTCAAATAATTAAAAGTACTGTTGAGAAAGAATGCCTTTTAAATAGCTTTTTTTTTAATTAGGGTTTTACTATGGCTGACTTGGAAAGTTTCTCTCAGAAGATGATGTTGATTGACAGCCTATATAGTTATTAATAACATGTAGTCAGTCTGCTAGGAATATATTAAGAGTTCAGGAGAAAGAACATCAGAAAATGGCTGCCAAGGATTCAGGCATCAGTCTCTGCTCAGGACACCCTGTTTTCCTGGCAGAGCGTCACTGGCCACTGCATGGAGCTGGAGTTGGTGGTGTGTAGCATAAGATCGCCTGAGAGTTTGTATCTCACTGTTTTGAAATGTCAGCTACCTCTACTGAGACCAGAAACCATCAGTTAAATGACTGGTCCTCTGGGCAGTGCGTCTGGTGAATAGCTTATAATCAGAGACTCCTAACCAAAGCTTTAGTAACATCTCCTGAATACCACATCTCTAAAACTGGGCTGAGTGACTTTTTCATTTTTTTATTTTTTAAAAAGCCCTGTACCAATGATCAGGTTTTATTTATTTTTTTAATGTTTATTGTTGAGAGAGAGAGAGAGAGAGAGAAAGAGAGAGAGAGGGAGGATAGGGGAAGGGCAGAGAAAGAGAGAGAATCCTACGCAAGGCGCCATGCTATCAGAGCAGAGCCTGCCTGATGCAGGGCTTGAACCCATGAACCATGACATCAGGACCTGAGCCAAAATCAGAAGTTGGATGCTTAAGCTACTGAGCCACGCAGGAGCCCCTGAGTGACTTAAAAAATACATATACATTTTTTCTAATTTCAAAACACAGAACCCCACTCCCTATTGCATTTTGTGATCTTGTTTTTTTTCCATTTAACAATATATAATATACAACTTTCCATGTCATTACATACTCATCTACAGAATCCCTTTATAAGGCTGCATAGTATCTTATTATATGGAATGGGAGATTTTTTTTAGACTTTCCCTGCTATTAGACATTTGGGTTGATTGCCACTTTTTTTACTCTTCTACTTAATATTGCAGCAGGGAGTACCAGCACGGATGCACAGGCAGATGGCACTGGTACAATATTACAGCCTGCCGTGTCGCAACCCGTGGGTGCCTGTATCCGTCCTTAAACATTTTTATTCTATTGTTTTTAATTTTTTAATGTTTTATTTATTTTTGAAAGACAGAGAGAGACAGAGCATGAGCACGGGAGGGGCAGAGAGAGAGGGAGACACAGAATCCGAAGACAGGCTCCAGGCTCTGAGTTGTCAGCACAGAGCCCGACGCGGGGCTCGAACCCACAAACTGTGATCATGACCTGAGCCGAAGTCAAATGCTCAACCGACTGAGCCACCTGGGTGCCCCTAAACATTTTAAATATCACCCTCAGAAACAATAATAAGTCCATGGATTCCTTGGGATGCTTTTGAGAACTACTAGAATTTCTGGGTTGTCAGAATTCAACATGTTTACAGACTTTTGCTATATTTTGGCAAACTGACCTCCAGAAATGTTAAGTATAGGCACCACCGGGCTCTCCAACCTGCAAAGGCCTTCTGAGCCAAAAGCTTCTGGGGTATTTATTCAAGAAGTTTGATGAGGAAAGGAAAGAACAGAAATAGAGCTTGTTTTGGAATCAGATGACGACTGATATAGATACGGACAGTGTATTCATTGGGGACCTGGCAAGAAAGCATGACATTTCAGGTAAGGTAACTAAGGAGAGGATGGTGAAGGGGCTGTTCTTAAAGCCTGGCAGAATCAGGGGCCACCAGGAATGGTGGTGAAGGGCCCTGAGGCTAGCAGCAACTGGGAGTAGGTGGCCACCAAAGGGATGGGCGGGGGAGGGAGCAGGTCTGGGGACCTGGTGAGAGCAGTTGCGACATTGTGCTGTAGCAAAGGGCTGGCCCAGAAGAGCTCTGCCCTTTCACACAGGAACACAACCACAGCCAACCCCCAGCGCGGCAGGGAGATAGCCTGGAAAGTCCATATCCCAACCTCATTCTGCTCCTAACTTCCACTTCTTGCCAGGACTCCCATTGGCTGAACTCTCCTGGAAGCCAGAGGCAGCCCACTGATCCAGGATACACAGTGGCCTCCCAGGGAAGGCTCTGGATAGGCACACTGAGACATCTGGCTGACACAGACCTAGACCAAGGCCTGGACATCAACCTTTTATTTTCAAATCAGGGTCTCAAGACTGAGGGAAGGATGGATTGAAGAAAAAGAAATTAAAGATGGCGAGGAAATGAAATCACAATTCCAGCCCAGTCTTTTGCCTGCTGTAGAAATATGGGAGACAGAAGGAGGTATGAGTCAGGAAATCGCTCCCCTGAGAGCACCGTGAACTGCATTTCACATTTGCCACCTCTTGCAATCCACTCCCAGCAGAGTTTTGAAGGTTTTCAGTAGCACCTGGGCACAGAACAGACGAAGGGAGAATGAGGTGGGGGGCTAGGGGAAGAACCAAGATGATCTTATGTAACTTACATCCTTAGCAAAACTCATTTTGCTTTTATTTTAAGGAGTGCTATTTATGAATTCTTTAGGGGGTTAAAAAGCTTAAGAGATGGGTTTTTGATGAGATGTCGATAGAAAAATCTCTTAGCTCCTGGAATACATGATGCTTTTGTTTTGGCTTTCTGTTTTTCAAAAAAAGGCCATCTGTTTTCATAAACATCAACAAGAATCTCTAGCCACCTTTTCCCTCATAACCCTCTCCCTCTGCCTCTTTGCACAAATGACAATATTCCCTTCGTGATTCATTCCTGAAGACATTCTTCTGGGCTAAATGCTGCTGCTAAATTTGTGCTTCAGTTTTCGCTGTGAGCACCACATGATCCTTGCTCCGCCAGCAACTACATTATTAGAGCTTTCATTTCCCAAGTCCCAGATTGTTTCACCCTTCGGTCGCCAGTGGCTCCATACCAGGCTTTACACAACTGGTTTCTCAAGGGATGTCTGAGGTCTTTGAGAGAGCCCCTCTCTCCACCTGAGTTCTGAACAAATTGAGAGACAGACAAAGGGTGACAGATGGAAGCCAAAATACCACGTTTGTTATTGATAATGAATAATTTACCTTGGTAAGAGAGCTGAATCAGCTTGGTAATTGGGTCCAGAATTAGGTGGACTGCTCCACCTGATCATGGGCAGAGAGAGAGCCAGCCCCTGGAGAGGTGGAAACAAGTGTTGCCAGCTGCCCGGAGGAAGAAGAGTGAGGCTCAACCGAGCAGACTCGGTTTATTCTTCCTCAGTTTACCTCCCATATAACTGACTCCACTCCCTGTGCATAAAGGGTCAGAAAGAGAACAGGAGGGTTATAATGGGGGTCGCTTTACGTGGAAAGAAACATCAGGAATTAGAACAAAGTTTTCCCGCCGACAGTGGCATGGGACATACAGAAGCTAAAAGACATGCATAAAATATACTCAACGAATACTTGTTTCATTTGTGTGTCCATTCATTTAACAAATAGTTACTGAACAAAGACATAGGGCCAAGATAAGGAGTTTAGCTCTTTTTATTCGCAGTACAGTAGGGAGATGCTAGAAGATTCTGAGAAAGGGAGAAACATTATCAGCTTTACTTTTTTGAAAAATTACTCTTGTTGCCTTTTGGTTAATGGATTTTAAGAAGGACAGGTATAGATGTAGAGAGACTAAAGATTGAGGCATCCGCTGCTGTCCAGGTGAGAAGTGACAGTGCCTAAGACAGGGGTGAACCCTGAGGAGAAAACAAGTGGAGAATAACTTGAAGGTAGAGTTATCAGGATTTGCTGATGGAGCAGAGCAGGGAGGAGGAGCAGGATTGAGAGTTGCCTACGGTTTTATTCGTGCAACTGAATGGATAAAGTAGACAGGGAAGGCAGGTTTGGGGTAAATGAGTGATGGTGTCCCTGGGCCACCCAGTCTCTTTTGGAGGTTTATGGTGGGCTGATCATACACCCCTGCTTGTCTGGGACAGTCCTGGATTACACCTCCTGAACCAGCATAATTATTAAGAATGTTTCCTTTCGCCCTCACAAGTGGCCTGCTTTGTATGATGAAGTGCCTGGTCCCTTAAGCCTAGAAAGAATTTTGAGCTAGTAGAGAAATATCGGAAGAGTGCTTTGAAACGTGAAAAACAATGAAAAGCCTCAGTCAGCATTCGTTACATTAATGAAGATTTGTCCAGAAGCTGAGCTTCTCTGCTCATTGCAAGTATTTCAGGTTACCTTCCTCTGTTGCCTGATTCACCTTCCGTTCCATGTGGCTCCCGTCCCTGGATGGGGCTCTGTTCCCATGTCCTCCTCCTCCTCCTCCACCTCCACGTTCTCCTCCTCGCTCCAGCCTTCCCCCAGTTGACGCTGATTTCTAAAATACATACTACATTGCCCTATGGGGCTCTCCATTTGAAGGAACCCAATGGTTAATGCAGGTCAAAGCTTTGTTAAGTGCTACACAGTGGTTCCCTGCTCGAGCACTGTTTCTTGGCTAGGGTCACCTCAAGGAAGGCTCCATCTTAGAAAACAATCCTCACTTGTCCTGGCTCCCAGAGTACTTTGTGAAAATGAAAATACCCACTTTCCCACTGCCTTCCCTTCTTGAAAATGTCTAAATATACAGTTGTGCCCACAGAGGCTTTTGCATGTGACACAAATGCCACAGCTCTGTGTATTTGCTGAGTGAGGCATGTCCTAGTTTCAGAAGGACATTAGTAGATGCCCAGGCTGTGGTGCCAGCCCTTCCCCTCTCTGGGACACCTGCAGAATACTCCCCGCTCAGGTCTTTGCCTCCTCACCGTAAAACAGGGGAAGGGGTCTCTCCCGCCTTTGTAAGTGCATCCAACTCACTGCTTGTTTTCATTATGTAATAGGAAAATGTACTTACTGCCTGATCATGATGCTTGCAGACCCAGGGGGGATTATGACAGTCCTTACTTCTCAAGCCAAATTTAAACTGACTTGAGCCTTCACACCGACTGATGCAAGTCTGTGTTGTTCTCTGACAGCTCCCCTCCCCTGCTTCCCCTGCTCAACGGACCCTAGAACCAAGGACATTTCCATGATCCGGGGTCTCATCCCCAAAGGGCCTCTCAGATTCCCCATCCTGTATTAGTTTGCTAGGGCTGCTAGAACGAAGTACCACAAACCGGTGGCTTATGTAACAGCAAGTTATTGTTTAGAGGCCAGAAGTCGGAGAGCAAGGTGTTGACAGGGCCTGGCCTTCTGGGGGCTGCAAGGGAGGACGTGTTCCCGGCCTCTCCCCCGGCTTCTGGTGGTTGGCGGTTGGCTGGCATCTCGGGCATTCCTTGGCTTGTAGAAGCATCACCCCGGTGTCTGCTTTCATCTTCACGTGGCATTCTTCCTGTGCGCATATCTGTCTCCACATTTGTCCTTCTTAAAAATACCCCGGTTATATTGGATTAGGGGCCCACGCTACTCCCATACGTCCTCGTCTTAACCGATTACGTCTGCAATAACCCTATTTTCAAGTAAGGTCACATAAGGTACTGGGGATTGACTTCAATATATGAATTCGGGGGGACACAGTTCAACCCATAGTACCTTCCACATATGGAAAAGCTGGTTTAAGGATAGTTCACTGCTGTAGTTAACACCATTTTGCCTCACAGACAACCACGGGCCCATGGCCGTCTGTCCAGTGCTGGAATCCCAATGTGGCACAGTCTCATTTGTCCAGCTTCCTCCCCAAGCATGCATGACCCTTGGAAGGAGAGGGGTCTTCCTGGTGCTGAGGTTTGCACTAGATCCTGTGACCACTAGGACCCTTAGCACCCTTCTCCCCTACCACTACCGAGGTCCCACCATCTCAGACGTGTTCAGAACAGCTGAACACGAAGAGCTCGTGGGAATGCAGTAAAGCCAGCCGACTCTCTCTGGGGACACAGATGCTCAGACCTTGGATGCAGAGTCTTGCCCCATTCTTCCCTGGAACAGGGGGGAAATGCCTCTTACATTTATTTCAAATTAATGTCAGGTTCTTCTGCCCTATCCGTCCCCTGGCTTCCTTTCCCTGGTCAAAAAAAAATAAAAAGGAACACAAGTCATTCCTCCTGATACATCCTGCTACATTTGCACAATCAGTAAATGTTTATTGAGCAGCTAACTATATTGGGCACCAGATTTAACTCTTACTGTACTGGGTACCAGATTTAAAGTTGAACACTCCATTGCTCTGCCCTCAATTTACAGTGAATGTTCCATATTTTAAATAATCATTTGACTCCCAATCTGCCAGAGAAGGGCACTGGCTTGGCCAAGATATGACGCAACCGGTGTGTGTCAGAATTCGAACTGAGATAGATGTCTCCTAGCGCCTGGTGTGGGTTAAGTCTGTGTGGCTTTCAACCTGGGAGTCAGGAAATTCTCAACAGGTGTCTTTTGCTGTCTGACAAGCATTACCTTTGCCCTGGTTTCTGACCACGGTGGGACTGGTAGTGGCTTGTGGTTAAGTGTTGGCCTCATCATTGTTCGTGTGGGAGGGAGCGTATCCCAGGGTCTGACACTGGATCTTGTAAAGAAAACCATCACAGAGAGCCCGAGCGTGACCAGAGATTTGTTAAATTAACAGTCTCTGAGGGAGTTTCAGTTACTGCAGCAGACATGTGCTGATTAAAGAGGCGGCTTGGCCGAAGGGGAAGACCTGGGAGACCTGGGTCTGCATCTATTGCCAGTATGCACTGGCTTTGTGATGCTGAGCAAATTGTTTAACCTCTCTGAGCTCCAGTGCCTTCTTCCCTCACATGACCTGCTCAGTGCCCTGCCTGTGCTCAAGGAGGGGGACCTAGTTAGTTCCCAGCTGCTGCTGAGGCCAAGAGAGCCCGGCCTTCATTCCCAAATGTACCAGTGTCTCTGTTACTTCTTGCTGTATTACAAACTCCCCGAAACTTGGCACTTTAAAACAAGTTATTATTATTGCTTCCTAGTCTGTGGTTCAGCTGGGCAGTGCTAATGATCTGCATGAGGCTTGCCTGGGCTCCTTCATACATCTGAGGTCAGTTTTGGGTGACGAGCCATCCCCATTTCCAGGAGTGTGAGGCACTCAGTTTTTTGTTTTTCATTTTTAAAAAAATTTTTTAACGTTTATTCATTTTTGAGAGAGAGACAGAGTGTGAGCGGTGGAGGGGTAGAAAGAGAGGGAGACACCGAATCTGCAGCAGGCTCCAGGCTCTGAGTTTCAGCACAGATTCTGATGTGGGGCTCCAACCCACTAGTGGTGAGATCATGACCTGAGCCGAAGTTGGACACTCAACTGACGGAGCCACCCAGGCGCCCCTGTTTTTCATTTTTTTTAATGTTTATTTATTTTTGAGACAGAGAAACAATGCACGAGTTGAGAGGGACAGAAAGAGAAGGAGACACAGAATCCAAAGCAGGCTCCAGGCTCTGAGCTTTCAGCACAGAGCCCGATGAGGAGCTCGAACTCACAAACTGCGAGATCATGACCTGAGCCGATGTTGGATGTTTAACCACTGAGCCACCCAGGCACCGCTTGTTGTTGTTGTTGTTGTTGTTGTTGTTGTTGTTTTAATTTTAGAAAGAGTGTGCACACGGGAACAGGGAAGAGGGGCAGAGGGAGAAAGAACAAGAGTCCCAAGCAGGCTCCACGCTCAGTGCACAGCCAGGCACAAGGCTCGATCCAACGACCCTGGGATCATGACCTGAGCCGAAATCCAGCAGTCAGACACTTAACCCATTGAGCCACCCAGGTACCCCCAAGGCATTCAGTTGGAAAGCTAGGAGAGTCCGAGGTAAAAGGAAGGGAGTGAGTTGGTCCCCCTACGCCAGCTGGTGGATGGGCTGAGCGCTGATTGTCCTCTGGGGCAATGCAGGGGGGTGACTGGGCATGTTTGTCTTGTGACCCAATAGACTAGCCTGGGCTTGGTCACCTGGTGGCTGAGCGAAACTCCAAGAGAGCAGGAAGGCACGAGCTCAGGGCTCACACCTTATCACTTCGCCTCATTCTGTTGGTTCAAGCAAGTTCCAAGGTTAGCCCAGATTTCACAAATGGGAAAATGGTCCCCACCTCTTGATAGGAGGGATGTGCTGCAGTCACATTGCAAAGGGGTGTGGATACAAGAAGGATACAAGAATTGTGTCAGTTTTATCATCAATCTACTGCAAGCACCAAGAGCTTTGTTTTCTGCGGCCGTCCTATACCGTGTCGCCAGCTGCCGGGACACGGAAGCCACAAGTGCGATGAGGAAGCAGAGCAGACTTGGGGATCTCCAAAAGACTCTCCTCTTTTTGTCTTGCTTTCTCTCCCCCCTCCCTTAAGCCCATGTGGTTCCCACTCAGCAGAATGCCTTTCCTCTTTGCCTGGCCAACTCTTCTCTTTTGGAATGCAGCGTGGTAGTCACTTCCTCCAGGAAGCCCACCCTGATCTCCCATGCTGGTTTAGCACCCCCCGATCCCACTGGACCACCACCCCTTGCTCCCACAGCCCTCTGTGCTTCCCTGTACCACAGCACCGATCACTCGTACCAGCACTGTGGACACTAGCTGCTCCCTGACTCCAGGGATGGTCGGATTGATCTCTGCATCCCAGCACCACGCTGAGGGCATGCGTGCATAGCACATGCTCAGAAAGTCTATGCTTTAGAGGTGGCTTGAGGTCCCTGTGAATTAAAGTTCCGGCTGGAATGGGAGCTCATGTGTTTTGAGCCCCAAGTCATCATTCTGCCCTCTCCAGTCAGGCCCCAGTCAGCAGTAGACGCCAGCATCATCCTGCCCCCCATCCACCAGGCACAAGACAATGAGCTAACCGGGGCCCCAGCTCTGCTAACTGGTTCATGCTTTTCTGGGGCTTTGGCACTGTCAAGGGTGAGAGTCTGCACACGGAACAACAACACTGACGTGGCTGTCATTGTGGAAGTCTGACCTACATTGGGCTCTGCCTACCATGGTGGCAGGACTCTTTTTTCAGAATCCCTGCCAGTGCCCAGCCTCAGTGCCCGGCCACAGCCCTGCAGGCCCGGTGGACACAGAAGGAGCCCGTTCAGGGAGGGAGAGAATCAGGCAGTCTGGGATCCTCCTCCACCCTGTCTCTCACCTTGGCCCCCACACCAGGGTTCTCTCTGTGTCCTTACCACTTCCCTCCTGCCTGCCCCTTCTTCTCCACTCACAGCCACCACCCTTGTACAAGCCCCTTTGCTTGAGGGTTCAGCCTCTAAACTAGACTCCCTGCCTCCACACTCACATATCCACCTTGAAGTCAGAGTGTACTTTTTTAAAAAGTTTTTAATGTTTATTTATTATTTTGAGACAGAGAGAGACAGAGCGTGAGCAGGGGAGGGGCAGAGAGAGGGAGACACAGAATCCCATCAGCACAGAGCCCGACGCAGGGCTCGAACTCACAGACTGCAGGATCATGACCTGAGCCAAAGTTGGACACTCAACCGACTGAGTCACCCAGGCGCCCCCAGAGTGTACTTTCAAATGCAAGGGAATGTGGTGATTAAGAGCAAAACTCCAGAACCAGATCGCCCAGCTTCTGCCACTCCGGGCTGGGTAGCCTGGGGTGGTTTTCTTAACCTCTCTGTGTCTCCTACTGTGTCTGTTAAGATGATGATAGTACTGGTGTGTTAAGGTTGCGTTGAGGATTAGCTGAGGCGGTACTTGTATGGGGCAGTGGTGCTCAGTGTATGTGAGCCATTATTGTCATCATCTCTCCTGTACTTCAGACTCTTCAGTGGGCCCCACGAGTTGCAAGCCCCTATGACAAAGATCAGGCTTTTGCCCTTTGCCTTTCTTTCATCCTGCCTTGAACACAGATGTAATGCTTAGAAGTATAGCAGCCACCTTGCAGCTACGAGGAGCAGTTGAACTGCTGTGCCCGCCCGAACCATTTTTCCCAGGCTACTTATTGCATGAAACAAATAAACCTTGTGTTTGTCTAATTGGGGGCAGGGGGAGTCCTAGCTTCTAGGCCTGACATTCGTGAGTCTCCAAGAGCTGGTGTCTTTTCCATCTGCCACCACTTTTTGGAAATCATCTCCCAGCCCCCACTCTTCAACTTGATGTTCTAGCCATACCAAACTAACCACCTGGAATTCCTTCCGCGCACCCACTCTCTTTTGTGCCTCTCAACCATTGTTCATCCTTTTCTCACTTCAATTCTGTCTGGAACTTCCCGACCCCTCCCATCTGTTTTGTGCTTGGCGAACTCCTATTTATCCTTCAAAACGCTGCCCTGGTATCAACTCCTCTATGAAGATGTAACTAGCTTTTCCGTTCTTGGCAAATTCATCACTGTCAGCCTACGAAGTTGAAACAGAGTGTCTGAGTTTGATTCCCACTTCTGCTGCCTACTAGTAACCAACCTCTCTGTGCCTCAGTTTTCTCGTGAGTTAAATGAAGCAAACAATAGAGTTTTATGAAGGGTAAGTAAGACAATAAACACAGATCACTTAGAAGAGCCAGTAGTATATACTTAGTAAATGTTAGCTCTCTTCCTTTTCCTCATTCTTATGCTGCCAGATGTGTCGACCCCACTTGCTCATAAATCTCTCAAGGGCAGGGACTGTTTGATTCCTGTCTGAAACCCCTGCCCCTAACACAGCACCGGGCACACAAAGGGGGCATCGGGAAATGTGGCTGACTTAGCCTTTGAAATCCCCTTAGAAAACAGAGTATGTTGCATCCCCTTGGCGTTCCCAGGAGCGGAGCTGATAAGGCCTGGAAGATGAAATAGCCATGGCTTCCTGCTCTGGGACCTTTCTCAGTGGGATCACCAGCAGAGCCTTTCTTGACTCCCATCCACCAGAGGAGATGATAAAGACAGAAGTCCTCCATACCGTGTAAAGGGCCATTCAAACACTGCTGCTGCTCTCACTGCTACTGCAGATTCATGGCCAGGAGAACCTGCTCTGGGCTCTCATCCCCTCTGGGTCTGGTTGGGACCCAGAAGACCCTCCCTGTTCAGGGTGGAGAAGGTATGTCTGATTCACCTGCCTGTGTTGTCAAAGAAAAAGTTAGGCAAACCTGGGTGCCTCTGGCATTCCTGGCTTTGTGGCTTGGGCACGTGATTTCAGCTCTTTGAACCTCAGTTTCCACATCTGTTAAAATGGGTTTACAGCATAGGATTGTGTGAGGATTCCATGTAACAGCTTAGGTAAAGCACCTGGCACAGAGCCTGGCATACAGTAAGTGTTCAACAAATGTCCCTTACCTTTTCCGTCCCACCTTTTCTTCCCAGCCTATCTATGCAGTTGAGCCGAGAGGGATTCTATCATCCCAACAACAGGGGATTGGGTGTGTGATAAGCAGGCTGGCTCTCAAGATTAAATATGCTGCTTTCACCTGGGATGTGATCTAGGAGCCCCCAGGTAGAGGGGCCACCTTGATGCCTGCATATACAACCTGCTTTCCCTGGAGCACAGCACAGCCCAGACTGTAGAAATGGTCCCATCAGAGCTGAGGAGTCACCCAGTCTTGTACGAACACGGACCACACGATCCTCCCTCACACAGGCCCACGGTGACTTGACTGGGCTGCGTGGCTTGGCCTGCTGAGTGGCCGACTGGAACTGCTAGCCCAGAGAGTCGTTTTTGAAGGACTTGAAGCTAGGAGGGAGACCTTCCAGGGTTGGCTCATCAGAGCCTGGGAGTCTAACCACCAACTAGATGGGTGACTGGACAGCCCGTGGGGTCGGAGGACGACTCAGTGGGGACTCCAGATCTCATCTCATCTAGATCTTTACCTGGGGTCTTGCCATTTCATTTCTCTGACACTTTGTTTCCTAGTCTGCAAAATGAGACTAACGAGGGTTAAATATAAAAAGTGTTGGGATTCCAGAGGAGCCAGGAGGTTAATACCTACCTCCCTGGCCTAACTTGCAAGTTAACTGAAACCTAGAAGAATCAGACAGTTAGCAACAATAGCAAATATTTACAGAGCATTATCAGCACAGATTAAGGGCGAACACGTGCTTAGCACTTACTGTTTGTTAGTCTGTGTTCTGAGCATTTTGCAATGTAACCAATTTGATCCCCACAACATTGTGTAAGACAGGTACCATTGTTACTCCATGTCACAGATGAACACAGCAAGGTGCTGAAAGTTTAGTTGATTTGCCCCAAATCACACAACTAGTGGAGGGCTGACCAGGACTGAATGCTGGGTGGGCCGGCTTTAGGGGCCATGATCTTGAGCAGTACACGCACCAATCACAACGGAAGGCACACGGTGCCATAGCCAGAGGGGCTTGCTAACCCCTAATTCACCCTAGAGTCATACAGCCTATCCATCCCGTGGAGGAAAAGAGAATTGTGCTTTCTGTAGGCCATTTGGGAGGTATGAGGGTAGGGGGTGGGGGTTCAAGGTGAGGCAGGGCCGGTTCCCTCTTCCAAATCCACCTGGCCGCTAGGTGCCACACTGCTCAGAACACGTGTTGGTTTCCTAGGTCGGCTGCAACAAATTGCCACAAACTCGGTGATTTAACAAAACAGAAATGTATTCTCTCACCGTTCTAGAAACTGAAAAGCCCCAAATCCAGATGTAGTCAGCAAGGTCGGTTCCTTCTGGAGGCCCCGAGGGAGAATCCATTCCATGCCTCTCTCCTAGGTAACTTGGGGCTCCTCTGCCGTGCATGCGTCCCTCCAGTCTCTGCTCCGTCGTCACACAGCATGTTCCTCTGCGCCTCAGGGGGTCCTTTTCCATCCTTTATAAGGATACTCTCATTAGATTTAGGATCCACCTAATCCCATATGATCTTATCCAGAGCTTTACCTGAATTACGTCTGCGAAGACGCTGATTCCAAATAAGGTCACATTCTGAGGTTCTCAACACCCATGGGTTTGGGGGGGAGGGACACTATTCAACCACAACAGGGCAGATCAAGTGAGGGAGTAAGAGAAGCGACAAGAGTTCCTCTAAAGGAAGCTTCTCCATGAGGAAACATGATGCAGGAGGTCCTCCCATCTGAGAAGATATTGGTATGGCTGCTTTCGTGGAGAATAAAACAACAGTGGCCAGAGCGTGAAAGATGCTTGTTTCTCTTGCACGTAAACTCTCAGCTAGGAGGATAGAGAAGTTCTGTGCCACAAGTTCTGCAGGAGATGAAGCGGCTTCTGTCTTGTGCTGCCATGCCCTAGGTTATGCCCTCAATCCCAAAGACAGAGATGGCTCACTAGAGGGGGCCACACATTAGCCAGCAGGCGGTGAAACAGGAAGTGGAAGGCACCCAGCTTCCTTCCAACAGTGCAACCCAGAAGTTGCATATATATATAATGCCTCCACTCACAGCCATTGGCCAGAACTTAGCGGGCCATACCTCGCTGTGAGGGAATCTGGGAAATGTAGTCTTAGCCAAGAGGTCATGTGACCAGCTAAAGCTCCGGGGATTCTATTTTCTAAAAGAAAGACAGGGAAAGTGATCATTGAAGGACAGCTAGCACAAAGTATGGGAAGCCCCTGGCACGTGGTAGGTGGTCAGCAAATTACGATTTTAATCTTCTGCCATGACATTGCTAATAACTTCTTCTCACTGGCCCCATGCCAGTAAACCTCTACGTTTTCCATTGACCATGTCGCCTGTCATCACAATAACCCAAACCCAGACCAATCACGACTCCATATTCTTGATACTCCCTTTCCTACTCCTTAACTTGGCTCACAAAGTCTACTGCTCTCCAGGCCTGCCTCTCTCCCCCATTCCCCAGCCCATCCCTGGACCCCAGGTTCCAAAACCCTGGAGTAGGGAGGCTCTCCAAGTTCCCTGTAGCTCTGATTGCCAGGAATCTCCTGTGTCCTGGAATCTGAACCCCCAGGCACTGCACGTTCTGCCCATGCTGAGTCGTTGCCTTGCTGCATGCCAGAGGAGTTTGTGGAAAGAATTTTCTGGCATTCAAGGGTGAAAGTCAAAACAGTAATTACAACAACATCTGTTCCTGAGTGGAAAGCGTATCCTCTGCACACTAGGACACATGCCTGCACAGTTCAGCAGGCTGGATGTTGAAATGGAAGAGAATGTCCTACGAGTGAGGACTAATGGACCCAGCCAGAATGGAGGTTGTGTTTCCTGGCAGGATGCTGTGCTGAGGAATGGGGACGAGCATGTGTAGGTGGTGAGCGAGGCACCCAGTGAGTGAGTACAGGACAGAAGAAGTGAGGGAAGGAATGAAGGAGTGAAAGAGTAAGTAGATGAACGAGTTGATGAGTACATGAAGAAATGAATGAATGAATGAGTAAAGAAGTTAATGAGTGAATGAATGACTAAGTACGATTTTGAGTAAATGGATAAGTGCACATTCGAGGAAATGGATGTGAATGAAGGAGTAGATGAATGAATGAGTAATTAAGTGAAGAGATGCAGAGTAATAGAATAAGTGACTGCATGGATGTGTGAGTGAGCCAGCAGTTGAATTACTTTTCTGGGCAGAGAGGATGGGCCGCAAGACTGGAATTATGAGGCAGGACTGGAGCCTGATCCAGGTGGAGGCCCAAGATCAGGGTCAGCCATGCTAGCTCGTAGCTAGCACAGCAGAGCCAAGCCTCAAACCCTGGCTGTCTTGGACCCAGGGCTGTCGATGGCCTCTTGTGCTTTGGCCGATGTGGATATATTTTGTAGGGGAAAAATGATCTTCTCTTCCTTAAAGAACTTTCCCAGACTTGTCTGGTGCAGCCAGAAAAGCTTAAGGTTCTGTAAGTATTTTCCATCTGTGGATATGATCCCAAGGTAGATTTTCTTACTTTGGATTATGCACGTTGCCCAGCAAATTTGCAGCAAGTCCTGAGGAGGGACTCTACAAGGCATCCAAGGATACAGATGCAAACTGCCCAGGGAGCACAGAGCAGGGTCCTGGGGTCCCATGTGAGCTGAGAACGACTTCTGAGAGCAGAGGGAAGAGGTAGGGCAGGCTGGTGTTGGGTTTGCTCTTAGGACAAGCCAGGAGAGGAGTACCTTTTCCCTGTTCCCCCTGAGCCTGGACTAGTCAGCATGTCCTGCTCGGGAGGTTTTGATCTCGGTTCATTTCAGACATGCTTTCTCGGGCACTTTCTGGATGTGCATCGCTACAGATATACGATGATGAAAATACACAGTCCCGGGTCCCACGGAGTTCAGAGCAGTGAGGCCAACGGACAAACCCACCATACACTAGAGTGTAATTACGGTGGCAAGCAGGGTGCTGCAGGGCCCCAGAGAGGGGAAGGTCAGGGTAGGTGGCCTGGGAACTAGACCTTGGAAGAGGATCAGAAGTTTGAGACAGTCCAGGCAAACTCACGGCATGAACAGAGTCATGGACGGATGGAAGGACAGCAAATGCCGATGAAATCCATAGCTCAGAAAACTGCTTGGCTCTCTAGCCGGAAGGGGTCCTGCTGCGTTCCAGAAGGCAGGTCCTGGGTCTTATTCACCACTGCAGCTGAGCCCTGAGAGCACAGTCCCGGGTGCTTAGAAGGTATCGTAAGCATTCGGTGGATGGATGGATGCATCCATGCGTGTGTGCGTGAAGGTATGAAAGAAGAGAAAGCAAAGGACTGGGGAAGAGGGAAGGTGGAAAGTACAGAGACGTCAGGGGCTTGCTTCAAGCTGTAAAGCAGATTGTTGGGCGAAACTCAGGGTTTTAGAGACCTATCCAAGAAGAGCAGGCCCAGAGAAAGTTGGGCCTGTGGGTGCCCTGCACTTACGCCCAGGTCAGCATGTGGCACACAGTGAGCACTTACTACAGGTAGTTTGAATGAATGGATGAAGTTTGCTGTTAGTAGGTTCTCAGATGTGTATCAGAAGAAGACACATAAGGCTATATCACTTGAACAGTGGCCTGGTCACTCCTCAACCCTTTTTGGTAACTGATTATAAGCTGGAACAGCTTTCTATAATGATCTACTCCAACCCTCTTTTTTTTTTTTTTTAATGTTTCTTTGGGGGCGGGAGGGGGGAAGGAAGGGCACAGAGAGAGGGAGAGAGAATCCCAAGCAGGCTTCACACTGTGAGCATGGAGCCCAGTGTAGGGCTCGATCTCACAAACCATGAGATCATGACCTGAGCTGAATTGCACCACCCAGGCACCCCTACACCCTTCTTCTTTTATGGGTGAGAAAACTGAGGCCCAGAGAGGAGAAGTTGTTTACCCTTCTGCATTTCATTCGATGGGATTTAGACTTTCCGGTTGAAGTCCTTAGAGGCCCAAATTCTGTTTCTTACACCACCACTAACTGTTTTCCTCATTGAAGTGGGTGATCTCTAAGGTCCCTTCATGTACCCCTTCCTACCCATCTCATTCATTTCACAAATAATACTCACTGAGCCCTCCCCATGTTGGGGTCTGTGCCAGGTTCTGGGAGACCAGGGAGAAGACCCTCACCCAAGCCCCACCCCAGGGCCTCATGCAGATCACATTGTCTCAGCACATGTCAGGTAATATTTTTTTATTTATTTTATTCTTTTTCAAAGTTTATTTCTTTATTTTAAGGTAGAGAGCATGAGCCGGGGAGGGGCAGAGAGCGAGCATCCCAAGCAGGCTCCTCACCATCAGTGCAGATCCTGAGGTGGAACTTGAACTCACAAACCATAAGATCATGACCTGAGCCAAAGTCAAGTATCAGACACTTAACCCCCTGAGTCACCCAGATGCCCCAGATAATATTTTTTTAAACTGCTTCTCTGTCTGCCATTCCCCCTGACTCTAAGTTACTCAGGGACATTTTTCATTTTTATGCTGCCTTAAATTCTTCCTGGAGCAAGGTGGAGAGCTGGTACATATATTAATTAATGTATTGATTATTTTTTGTCCTTTGTACCCAAAGCATCTTGCCCTGGTAGGCATTCATGGGCGATATTCACTAGAGACCACTTAATAAGCAGATCATCTCACAAAGGTGAGAATCACACCAGCAGGGGAAGCACACGGGCCATGGAGTCTCAGAAGATGGGCTTCTGATCTAGTCAAAAGGGTGAGGGAGGCTTTTGGAAGGAGGTGACCTTCTGCATCTTTCGGGACAGGCGGAATTACTCAGAGGAAGACTGGGTGACAGAGAGAAAGGGCACAGCATGGACAAGGTGCACCAGGTCTCAGAAATCCTTGGCCCACTTGAGGGTCTGCTAGTGACTTTTGGTGATGAGTCACACCCTTCACCTCCCGTCCTCGACTCCCCAGTGGGGCATGTGTCCCCACTTGGATAGTAGACAAAGGGGAACCGAAGACTAATTGCCTCTGCTGGCAATCCACTGATGCATAACCTTCCCGCACCCGGGACTCTGTACACGGGGCTGGGGTCGGCTTCCGCCACCGTGGCCAGTGTGCAGGGTGCACCCTGAAGTCGCTTCCCCAGGCTGCCAGGCCAGCGGAGCCAGGGCTCGAGCCTCGGCTCCGTCCCTCTGGAGCCTGTGTGGTGACCACTGCCCGGCCTTGCTCTGGGCAGGTGACCACTGCGAGCCAGCCTCGGTGTCTGCCAGGAGAGCCAGTCTCAGCTGTTCACGCTTTTCTCGGAACTGCAGCTCACACCTGCCAGGAAGAACTTACAACCACTTTTACAATTTAAACATTTTTAAAGTTAAATTAGCCCCCTGGCAGGCAACATGTAGGCAGGCTGGGGTAGGGTGGCTGGGAGGTGGTGGAGGGAGAGGAGTAGTGGGAGTCAAGGAACCCAATCAAGAGGCAGGTTCAGAAACTAAATGTGACCCAGATGCACATCTGCATGCTGATAACCCAGATTTCAGAAAGAAAGCTAAGGCCAGGATATTCTTAGGGTAGGAAGGAGGGAGAGAGGGCAGGAGGGAGGCAAGCAAGCTAGCGAACTCTGCTTGGAAACAAACAGCAACTGTTATTTAAACATCAAATATTATTAGAGCAAAAAGCGGCAGGTTTCCGGAGCAAGCACTCCTGAGTCTATCTGGATAGGTTGCTGTTGTTCTGGGGCTAATATGAGGAAATAGCATTCTTAAGCACCCATATTAACCTGTCTGTTGTTCTATGGACTGTGACAGCTGCATTTTACATCTTAATGGCTAACCATTTATTTCACACACACACACACACACACACACACGCAGTATTTTTTTTTTTTAGCCCATGAGGCAGCTACTCAAGGCTAGAAGCTTTGCCCCCAGAAACAGGTTTCAAGGGAGAAGCTCCGAGGAGGCTTTAAGTGGGTTCCATAGGAAGCCTTCACCATGTGCCCCCTTCCATTTGCCCAATCCTCTGGCTCTCTGCCTCTTCCAAGTAGCCCTCAGACATGCCTCTCTAGCCCTTCCTCTGCGCTGTTGGGATCTCTACTCAGATACGAGTCACTCTCTTAGATAACAGTCAAGCCACGGTAGCAAATAGATATATGCAAGGGTCCCGTGTGCAGGGAAAAGGCAATACGAGCTAGGAGAGCAGAGGACGAGGACCAAGCTAGAGCAGCTTCTGCAAGGAGAACGGACATGACCTGGGTCAGGGGAGAAGTGTGAGGCGTGATCTCAACAATAGCTATACTTACATAGTACCAACCACCTGCCTGGCTTCCTTGTTAGAACTTTAATAGGTTATTTAATCCTCACAGCAACTCCTAAGAGATAGGTGCAATTATGATCTCTTTTGGGGTAAATGAAGAAACTGGGGCACAGAGAAGTGAAATCAGAGGGATAACAGGTCTGAGTGGAATGGCCAGGGTCAGACTGAGTATTCTGACTCCAGAGTCGATGATTTTAACTCTGTGCTGTATACCCCCTCTAACAAACTTTCACATCCAAGAAGTATTTGTTGAGCACTTACTATGTGCCATGCACTGCTCTATATGCTGGAAATATACATAAGTGAACAGAACAGATGCTGACCTGAGCGGGGGAAACAGCTTTCCTCAGAAGCGACTCTAAGTCTAAATTGAGACCTAAAGCCGGAGGAGGTGACTCCCAGAAGAGGAAGTGACATTTGCTCCCAGAGTGTAATGGCCTGCAAGGTGACTGTTCTGCAAGGAGCTCAGGGAACAAGGGGGCAGCCCAGAAGATAAGGTCAGGGATGCGGATTGGGAACAACGTAGAAATTTAATGTTTAGTGAAGGACAGTGGGAGGGTCCTGAGGGGCTTGACCAGGGTGACATACCCTTCAGCTTTGACCCAGTTTCCAAAGTTGCTCGCACCCACTTTTTTTGGTCTGAAAGCCATCTGGTAAAGCAGGCAAGTTTGGGGTGCTTGTCCCAGCCTAACCGGTCGGAACACAGAAGTTCCTCCAAATGATCACTAAGACTTGGAAGAGCGGGGATGAGGGTCCAGGTCTTCCTGCTTCAAGGGCTCCAGGGTCTGGGGAGAGAGGCAGGGAAGAGAGAGGAGCCCTCACAGGCTGGTCCACCGTGTGAGCGCTGGCACCGTGTGACAGTGTGGGGCCAAGGGTAGGCTCCCAGGCTTTGGAGAAAAGCTCTGAGGTGAAGGGATCCACACCGTGCTCAGCACACAGTCCACGCCCCTTCCTTCAGCCAAGCAAGCACGGCTTTGATTTTGCACCCGGCCTGCCCACCACCTCCACTTTCCGCGCTGGGGCATGTTGTTGGCGGAGTTTGGCTGGTTTCAGTGCCGTGCCTGAGAGAGGAGGCATGCTGTTTGTATTGCTCACCCAGGCCAGGGTCCCTGTGTTCTAGTTCCAGAATGCTCTGCCAGGAGATGTTGCGAAAAAGTGAGTGGACGTGCCTCTGCCCAGACTCTGTAGAGGGAAGCTCAAGAAGGCAACTTTCCAGGTTTTCTGCTTCCCTGCCCCAGCTCTCATCTACAATATTCCATACTGCTTTGGTCCAAAAAATTCCTCATCAGAGAGAGCTACTTGGGAAATTTACCCACCCAAGAAGAATCACTAGCACTCACTTACAAAACCCTTTCCTATACATTTTTTCCCTGTAATTCCCATAATAATCTGGAGAGGTAGCTACCTATTTATCAACATTTTATGAAAGGGACTTGAAGTGGGTGTTATTCATGGTGCACATTAAACAAAACCCAAACACAGGTCTTCTGTGACCCCAGTCTAGTCTCCTTTCAGCTGCGTGACAGTGCCTCTCTTGGTCCAATCCTTTGATACTGCTGTCTGCTCAGTGACATAACAACATACTTTTCCCTGCCTTTGAGTTTTCCTGTTCATCGGAAGGGTGGTTTTGGATATCCATCTGGTCACTGGGAAGATGTATTCCAGAAGCCGTACTTCCTAGGAAGCCGAGAGCTGGGAGTTGCAGTCCTTTCGCAGGCTCATCTATCAGCCACGGGGAGATGGATGCCAGCCAGTGTTAAAACTGGCATTGGAAGAGGGAAGAAGCATGTGGCTGGCTCTCCCAGCCTCTTATTTTCCCATTCTACTGGAAGGTCGTGTTCATTCGAGCATTTAAACCAAAAATAAATTATTGTAATCCATTTGCTAATTATACCATGCTGAAGTTCTAGACGCTATAAATTGCAGCCGTGATAAAACTAGATGAAGTTTCTGGGAGTTTATTTTTAGCCATTCAGAAAGTACTCAGTTTCCTAGAGGCTTCATTTGCAAGTCTAGGAAGGGACAGGGAAAATGCACAGTCCTTCTTGCCCTGTGGCCTGGATGGAGTCGTTCAACCTCTCTAGCCCTCCTGTGTAAAAAGGCTGTGGTTGTGGAAGCTGATCTTGAAGCCCTATCTGTCTTCAAGCTCTAACTCATTTTGTGACTGTGGAAACTAGAACGTGTCCAAACATGGTCCTTCCTTGCCTAGTTCATCCTGGAAAATGCCAAGAGTCACCATCCCAACAAGTTTGTGAACCATGCAACACAGGCCTTTAGAAACCACGGGCTCAGTGGATACATGGTCCCTCTGTTCTAATTCTTATATTTTGGGGGGTGAGGAGAGCAAGGATTTTATATTTACTTAGCCCTACTTTGTACATAAAACACTGCTGGGTGCTTATACGTGAGTGCTTTTTGGACGGCCTCACCCATTCAAGGTCAATGTCATCCTGTTTCAGTCAGTCACTCATGAACCTCTGTGTGCCAGGCACTGGGCTTGGTTCAGAAAACATCGTGAAGGTGAGATGGATGGGACTCCTAGCCCCAAAAAGACCAGAAGGGAAGGTAAAGCATGAAATAAATATGTCGAAGTGCTCTTTGAACTGCAGTATTAGCCATGGGTGATAAAACTGAAGGGCACCGTCAGAGATATCACAGACACACTTGTGTTTGTTGGGGGAGGAGAATCAGGGAAGGCTTCGAGAATGAAGAGCATATGTAAGCCAGGCTGGATGTATAAATTGGATTTAGCAATGTGGGGGTTGGGTAAGAGAAATCAGACGGACCTGGTTTGGTAACCTTGGAAACTTCCCTGGCCAGACCACAGGGATGGTTGTCCCCAGCCAGTCAGCATTCACAGATGCCTAGCAGAGCGCATTCCTTCTCATACACCATGACCTCCAGCAATTTGTCTCCAATTTTGACATAAGTATATTTTTTCGGAGGGTGAGCGTAAAAAATCCTTTGGAACAAATTTTTTGTTTGGATGCTCCTAATATTGAGACTTCTGGATAAACGATCTTTGCTGTATTTATGTAATTTGGGTGTGGATGGGTGGGTGCCTGGTCACATGGATGAATGGATCATTTGATATCCTTGTAGAGTTGCCAGGGCAAGGAGATGGGGGCACTTAAACTGGCTAGGCTCGTGGGTAGCTTTAAGAGGGTCATCGCAGCTGGGCCTCGAACGATGAATAGAATTTCTTCAGCACACAGCGTGAATAAAGGCCTTCCCTTCTGAAAGCAGCAAAAATGGAAGCATGAAATGACACTGTGGGAGAGTGGCAAGGTGAGGCCAGGTGATAGGTGGGTTGCGTGAGTAAATATAGTGGCAGAAAGCGCAGCCTTTGAGTTAGACAGATGGTGGTGTGAATCCCAGCTCTGCCTCATCTAAAAGCCGAGTGATCTTGGGCAAATTCTATTTCTTTTCTTACCTTCTCCTTTCTCATCTGTAAAATAGGAATATTAATGCCTTCCACAAGTGGTTGTGAAGTTTCAGGGAAATAAAGTAATGTTCAGTACAGTGACTGGCATAGACTTACTATGCAGTATCAAAACGGCAGTTTATGGTTCTTACTTTATTGAAACAACTCTAATTAAATCATGAAAATGCTAGTTCAAACCACAGAAGTTAAGGAGGGAGAGAAGAGAGAGCTCTTTGCTTTTTATAGTTAAGGATGAGGCAGAGAAAGAAGCAACAACAAAAGAGACAGAGAAAGTCCTTGGAGGAAAAAGGAGCAGGAGAGTTTCCAGAGGAGGCGTTGATGCAGCTGGCAGAGGATGCGGAGGGGCCACCCTGGCTTGAGAAGTCTCTGGAATTTGCAGTGACAACATCAATATGATTCTAAGAACATTCTAGAGGTGGAGCCACACCACAGTGATTTGTGGGTGGTGTGGAGTAGAGGAAGTGGTGGTTGAGATGGCTCTCGGGAATTCTCTCTGGAAGGAGAAAGAGAGCTTGGAGTGGCATGGGGACAAGGTCATGGGAATGGCTTTGCCGGATGAAGGCTATTTGAACTCAGCACGATGTTTCTCTACCTTTCTAAACCCATGCCTCCATTTGATAGCCATAAACATCATTGTCCCCTTCCAGATTCTGATATTTTGGCACCCATGACCCAACACTCATTCTCAGCTCCATTTGGGAATCCTATCTGCCAAGAAGATCTTGTCTGGATTTACTTCTTGTAGTTGTATTTTTAAAACAGTAGGAATTTAATAATTCCCTTGGAATGGTGCAGGCAAGAAATGATGCGGGCATGAAGGGGGGTAACAAGGATGGATTTGAGACAGCGCTGAGCAGGTGTGAGGAGCGAGGGGGCGGGAGAAAACAAGGAGGGATCCTGGAGGTCTGGCTTGGAGGAGTGAGTAAATAACTACATACTGGTGCATGTCCCTTCTCCACATGGGTCCTCACCTTGACCTGCCTAGGTGACACCCCAGGGGTTTGTCAAGAGTAAGAAACCAAATGGCAGATGTGATCATCATTTGGAAACTTCAAATGCTTTGTAACTCTAAGGTATCATTATCAATATTGCTATAAGCAAGAAATAGCACAGCTGGCTCTCTTTCCTCCTAAATGGCAGGAGGGAACTAACATGTATTACGCACGGACCCTTTTACAGATAAGGAAATGGATGTGCATGGAGGGACTAGCTCAGGATAACACGCAACAACTGGGCCATACACGCTCTTTCCAAGCACACATGGAACATTCCCCAAAATTGGCTACATCCTAGGCTATAAAATACATCTCAATAAATTTTTTTTTATTTTTAAAATGTTTTATTTATTCATTTTTGAGATAGACAGAGATAGCGTGAGCAGGGGAGGGTCAGAGAGAGGGAGATACAGAATCCGAAGACAGGCTCCAGGCTCTGAGCTAGCTGTCAGCACAGAGCCTGACGCGGGGCTCGAACCCACGAACTGCGAGATCATGACCTGAGCTGAAGCCGGACGTTCAACCGACTGAGCCAC
>CM053575.1:57671369-57769215 GCA_028646485.1 Cryptoprocta ferox | reverse complement strand
TCAATAAATTTTAAGGAATTAGTATCCTACAGCCCACTTTCTCCCAGCGCTGTACAAGTAAGCTAGAAATCAATAACAGAAAGATGAGGGGCACCTGGGTGGCTCAGTCGTTTGAGCACACGACTTCAGCTCAGGTCATCTCACAGTTCTTGAGTTTGAGCCCCACATCAGGCTCACTGCTATCAGCCTGTCAGCATAGAGCCTGCTTCAGGTCCTCTGTACACCTCGCTCTGCCCCTTCCCCACTTGCGCTCTCCCACACAAAAATAAAAATAAAAATAAATAAATTAAATAAAATGCTAGGTTTAAAAAAATAACAGAAAGATGAGTTTAAAAATGTGTGTGTGTATATATATATACATATATATATGTGTGTGTGTATATATATATGTAGAGAGAGAGAGAGGGAGAAGAGAAGAGAGGAGAGGAGAGGGGGAGATTTACAAAAACACTTCTAACTCACAGGTCAAAGAAAAAAATGATAATAGAAATTTTAAAATACTTGTAAGTGAATGGCAAAAGAAATATTAAATATCAAAGTTGTGGAATATAGCCAAGACAGCACTTAAGGGAAATTTATGACCTTAAATGCTCGTATTAGGGAAGAAGGGCTGAAAATTAGCGAACGGGCTAAGAATCCAGTTTAATAACAATAAACATAAATGAATAAGATAGCCCAGGGATACACAGTTATAAGTGGTAAAGACAGGATTTGAATATAGATATGGCTGGTTCCAGAGCCCTCACCCTCTCCACTATACATGAACCTTTCTATGTGCTATTTTCCATAATATACCCAGCGCCTGGAAATTCTGTTTCTCTCCAAGAGTCAAAGAGATGAGCCTGTAGGGTAACTCCCTGCATCAAAGGTTGATGATAAATCCCACTCATTTATTCATGTATCCTTTTACGCATTCGTTCATTAAACATTTATTGAACATTTGCTACGTGCCAGGCACTGGATCACTACTGAGTTGCCTTTCCTCTGAGCATTCAAAAACCAGTCTTCGGCCTGGGGCCAGAGCCTCTGCTGCTGCTACCGCCCCCCTACTCCCACCCCTAAAGCTGCCTGAATCTTCTCTGCTGCTTGTCAGAGCAACAGCCTCATCAGAAATGACTGATTTCTCTCTTGTCTCTTTCAACAGGTAGACTGAAATTACCATGTGTCCAAATTAAAATTGCATACTTCAAGGATTATTTGAAGGACTATTCTTAGACCCTTTTAAGAAGATTTAAAGAAAAGTGAGTTGTGTGTGTTTTTTTTTTTTACACCTCAGAGAGTATTCATGATCTAAATTAATGTTATGGGTGATTTTTTTCTCTCCCTCTCAAATATGCGTTAATGGGTAGACTTTATCTCCACTTATTTTATAATACTTTTTTCCCCTAAGAACAATGAGCAGTGAGTACAAGATTACTGCTTGCCTTCCTAAAAGATTTTACTACCTTTCAAAAGCTTGTGGAATCTTAGAGATGAAAGGGTCCTAGAGCCATGGACCATTTGATAGATGATGATAGAAAGATAGAAAGGTAGGAAGGAAGGGAAGAAAGAAAGGAAAAAAGGAAGAAAGGAAGGAAGGAAGGAAGGAAGGAAGAAAGGAAGGAAGGAAAGAAGGAAGGAAGGAAAGAAGGAAGGAAGGAAGGAAGGAAAGAAGAAAGGACAGACACATATAAATTATAGATATTTGGCCTGTGCTTAGAAATCTCCAGGGACTGATGAGGAACTTGGCACTTCCCCACATTTCAGAGTTTTATAGAATTCTTCCATAATCTGGATTTGAACTCCACTCCTCCTCACATTGCCAAGCCTCTTTCTTCTTTACCAGACAGTCCTAAAAATGGTTGAAGACAAAGATCGTGTTTTGCCTTGAGATCTTTTCTTATTTTTTGTTCCTTCAATCATGATTTGGTTAGCAGTTCCTGCCCTAGTCACCTTCTTTCCAATACTGTCCACATATCCTTAAAAAGGCCTGCCTGGAACCCAGACAGAGTTCTACCAGTGTGCTTTGTCCCAGGAGGTCTGTGAGAGTCAGAGGGAGAGAAACCCAAGACCAGACTTCGGTTGCAGGCCCAGTTCTGCTCTTGCTTTGCGCTTAGGAAAGTCCCTTCATCTCTCTGAGCTCAGAGAACACAAGGAGGGTAAGAGACAAGAGGTCCTAAGATGCTGCCCACCCGCAATGTGGACAGTTCTGCCAACTTGGAGGAAGGAAGTCGCTGCTTCTCGATGTCCTAGGCACCAGAAGGGGCCAGGACTTGGGGATCAGTGGGACCTGGGTCCAATCCCAGTCCTATCACTTACTGACTATAGCCACAGGCTGTCACTTCTCTCCTGTGAGCATCCATTTCCTCACTTGTAAAATAAGGAGTTTGATATATGTGGCAAAGGATTTGTGTGAGATGTGCTGGGATAATGTACGTCAAGCACTTATTACCTGGCATGTAGGAAGTGTTCAGTAAACGGTGTCCCTGTTCACCTTGTAAGTAGTGATGGAGCAGCTTACCTTGAGCTGGAGGAGCAGACAAGAGATGGTGAAAATTCTAATAAGACAGAGTACAGAGTACGTGGGTGTGCTTATTAGGGAGAGGGGACAAGTGTCCGTATCCCATAAATGTTCATGCAAATACACGCTTAACTCTAAGAAGTTTATGAAATTAAGACTTTACTCAGAAGTGGAAGGATCCGTTGCTCTGGAATGTATAGAGAAACTTTTAAGGTGGGTCTGAGGGACTGCACAAATCCTGCCGTCCTCTGGCTGCCGCCACCTCAGCCCTGGACAAGACAGACTGCTGTCCCCAGGAAGACTGCTGTCCCCAGGAGGGTCCTTACACCCCCACTAGCCCTGGGGACCTTGAGAATCCTCAAGGAATCAGATATTTGTGTGTGTTCGGAGGCTGGTTCTGAGTGTGAAAGGCATTTACAAACTGTTAAGTGCCCTACACATATATGTATGTTTGTATTACTCATACATTATGGGATATTCAGTACTTTGGAAATTAAAAGCGTAAAACTCTGATGAACTGAGTGCGTAATGAACCCGTAGAGTCCAGCCCACAGATTTCTTCAGTGAAACAGCAGGTGAGGGGCACGTGGGTGGCTCAGTTGGTTGAGCATCCGACTTCAGCTCAGGTCATGATCTCACGATCTGTGAGCTCGAGCCCCACATCAGGCTCAGAGCCCAGAGCCTGCTTCGGACTCTATGTCTCCCTCTCTCTCTCTGCCCCTCCCCACCTCATGCTCTGTCTGTCTCTGTCTCTGCAAAATGAATAAATCTTTAAAAAAAATTTTAAAAACAGCATGTGAACATGTATGCATGTAAACGTCTATGTACACATGTGCCTGTGTGTCTGCTCATGTGTGCAGCTGTGTGTGTGTGTGTGTGTGTGTGTGTGTGTGTGTGTGAGAGAGAGAAAGAGAGAGAGAGAGAGAGAGAGGGAGAGCGCGAGTGCCTTTGGATGCTGTAGATGTGGTCACCGCTCTACACAGTGACCAGCTGTCTGGAAGGAGAATGCCCTAGGAATGAAAACACAAGCTGTGGCATCAGTCACTGACCAGCTGTGTGACCTGGGCCAGCTTTTTGACAAAAGTGCCATGGTCCCTGCCTTTACGGAGGTTGAGGTCTGCAGACAGCACCGCTCTGAAGGGTTGAGAGAGTCCGCATAGTGTTTACCCTCCACGCTGTGCAAGTGCCTCAGGTGCCTGAATGCCTTTCTCCCCTAGCTCCTGGAGTTGGTCGGTTTAGGGAAAGTTATTCTGACCTGTTGGATAAAAGGAACTTCCTGAGGGATGTTAGATTCCGCCAAGGTCCCAGGCACCTGGGTGGATGGAGAGCCCACATGAGTGACCACATGCTCTAGTCATCCCAAGAATGTGAGTTCCAGGGATGGCCCACACCTCGACCATCCTTCTGAGTCCCCCTTCCTCAGCCTGGGTTTGGGGCTGACAAAACTTAAATTCAGAACTGGGAACTATGTTGTCACTTAAGGTGTGGAACAAGTATTTTTTTTTAATTTGGAAATTAAATATAGCCAATAGCCAAGATCATGGCTTTTGTTCTCCAGACAGCTAGTGATCATACACACAGGGGTGCCACTTCAGGCTGGTGTTGCCGTGGGTGCCACTGGCCAGAGGGGCCCCTTCCATGGGGGACCCAGACCCAGGGAAGACCGCACAGTCCTGTTGTGTGGGGTTTTCAAAAGTGCACATTGTATGACTCACGCATGGCTCATGCAATCTATTCGGTGGTTCAAGATGATCACGTCTTAAAGTGAAACAGAGTAACCCAGTAACCCATAGAGTGAGTGAAAATAGGTACATTATAGATATTCAACAAAGCTGTCATATCCAAAATAGTTACAGTGGGAAGAAAGAGGAAACTCCCACAAATCAGCAAGGCAAAGACAGCCTAATAGAACAACGGCAGAAGACCCAAACACAAATGAGGATAGCCACAGAACCAATAAGCATTTGAAAACATTATCAGTTATCAGAGAATTACGGATGAAGCCCACGGTGACACGCTACCGTAAACCCATGAGAGCGGCCACAATGAGGAAGACACATAATGCCTCATGTTGGCAAAGCAGTGGAGCAACTAGAACCCTCACACATAACTGGTCGACGTGTAATTTGGTATACTGACTTTGGAAAGCTCGCAGTATCTGCTAAAGCCGAGCATATCCACATGAGCAATTCCATTCCTGGATAACAGCCCCGAGGCATGTGCACACATGCCCACCAAAAAATATGGCCAGTGCAATGGATAAAATGTGGTATACCCACGCCACGGAATATTGCACATAGCAGTATCAATGATCCTCACGCACCTGATGTTGAAAGAAAAAGCCAGGCATTAAGAAACGTTTAGGGGGACCTAGGTGGCTCAGTCGGTTAAGTGTCTGACTTCAGCTCAGGTCATGATCTCATGGTTTGTGGGTTCGAGCCCCGTGTCGGGCTCTGTGCTGACAGCTCAGAGCCTGGAGCCTGCTTCGGATCTGTGTCTCCTTCTCTCTCTGCCCCTCCCCCACTCACACTCTGTCTCACTCTTTCTCTCAAAAATAAATAAATGTAAAAAAGAAATTTTTAATTAAAAAAGAAGAAGAAGAAATGTATATACCTTTATGTAAAGTACAAGAACAGACAAAACTAATGGGGGCTGTTAGAAGTCAGGACAGTGGGGAAGGAGTTGGTAAATGGGAAAAGGCAAGAAGGGCCTTTCAAGGTCCTGGTCCTCTGTCTTTTGATCTGAGGGCTGGTTACATGGCTGTATTCAATTGTGAGAATTTATCTAGGTCTTCATCAAAGACATGCACACACCGCTATACTTGCATCATGCTTCAATAAAAATTTATAAAATGAATTTACAAGTCACAATTTATAAATGAATGCAAAAGAACAGAAAATACATTAGGTACTGAGGGTAAGCATAAGTAAGCCTTAAGCTCCCCATGTGTGCTATGTGTGTGTCTACATTGAATAGGGACATCAGATGTCTTTTTCGAGAACCACTGGCTTAAACCAACCCTCTCATTTTAAAACGCGGTATCTGAGACCCAGAGAAGGGGGGAATTAACTGCAGAACTAGGAGGAAGGCAGAGCTGAGAAGATGCTAGATTTACTTCTGCTGATTCTGTGCCTCTTATTTCCCTGCCAATTGGTGGAATGGCGCGTTCGGTTGAGTAGGCTCCGTCTGGCACCTTCATCTCTGGGAGGCAGTCCTCTGCTTTCAGTCCAAGGGGAGTGATTTCTTTTCCACCCACAGACAGGCAGAGCCTGAGGCCCGGCCACCCCTGCAGGGGCCTGGCTCAAGCTCCCCGAATTCCTTCCTGCCCCTTCTACCCGATCTGCTTCCCTCCGCGCTCCAGACACATCGCTGCGCTCAGCCGTGTTTTCATTTGTGTAAAGCGACTATCGTGCCAAAGCCATTCTATGGGTGTACAAGTTGGAAAACTGTGAGGAAAATACACTGGGAGAAGGGAGTCCAACAGAGTGTGCCTCGGTTCTGGCTCTGTGCTTTGAATTTGTTACCAAGTCGGGAGTCGGTTCGGCAGACCTCTCCTGAGGGGTCTGGGCGCTCCCAGCCTCTGAGGCTGTAGATTTGCAGGATGCGGCCCTGTCGTGGCTGGGCGGAGCGTCACAGAGGAGGGGAATGTTTTGTGGATTTTAAAAGGCTTTGTATGAACCTCACGCGGGGCCTGAAACCATCTTAAATAGGAGGGTTATATAACATCAGTGGCTTTCCAAGTCTTTGGACAACGACCCACAGCACAAAATACATGGGGTGTCTTCACTGAGGACACACCTCCACTGCCCCAGGGAGATGGATGTGGTTTCGGATGGGATAGCCCAGATCTCTCCAGAAGGGGCACCTAGCCCAGCCTCAGGGATTGAGAGCCAAAGGGGGCCTCAGAGGTTTCAGAGAAGCCAAGAGGCCCAAGCTCAGGATTAATAAAAGGGGAACCAAGATTGCTGAGGAAAGGCCGGCAGGTGAGAACCTGACCTGAAAGAAGCAGTGTTGTGTTCTAGAAACTGCCTGCGTGGAGTTGAAGTTGAGGCTATGTGCGGGGAGTGTGGGAGAAGATCCAGAAGAGGTGGGGACAGGAACCAGATGGTGAGGAGCCTCTGTGCCCTGACAAGATGTGTCCAGGGTGAAAAGGCAGTCATTCATGAGACTCGTGTAGGCAGGAAATGCCTGTCACCTTGGAGACAGAGGAGGACACGCAGGCAGACGCAGCTGAGAATGTCGGTGCATCCCACGACTATGTTTTACAGCGCTCACTCGTGCCATCTTCAAAGAAAACTTTCAGAGAACTCTCCAGACCTAGGCCTGGCTGCAGGCGGGAACTGGAGAGATGAGTAAGGAGGAGTTCCCAGCCTTGCAGTTCTGCCAGTGGACTGACAGGTCAAAACCAAACACAAATTTGACATACTAGTTACTGTTCCAGGGCAGAATGTCCCAAACTGTGTTCCAGGATATCTCAGCCCTACAAAATGTTGTTAAGAAAGAAAAGGAGGAGGGTTTCCTTTTGAGTGATCTGAGAAGAACTGTATACTGAATTGCCCCTGCTAGATCTCACTTCCACTAGCATACTCAAGGCTCTGAGAAATCCTGTAGTGAGGATGCTAACCTAATGTCGCTCAAACTTATCTGTCCAGAACCCCTTTCAAATGTTTATTTATTTTGAGAAAGAGAGAGAGAGAACATAAGCAGAGGAGGGGCAGAGAGAGCGAGAATCCCAAGCAGACTCCATGCTCAGCCTAACACAGGGCTCAAGCCCACTACCATGAGATCATGACCTGAGCTGAAATCAAGAGTTGGACACTCAACTGACTGAGCCACCCAGGCTCCCCTGTCCGGAACCCCCTTTGCATGTGTTTTCAAATCCCTCTCTTTTTCAGAACTTACATTGGAAATTTTATCCCAGAGAATGGCCTGAAGGATGGTTGGGAGCTCTGAGGAAGGAGAAAAGGACTCTCTCCACATGAGAGGGAGCAGGGAGGGTTTTACAGAGAGGGAGATTTTGTGTGCATTGTATAAGACCTAGTCTGAGACTAGCAGGGGGGTCTGGCCCCTGCTGCTAAATAATTAATGAAGAAGGAATGGCTACTGTGTTTGCTGGTGAGAAGAACCCTGAGTTCTCAGAAAGGGCTGAAGACAGAGGGCCCACGTTAGCAATGGTGCTGAGCAAGTGTGTCTTGGAGGTTAGATGTAAGGTCTCTTTCCTCTTACGTGCCCCCCTCTCTTGACTGTTTCAGAAAAGGCATCAGGGATACCAAAGGCAAAGGGGTGTAGGGTCACATACGCTAGAGCCAGACTGCCTGAATTCGAATCCCAGCTTCATCACATCCCAGCTAGTTCCTTAACTCTTCTGTGTTTCAGCAGCTACCCCGGTAAGACGGACCTAAAAATAGTACCCAGGATTCTGTGTTAATATAGCCAGGGTCCTGAGACAGGGGTGGGGGTGGGGGGTCTGGCAGGTGGTAAGCACCACTTAAGTGCTAGCCGTTCTCCTTTGCTGGCTTCTTCCTCTGGGCCCCTTTCACAGCCTCTGTCTGGGTTCCCTTTCCACTTGCCCAGTGGACTGCAGGTCTTCAGATTCCTGAACGAGGTATTCTGCACAATTCTCCCCCAACTAGCATTGGGAAGGGCCAGGAAGACATTTCTTCATTTCCCTAGTCAGGGCTGTTTGAGGTAAGGCTCAGGTTCCACTCCCAGTTATTAGTGCTCAGCCGCCCCGGCTGGGTAAATATTTCTGAGGAAGTCCAGCACATCTATTATTAATTTACTGCAAGCAGTTGCTGTATGTTCCATAATCGCTTCTACCTACAGATGTTTTTGTAGGCCGTGCAGAGTTCTCCTGGCCTGAATGCTTTCGAAGGGTGTGGTGGCGATCGGTCTCTCCTGCCTTTGTCTCCCTGGGGAAGGGTGGCCCGTGGTGGGGGGTGCATGTTAGATCCTGTGTAATTCTGGCCATGGAGTTTGTAGAATCTTTTCTTTACACCCCCTACTCTCAGCTGCATACCTGGCTTAGTGGCCAGAAACGCGGGTGTCGTCCTTGAGAGCACCCTCTCCGCCATTGCCCATGTCCAGTCAGTCACCAGGTCCTAGTGATGTCATCTCCCAGACCTCACAATCCTAGTCCCTTCTCTCTTGTACTGCTACCCCTGCTTTGCATTGCTATGGAACCCTCACTTTTTTAAATCAAGTTTCAATCTTTATATGACCTGTTCCTGTCCAGCCTCTCTGCTGAACTATAAATCCATGAGGATAAGGGACCAACTTTATGTTACTAATAATGCTCAATGAATAGAAATCTCCTCCCAGTTAGTGATAGATTATGCCCTTCTTTCTCCTCCCTCCCTCCCACCTTCCTTCCTCTCCTTCCTTCTTCCTTTCTTTCTTTTTCTTAATTATAGTTGAAAGAGGGCTTATAATCACTTAGTCAAATTTCCCAGAGGAATCTCAAGGCGACTGTGGGAAGAAAGGAAGCAAAATAAGCAGGACCTTGAACCCCCAGCCTGTCACCAACCCAGAAGTTCCCCTTTATCTCCTTACACGTTAGAATTTTATTTTTTATTTTTTTAGAGGAAAGTAAAAAGTAGTTCTTTTATAGAACTGACTCTGTAGCTGTACTTGCTAAGTTTAAATGCCAGCTCCACCCTTACTGCTGTGTGACCTTGAACAACTTATAGAAGCTCTCCAGGGTCAGTCTTATCATCTCAGAATGGCATAATGGTAATGTCTACCTCAGAGATTTGTTGGATTAACAAGTAAAGTACTTAGAATAATGCCCAACACATGGTAATGTATTTAGTTAGTTATTGTGGTTATGGTTGTGATCATCTCCATTCGTGAAACCATGCATTAGAGTTCCGCGCTTCCATTTGCCTGGAGCATGTCCAAATCTCCCAGTGGGTAGGATTTATACTTTCAGCTTTCACCGGCTGAGACACATATAAGGTAGAAAGCTTCGTGGATTCAATGATGTCTGAATTCAATGTGTATTTGTCATAATAGCCCCTACATATGTTGTGCAAGACATTGATTCAGTTATAGGCAATGCATGGTGAGCCAGCATACAGGTTCCTAGATGTTCCAGTGAAAAATAGCCCCCAGTTAGAAAACTCTAATCTGGATTATTGCTGTTTCCTCCAGAAACATGTTCACGTGCATGGCAGGCACTAATGTTTGAATAAACAAGTAACTGGATGGATGGATGGATGGATGAGGCTGTTTCACATTTTCCTCTTGATTTACTTTGAGCATAATAAGGGTATATGTGTGTTAATGTGGATGTATCTATGAACATTTGCAGAGAAAGCCCAGCTATTTCTGTCCCAGGGAAGAAGATAGTCATAGTTATGTAGTTTGCATATTTCCCCATTTTTTAGTTTACAAGGTCATTTTTCACTGGAGCCCTTTCAGCTGTCCAGCATTAGCAAAAGATAAGCACTCCCTCTGCCTCTTCCACGCCTTCCTCCTCCAACAATGCAGGCTTTGTGCTGGGAAGATTTCCTGTGGATACTTCTTTCCCAAGGCCCCACAGCCTTGTCTGGCTTCTATCAAGAGTATTGATGGGGGAGGGGGACACAGACAGTTGAATTCAGGGAGCAGTGCCCATGGCCTGGGGCCAACTCAACAAATCAGGCTGGGGTAGATCATGCAGTATCTCTTCTGGGATATAGGCAACCCATTCACCTGCCCCGGGTATCCAGCTCTCTGCAGCCAGCACCCTGGAAGTCATCAGCTCTGGTTTCCCAGGGTCTCTTGCTCAAGGCCCAGGAGAGGATGCCAAGCTGGAGCAAATGGTGAGAGATGGCAGAAGGACAGGTAGCCAGTGCAAGGGTATGAAGAATTTTACCCAGTAGTTTCAGGCAGCTGTTGTGGCTACTGTGTCTTAGAGCTTCAGTTCACTAATGAGATTAAAATGCCAACAGCCTGCCTCTACACACACTTACTTAGGAACACATTGGCTTGAACTGCTTAATGAGTGTTAGTCAGGAATCTAAGAAAGGCCTGGGCAGGCAGGCGCCTGGCTGATTCCTTGTTGATTAGAATACTAAATGTGTCACTCTTTGAAAGCCCTCAATTGCTTGGAGAGCAAACCCAGGATTGAGATTGCCTAGTAACCCTTACATTCCCACTGTTTCCAGCTGTTTATAAATCAGTGAGCTGATCTAGGTAAAGAATGGTTAATGAGGATGTTTTGACAATGACAGGGATGACAATAATGGTGATGATTATCACAGTGATAACAGTGGTTATCAAACCTGGATGTCCACCAGAAGCACCCAAGGATTTGTTTGTTTGTTTGTTTGTTTGTTTTTTGAAAATACAGACTCTGGGGCCCTATCCCTAGTGATTTTATTTCTCCTGACCTGTGGGCCCAGGAATCTATATGCTTAACAAGTGCATTGGATGATTCTGATGTTCCTGGCTGAACCCTGCCTTTAGGAACTGCTACTCCATAGAATGAGAGCACATTGGACCCACACTGATATCTGACTGTTATTTCCTAAGCTGTATGGCATTGTGCCTAGTGCTTAGTCACTCATAATCCTCTAAAAGAGATTATGTAAAATGGTGCAGCCACTCTGGAAAGCAGTGTGATGATTCCTCAAAAAATTTAAAATAGAATTACCATATGATAAAGCAATTCCACTTCTGGGTATATACCCACCAAAACTGAAAGCAGGGACTTGAAGAGGTATTTGTATGTATGTTCATAGCAGTGTTCATCACAATAGCCAAAAGATACAAGTGACCTAAGTGTCCATCAGTGGATGAATAAATAAACGAGATGTGGCATATGCATACAGTGGAGTATTAGTCAGCCTTAAAAAAAAGGAAGGAAATTCTGACACGGGCCACAATGTGGCTGAACCTTGAGGACATTATTCTAAGTGAAATAAGCCAGTCACAAAGGGACAAACACTGTATGATGCACTTATATGCGGTACCTACAATAATCAAATCATAGAGACAGAGAGTAGAATGGGATGTAGCAAAAGCAAGTCTAGGAGGGAAGTTCATAGCAATAAACACCTACGTTAAGAAGCAAGAAAGATCCCTAATAAGCAGCCTAATGCCACACTTAAGGAACTAGAAAAAGAAGGACAAACTGACCCTAAAGTTAGCAGAAGAAAGGAAATAATAAAGATGGGAGGAGAAATAAATGAAATAGATAACACAGAAACAAGAGAAAGGATTCGCTGAACTACAAGTTGGCTCTTTGAAGAGATAAACAAAATTGGTAAACCCTTAGGTAGACTAGCCAAGGAAAAAAGAGAAATGACCCAAATCATAAAAATTATAAATGAAAAAGGAGACACTGCAATTACTGCCACAGAAATTGAGAGGATCATAAGAGGCTACTATGAACAACTATATGCCAACAAACAGGGCAATCTAGAAGAAATGGAAAAAATCTTAGAAACATACAATTTACCAAGATTGATCAAGAAGAAACAGAAAATTCAAATAGACCAATCAATAGTAAGGAGATTGATCAGCAATCAGAAACCTCCCAACAAAGAAAAGCCCAGGACCAGATGGCTTCCCTGGTGAGTTTTACCAAACTTTCTCTCTCTCTCTCTCTCTCTCTCTCTCTCTCTCTCTCTCTCTCTCTCTCTCTCAATGTTATTTATTTTTGAAAGAGAGAGAGGGAGACACAGAATCTGAAGCAGGCTCCAGGCTCTGAGCTATCAGCACTGAGCCCAATGCAGGGCTTGAAGTCACGAACCGTGAGACCATGACCTGAGCCATAGTCGGATGCTCAACCAACTGAGCCACCCAGGTGCCCCAATTTTACCAAACTTTTTAAGAAGGATTAACACCAATCCTTTCAAACTCTTCCAAAAAAATCAAAGAGGAGTGAACACTCCCAAACTCATTTAATAAGACCAGCATTATCCTGATACCAAAACCAGAAAAGGACATTACTAGAAAAAAAAAAGAAAACCTAGAGGCAAATATCCCCAATAAATATAGATGCAAACATTATCAATAAAATACTAGCAAATGAATCCAAAAGCACATTAAAAGTATTATTCACCATGATCATGTAGGATTTATCCCAGGGATTCAAGGTTGGTTCAATATACATATATACATAATCAATTAACATGATACATTACATAATAGAATGAAAGAAAAGAATCATGATCATCTCAATAGATGCAGAAAAAGCATTTGACAAAATTCAACATCCATTCATGGTAAAAACTCTTAACAAATTAGGCACAGAAGGAACATATTTCAACATATAAAGACCATATATGATAAGCCCACAGCTAGCATGATACTCAATGGTGAAAAGCTGGAAGATTTTCCTCTACAATACAGAACAAAACAAGGGTGCCCAATTTTACCACTTTTATTCAATATAGTACTTAAAGGTCTAGCTAAAGCAATCAGACAAGAAAAAGAAAGAAAAGATATCAGAACTGGAAAGGAAGAAATAAAATTGTTTCTATTTGCAGATGACATGATTTTATATAAACTCCTAAAGACTCTACCGAAAAGAAAAAAAAAGAAAAAAAGAAACTTCTGAGATTTAATCAATGACTTCAGTAATGTTTCAGGATACAAAATTAACATACAAAAATCAGTAGTGTTTCAGGGTGCCTGGGTGGCTTAGTTGGTTGAGCATTGGGCTTCGGCTCAGGACATAATCTCATGGTTCATGAGTTTGAGCCCCACATCAGGCTTGCTGCTGTCAGCACAGAGCCCGCTTCAGATCCTCTGTTCCCTTCTTTCTCTGTCCCTTTCCCGTTCATGCTCTTTGTCTCAAAAATGAATAAAATTTAAAAAATCATCAAGAGTGTTTCTATATACTAACAACGAATTTTCTGAAAAAGAAATAAAGCAATCAGTCCCATTGACAATAGCATCAAAAACAGTAAAATACTTAGAAATACATTTAACTAAGGAGGTGAAAGATCTGTACTCTGAAAACTATAAGACACTGATGAAAGAAGTCAAAGAAGAAACAAATAAATGGAAAGGTACCCTGTGTTCATGAATTTGAAGAATTGATATTGTTAAAATGTTCATACTATCCAAAGCCATCCACAGATTCAGTGCAATCTCTATCAAAATTCCAGGGGCATTTTTTACAGAAGTAGAAAAAGCAACCCTAAATATTTATATGGAACCACAAAAGATCCTGAATAGCCAAAGAAATCCCAAGTAAGAACAAAGTAGCAGGCATCAAACTTTCTAATTTCAAGATATACTATAAAGTTATAGTCATCAAAACAGTATGTTATTGTTATATAAATAGAAAAATAGACCAATGGAATAGAGTTGAGAGCCCAGAAATAAACCCAAACATATATAGATAACAAATATTTTACAAGGGAGCCATGAACAATCAATAGAGAAAAGACAATAAAGACAGTCTCTTCCATAAATGATGCTGGAAATAACTGGGTATTCACATGTAATAGAGTGAAACTGGACTCATCTCTTACACCACTCTAAAAAATAACTCAAAATGGATCAAAGACTTAAATGTAAGACCTGAAACTAGAAGAAAACACAGGGAAAAAGCTTTTTGACATGGGTCTTGGTAACGCCTTTTTGGATATGACACCCAAAGCATATGCAACAATATCAAAAGTAAACAAGTAACACTTCAACAAATTAAAGTACTTCTGCACAGCAAGAGAAACCCCCAACAAAGTAAAAAGACAACCTACAGAATGGGAAAAGATAATTGCAAGCCATTTATCTGATAAGGGGTTAATATCCAAAATATATAAAGAACATACATAACTCAATAGCAAAAACAAACAAACAAAGCAATAACCCAATTACAAAATGGGCAAAGGACCTCAATAGACGTTTCAATAGGTACATGAAACATCACTAGTCACTAGGGGAATGCAAATTAAAACCACAGTGAGATATTTCCTCGCACCTAGAATGGCCACGATCAAAAAGATGAGATAACAAATGTTGGCATCTGTGTGTGTGGAGTGTGTGTGTATTTATTGGTGGTTATGTAGAGACCATAAAAAAACAAGGAAATCATAACATTTGTGACAAAATGGACGGACTTTGAAGGCATTATGATAAATGAAATAAATCAAAAACAAAGACAGAGGGGTACCTAGGTAGCTCAGTTGGTTAAGCGTCCAACTCCTGACTTCGGCTCAGGCCATGATCTGATGGTTCGTGGGATCAAGCCCCACGTCAGGCTTTGTGCTGTCAGCATTTGTGCTTGACGTTCTCTCTCTCCCTTTCTCTCTGCCCTTCCCCCACTCATGTGCATGCTCTCTTTCTCTCCTCTCTCAAAATAAATAAACATTTAAAAAAGGACAAATACTGTATCATCTTATTATAGGTGAGATCTAAAACAACAACAAGAACAAAAACCCAAACCAGAAAAACAAGCAGACTCACAGAAAAAGAGATTGGGCTTTCGGTTACCAGAGGCAGAGGGTGAGGGCAAGGAGAATTGGAGGAAGGTGGTCAAAAGGTTCAGACGTCCAGTAAGCACTAGGATGTAATGAGCAACATGATGGCTAGAGCCAACACTACTGTGTTAGATACATTGGGACGTGGTGAACAGAGTAGGTCCTAAGAGTTCTCATCACAAGTAGAATTTGTTTTTCTGTTTGTCTTTTCTTCTTTCTTTTTATCGTATCTGTATGAAAATATGGATTTTAGCTGGAGCTGCTGTGGTAATCCTGTCACAATATATGTAAATCAAACCATCATGCTATCCTCCTTAAACTTTTACAGGGATATATATCAATTGTTTATCAAGAAAACTGAAAGAAATTTAATAAAGATTGTACTTCTATGCAGATCTGTGCTAAACATTTTACACAAATTTTCTCTAGTTTCCCCAAAAAAGTCCTATGAGGTGTATATTATCATCACTGTTTTACAGGTAAGGAAAACTGAGTTCAGTGACCCATGGGTCCAAGGCCACATGGCTGATGTTGATTGAGAATCAGAACCTGAGGTCTTTTCTGGTCCCATACAGTGTATTTTTGACTCCAGCAGATTTACTATGTAGGAGGTAAATCAGGGACGATTATTCATTTTCAGAAACAAAATCATTTACTTGCTTTACAGAATTCCTTTGAAAAGCAACTCTCATATAGTACAGTTAACATAAAACCTTGATTATAAAGATTCATCTGGGGAGAGCATTTTCAAGAATAATCTTTCCCATCTGTGTGGCTATAAAACCGTATCAGAACACTGTCACAGGTATTATATTAAACATCAACTTAACTTAGACAAAAGCTTTGCACTCTTTCCTCTATAGCAATACCATCTTTTGGTATTTATTGGTGGTTAAAAAGAAAATAGCCTTTGGTACTAAATTGGAATCCCAGCTGCTTTCTAGCTCTGTGACCTAAGGCAAGCTACTTAGCCTCTCTGAATCTCAGTTTCTTCATCTGTGCAGTAGGCATATTAATTGGGGCTTTATGTGAAATGAATGTTAAGCCCTTGTCCCTGGGTGTCACACAGGTGAGGAATGTCATTTGTAATTTATCATATTCATCCAACTATCTTCTAACAATAGTTTGGCTTCCTATGTACAAACTATTAATGAGATTAATCCTGATTAATGAGAACAGGATTTTTTTTTCAATGTCAATTAATATATTGGCATTCTGCTTTGTATTTCAGTCTCATGTGAACTTTCCAAGTGTCCTCAGATCCCATTAACACTAGGACACTGATGAATTTGAGTTTCTGGAAAAACCAAGCTAATATCCTGACCCTAAGGTGGAGAAAAATCCCCATATTCTTCTTCTATGCCTCAGTTTCCTCATCTTGCTCACGAGGTTATAGTGGTCTTGGCAAGCACCCTGGAATGCCCAAGTAGGAATGGCATGTGGGGCCAGCTGGGATGCTGCACCCTCTTGTAGACACGAAGAATCCTCAAGAACAAGGGCAGTTGGATATTGAGATGGAGTTCAGGAAAGAGATCAGGGCTGAATAATAAGACTCAGGTTGCAGGCCCCAGAGTAGAAGCAATTATCCAGGAGAGGGGGCAGCATGAGAAGAAAAGACCAGATGAGTTTACTGCAGTGATTTATGGGAAGCAAAGAACTGAGTCAGTCCGCGGTAGTGGGAACAGAAAGAAAGTTACGAAGCTATAGTCAATATGATGTGGTTTCTGCTAACTTTAGGGTTGGAGAAAAGACACCAAGATAATTCCAAACTAATTCCAGCCCCAGCCCCTTTCTCTGTCCATCCCAGGCTAAGCATGTGGCTCCTCATTTATGCCTCCTCTCAGTTTCTCCATAGCAAACCCCACAGTGTATTGTAGTTGTCTGTGTATGTGTCTACATCTCCCACATTTCCATCATCCAAGGACTTACTGACTTCCTTCCAGGTCCTGAATCAAGTAGTGCTCCCCCCTCCTCCAGGCCTCTGTCTCCCTTATCCTGATTCATTTCTCTTAATAGCACTACCCAACACAGATATTGCATGTCTCCCCTGGCTAGTACTGCAGTTCTGGAGAGCAGGGACTTGGCCTGGCCTGCTTTGTTTATGACTGTGTTCTTAGTACCTAGAAGAGTACTTGATGTATTCAGTAAACATTTGTTAAGTCTCCCCAGACTCTTCACATTCCAGACTGAACATCCCCAGTTCACATGATGTGGCTTCCTTACCATCTTGGCCACAGCCTGGAGACCTAACCCCACACAGCAGTCCAAAGACTGTCTGCAATGTTTTGTTCTGAATAATTGGACTGTGATTTCTCTTGACGAAGACACTCTAGTAAACAGGTTCACTTATATAATTTGTGGGGTACAGTGTGAAATAAAAATGTATATCCCTTTTAAAAGTTATTAATTATTTGGGGGTGCCTGGGTATCTCAGTCAATTAAGTGACTTTGGCTCAGGTCATGATCTCACAGTTCATGAGTTCAAGCCCTTCATCAGGCTCTGTGATGACAGCTCAGAGCCAGAAGCCTGCTTCGGATTCTGTGTCTCCCTCTCTCTCTCTGCCTCTCTTAGGCTTATACTCTCTCTCTCTCTCTCTCTCTCTCTCTCTCTCTCTCAAAAATCAATAAAACATTAAAAAAAATTTTAATTAGTAAGAATTTGAAGATAGCCACAGCAGAGCATTTAACCGAGGATGGGCCCTTCTGAGTGCAGAAGGTCTGACTATACGGTTCACACATCCATACAGAGAGGACAGGGCTTAGCAGCTTATAAATATGAGACTTGGAGTTTCTGTTCTGTCATGTAGAAAATAAGGAATTACAAGAGGGTTTTGAACAGAGGTGACATTTAAAGTTTATCTCATTTCTATCTTGATTGTAAATTATACTCACTATGAAAATTTGCACAAGTGAAAAAAGGTACAAAGCCCTGTTAATCTCTTTTTTCTCCTATCTCCCACCTTATAGGCACCAAATCCAAAAATAACCCATGAACATTTGGTTAATTTCCTTATCTGAGGTGTTGTTTTTTTTTTTTTTTCTGATGTAACATAGTTAAGATCATATACTTCAGCTGCCATTTTTGTCCTGCTTTATTCACATGACATTGTAAGAAGAGGTAGGGCAAGGGGTTCTTCTTAAATGTAGGCTTAGCGAGATTGGCCTAGAAGTCAGTTTACAGAATGGACTAGGGGCACAGGGTTGGCAGCAAGGACTGAGATAGAGGTAGAGTTAGGGTCCTGGAAGAGAAAACCAGGGAGGCCCTGGATTAAGGGTTTAGGGGTAAGAGTGGAAGGAGGACAGTTTGAGAGCTGAAGCTGATGGGAGGTGACCATAATCTCTACTCCTCTTGAATTCCCTTGATTAGTGGGAAAGAACATGAAGATCTGGCCATGTCTTTTGTAGACTCTGCAGGTGACAACAAGCAGTGGGCCATTTCTAAAACACGACTCTTTAACTTCTCATTGTGACTTCTCCCCTCGAAGGCAGACCTGCCCTTCCTCCCGCCTCCCACCCCCCACTCCCCCGCCCAGTGCTCCTACTCCCTAAGCTGGTCCCCAGAACAACCTTGAGCAATAGCAAATGGGAATCCATGGAGAGAGCAGACATGGCAGGGTGAGGGTTCCCAACATGGGCAGACTCCTCAGGGTTTAGATGTGCCCGTTTGTTGGCAATCAGCAGTGCCTGCGCCTGCAAAGGGGAGAGTTAACATTGTCGTTGGATCCTTAATTGTGCATTTCATGAATTTTCATGTTTCCGCTCACAAGCTTAATGTTGCTTTCTCGGTGAGTTTTTTTGTACTTGAGCATAAGAGCCTTGTAATTACAGAGTGTTGTGGATTGCAGAAGGTGATTAAAATGGATTTCATGAAATCGGAGTCCCCCCCACCCCCACTCACGCCACCAGGTCCAATAGGTGGGGGAGGAACTCAGACACAATCCCATGAAGCTCAGGTAATCAGGGTATGAAGGACATGAACTTTCTTCTCCAGGCTTTGCTTGCCTGGGTCTTGGATCTGCTCCAAGACGGGCCTCCCTCTTCTCTTCCTCCCCCTCCTCCTCCCTCTCCTGAATGAAGTCTAGCTATCTCCCTGACCCTGCCAGGGCTGGCTGCTTTCTCACTCACAGCAACAATAAAACAGGGTGGATTTTCATCTTTGCTTTTGTACCACCACTAAGTACGTTTCATTTGCCTTCGTTGTCAGCCTAGACTCCCACCTGAGAGGGTCATTCATTTTGAATAGAGGCTTGAAAATTGCTAAAAATACCGAGGGTATAAGAATTCTCTCTTCAGCCTCTCTTTTTCTTAGGACAGGTTGGTTGGTGATGGAAGTGAGCTCCGACCTCTACCTTACTCTGAATCAGGGAGGGCCAGGTGGTGCTTGGAGGAGGAGGAGGAAGAGGAGGAGGAGATGGGTTAAAGAATTGGTGACCCATGGGGTGGGGGTGAGAGGGAAGAGTAGCCTGCAGGTTTCCTGGGGGAGGTGGGGACCTTGCCTGGAAGGAGGAGGAGGATCCTGGTGGGATCCCTGGAAAAGGAAAGCAGAGAGGTGGGGAGTCCAGTCTGGTTAAACCAGAAGATGATGCTATGGAAATGACCCTCCTTGACCAATGAGGAAACCATGTCAACTTACCTAAGTGAGTGAGTGAGTGTGTGTGTGTGTGTGTGTGTGTGTGTGTGTGTGTGTGTAATATTAGTGCTGGAAGGGACTGGGGAAATCATCTGAGCCAGTTCTTCCACTAAAAAAAGCAAATCTCTCTTTCCCTGCAGCTGGCCTGGCCCAGCAGAGCCCAGGCAGCCCCTTTGTGTGAATTAGGAAATGGTATACCTTCCCTCCCCAAGTAAACACAGGGGCACACCCATGAATCACCCCCCTCAGCTGTCTATCCTTGAGCAGTAAACAACCTGCCCAACCATATGCAGTGTTGCTAGAACAGAGACTAAAAGTGGGTCTCCCTTTCTCAATTCACAGCACTCCCTGTGCCCCTAACCATATCCTCCACCATACCACATCCCCACCACACTGAACCCTGCCTGACTCTCTCAGAATTTCCTCATATCTCAGAGCGTAACCACCCATATTCTAGAATTCAATTGCTCATATTATTTATACACAAGCATATACAAATTAACAGACACAGGTATACTCACGTGAGTAAATGTGTCCTCTATAGGTATTCAAAGATGTTACTACTCGGGGTGCCTGGGTGGCTCAGTTGGTTAAGTGTCCGGCTCTTGATTTCACCTCAGGTCATGACCCTAGGGTCATGGGATTGAGCCCCCCAAGTGAGGCTCTGCGCTGAGGGTGGAACCTGCTTAAGATGCTCTTTCTCTCTCTCTCTCTCTCTCTCTCTCTCTCTCTCTGTCCCTCCCCTGCTCACGTGTGCGAGCACGCTCACTCAAGCTCTCTCTCAAATAAAAACAAAAAACAAAAAAACGCACAAAGATATTACTGCTCATGGCAGAGCATGTTCCTGGGTGGGCAGGAGGTCCTCTGCACCTCACACAAGGACGGGGCGAGTTGCAGCTTACTCCTGCGGTCCATCACCTACCCTGCCTCTCTCTGCTCACACCTTGCCCCTCCACCATGAACTTCGAGTTCCCCACACAGACAGTATTTTTCACAACTCATTCTCATTGCGTGATCCCTCTGCCTGGAGTGCTTCTCTCTCACTGATTCCATCCAGAAAATTCCTGCCAAGCTGTGCTTTGGCAGTGCTTTGCGTCTCCTCTCCGAGGCCCTCCTTGACACTCCACCTCCACCCCTTCTTTCTCTATGGGACCTGTGTCCTCTGTGGATTTAGCATTTGTGGCATGCCTGATGCCATGTTGTATTTGGGTTTCCATGGCAGTTTCCCCACTAGAGCATGGGTTCCTGATGGTGGGCCCACAGTCTAACCCATCTCTGTGCCCCCTGCACACAGCGCAGGCCCTGGCGCATTGAGGAGGCCCATTTTGGTGAATGCCTTAACCCTGGAAGAGGAAGGGCTATCCTTCAGCACACGCCCGGGAAGATGGCCACAGCTGAATAGCCTGGGAAAGCAGGGCCAGCTTCTTTGCTGACAAAGGGCCTGTCTCAGGGTACCCTGTCCCAGATCCCAGTGTCACCCCTCCAAAGCCCACACACCCCACCCAGCCTGCGGAACAGGACAACCCGTGCTTTGGCCTGCACTGCGGAACTCACCTGAAACACACAACCTCATAGACCTGACAGGGTCTCTGGTCTCTGCTTCAACGTGTGGATCCAGGAGCCCCAAAGAGACAGCTCTTTCCTCCCCTAATCCAGCATGGTCACCACCTGGTCCTGCTCAAACTGTTGATAGGGAGAGGTGGCTGCCGCTAAAACGCTCCCCGTGACGCGTCCTTCACCAGCACGCATTCCCCGAGCACCCGCTGAGAGCCGGGCCACGGGCTCTGGGCACCAGGCCAGCACTTACCCACACAGGCTGCCCCGTGTACTGCAGACACATTACAGGGGGACACAGCTATCGATCCCCCCTGCTACAGGATAGTTAGGGACGGGACTGCCAGACCAGTACTACCCTCTTCTCTGTGTGCTGTGAGTTGGTAAGCGTTGGGCAGCTAGTGTAGCAGGTTTGCAACAAATAAAACGTGGTCCTCTACCCTGAAGGTGGGACCCTCCCATAACGCAGGGTGGGCATCAGGCTCCGAGAGTGATAAGCACGGAGATGTACGCAGTGTCTTGGCTGCAGACAGAGGGGATGCCATTGCTTCTGCTAAAGGAGTCACAGAAAACTCTACAGAAGAGGTGATATTTCAACTAGGCTTCAGAAGAGAAGTAGGAATTCACCAGCAGGAAATGTCTTTCGGGCCAGACCATGGAAGGAGGCAGGCAGCAGGCAAGGGAAGAAATAACAACAATAATAGCAGCTATATTAGGTACCAACGGAGTGCCAGGTATGGATTGTCTCATTTGATCCTTTCTGCAGCCCCATAGTTATTCCCGTTTTATGCCTGAAGGAACTGAGGCACAGAGAAGTTCAGTAATCAGAGTCACACAGCTAGTAAGTGACAGAGCTCGGATTCAAACCCAAGCTTTGCTCCAGAGGCCATCATCTTGTACACATTAAGCTTAACATTCCTGAGTACCTATTGTTCGTAAGGCACTGTAGGACACTTTCCAAATGTGGACTCCTTAAACCATCTCAGCAACCTTCAAAACCTTTTACATGTGGGGAACAGGTTTAGAGGGATTGCCCAGCTCATCCTACTCCCTTGGGGGTGCTGGGCTTTGAACCCTGGCCTGCCGGCCTGGGCCTCTCTCTACCACCTCTCAGGATCTGTCAGTCTTCTCTCACCTCACTTCCCCGCTAGGAGCCTCCTGGGATTATTCCCAGGGGCTCACGGAGAGAACCACTGCCTGGGAAGCCCATAAAATGAGGCTGGTTCGCATTCAGGCTGAGAAGCTCACTTCACGGGGCTGCCGCTGCCCTCCCAGCAATTAGGCCCTATCACACCAAGCCAGCCAAGAATGCTTCATAAATACTCGTGCCTGGCAAGATTTATTGGCGAGCTATATTAATCACATTTTAAAAATAAAAAGTGAAATAAATAATAAGTGGCAATATTCTGCTTTCATAAAAACCACCTGCAGCTCCAAAAGGTAGCTGGCACCTTGCATTCTTGAACTGTCACATGTCCCCGCTCACTGCCATAAATGTTAACATCCCTCCTTAGGCAGATAACTCGCTCTGACAGGAATCCACAGATGTGTACAAAGTGAGTCACTGCTACACTGGCATCATCAAATAGAGACGATGGAATTATCCTGGGCCTGCTGGGTGGCAGAGAGGAAATTACCAACTGTGAGTGTTTTTGAGTTCATGGTGGGGAAGGGGCAGAGAGAAAGGGAAGACGGAGAACAGATCCTCATCTGAACACAGTTACCAAGTGGGAACCCACTTCTGGGTCAGGTGCATGGTGGTCACCGGGTCTAATAGCCAGTGTCACTGCCAGCCTGGGAGCACCTGAGGAAAGAGGAGAGTTTTTTTTGTTATTGTTTGATTAATATTTTTCCTTTTTCCAGTTACAGAGTAATACTACCTAAACGATGCGTCCTTCTGAGGATATAACATTTGGAGGCACACGGTGCCCTTTTGCCCCTTACTGTTGATGTTAATTTTGATCACGTGATTAAGACAGCATATCAGTTATGTATGTATATTCATACACACACGTATATACAATATATAATGAATCACAGATCTACATATTAAGACCTTTACTATATGTTTCATATGTATACATGTGTGTGTATATATATATATATATATACACATATATATATATTTAGAGAGAGAGAAGGAAAGAGATGGAGAAAAAGAGAGAATGAGAGATTTATATTAAGGAATTAGTTCACATAATTGTATGTCTGGCAAGTCTGAAATCCATAGGGCAGGCCAGCATTCCAGGCAGGAACTGATGCTTCAGTTTGATGTACAAGGTAGAATTTCATTCCCTGAGAAACCTCAGTGGTTGTTCTGAAAGTCTTTCAACTGATCGGGTGAGGCCCACCCACATCGCAGAGGATAATCTCCTTATTGCCTTAAGGCCAATTGATTCGAGATGTTAACTGCATCTACAAAACGCTTGCACAGCGGCAGCCAGAATGTTTGATTGAAGAGCTGGCTACCACAGCCTAGCCAAGAACACATAAAACTAACCATCCCAGATGGTTTCTAGTTCCCCTATTGCCAGATTTTCCTTTGTCATAAATAAGTATTTTATAGGGAGATACTGCAAGGCTATGTAAATATCCTGTTCTTCATCAAACCTTCCCCCCCACCCCACCCAACCCGCCCGGATCTACTACTGATTCTTTTGCTGGAATCATTTTTACTATGATAGTTATGTGAAGTGCTTTCCTTGGGAGAAGGAATCTGAACCTGGTTTCAGGACCCAGCTTTACCACTCAGTTGGTTGTGTGACCTTGGACAAGTTACCTGACTTTCCCAAGCCAGGGTCCTCCCTGCTCAAATAGGGATGACAGCACTTGCCCCGAAGTCTTGGAGAGCTTACTAAATGTACCAAGAAAGCACTCCATAAATGTTTGTGGCATTGAAGGCATTAAATGGACACATGCCTCAGTGGAGTAATGGTTGATCTTATTCCTGGGACTCATTGGTTAGGAGAGGGACCTGAGACCACTAGGAGGGTTCCTTCAACAAAATCATCTTCCATACTGTCCTCATCATGGGAAACAGTGTCAGACTCTGCCATTAACATTGACCCAGGGAAAGCTGACCAACTGTGACAGGAGACATCATCTGAGAAGCATTCCCAGAGCTGGCGACGTTCAAGCAGAGCATCGAAGGACAAGGCTTGAAATCAGACGAGAGAGGACAAGTATTCCAGGTGGAAGAGGAGCCTGGGCAGTGGAGAGGGCATGAGAAAAGGATTAAGGAGAATGGCTAGTCTTGAAGCGTGGGCGGGCACTATTAAGTTTTCCAGAAGCATCACAGAGGGAGTTGTCTATTTGTATTTTTCCCTGCTATTGCTATTATGATTGTAATTAGCATTACTATGTCAAGTCATGTATATCTATACTCGAGTATGCATAGTAGAAAGCAAGTCATTGTTCTGAAGCAGCATGGCGTGGCAGTTATGATATGGGCTCTGGGGCCAGACTGCATGTGTTCAAATCCCAGCTCTGGCAACCTGGCACTTGTGGGACCCTGAGAAAATTAGTTAACCATTCCCTGCCTCAGCTTCCTCATCTGTGACGTGGGGATGGGAATCATAGTAACTTCCTCATAGGCTTACAGTGATAAGTAAATGAGTTCATGTTTCTTAAGGCCTTAGCATAATACTGGTGGGCACAGAGTATATGATGTGTACTTGTTTGGTAAACAGGAAAGTATATTTTAGATATTTATCCGCTGATCAAAAAGTTATTGTTTTCTTTAAAGTACACAACAACATATTGTTGATGCTTCTATTTATCACCAGTCTACTTGCATTCCAGTGTACTCGGCTGCTGCACTGAAAGGTAATCCCTAACCTGCTGCTAAAGAAAAAGCAGAAGATGGGGACCAGGCGATGGGAGCTCTGGTCCTATCTCTGCCATTACCCTGCACTGTGACCTTGGACAAGTCACCGTCTCAGCCTCAGTTTCCCCATATGTACAGTGGGAAAACTGAGCTGGATGATCTCAAAGAACACCTCCAACCCTACCTCTTGAGTGTTGGTGACCTGTGCAATGGCTCTCATTTCAGGGACAGGCCGGGGACTGGTGTCCATCAAGTACTAACTGTACTCCAGGCACTGCGAGGCCCCCTTCTCACGTGCTATTGAGTGTGGTCCTCACAGCAACCCCACGATAGAGGTGTGTGATTTTCACATTACAGTTGGACATTCCAAGGCTCTGGGAGGTCAGGTGGCCAGCTGGCTGGTCATTCCGCTGACAAGGAGCACAGCTGGGACTCCAGTCTGGGAATGCCCATCCCCATGCACCTTCTTTCCATTAGGCTAGCTTCCTCCCCAGCGGGTACTCAGCAAAGGTTTTGTGACCAAGTGAGTAAGTGAGTGAATGAACAAAGACATTCTTGCTCTGTTATCTTTTGGGAAATTTCTCTTCCTTCTTCTTCTCCTCCTCCTCCAAGTAGCTGCACTTCCTGCCTTTGTCACTTACGAGCTGTGTGACTTGCAGCAGATGATTTAACTTTGCTTGGTCTATAAAAGAGGGAAAATAATTCCTACCCGATGCACCTATCTTGAGGATTAAAGACAGAGTTCATCTGAAACATGAGTACAGTGACTTAAATCTAGGTAATTGGGAAAAAAATAAGGTAACCTCTTATTTGTGGTTGTATGAGTTAGTGGTTTTCAGATTTTCATGGAAAAGTAAAATTTCAGTATAAAGTTGCCAATTTTGTGTTTTGCTAAGTAAGCCAATTAAATAAGAGAATTCCTAAGAGTGACTAGAGTGTGCCCAGCCCTGAGCTGGTTCTCCCAATCACCCAGCTTCACTGTTGCAGAGTGCTGCCCAGAGTCAGCCCGTTACCTGTCTGGTTTAGGGCAGTATCTTCCAAGGTGAAGTTTAGGGTCTCCTTTAGGCCGGCTGCATAAGGCTGAAGCTGGCTAGATGGAAGAAGAGGGGAAATGAGCGCTTACCAGGCTGGCCTACTTGGCAGGCCCCTCCAGCTCTACCCTGGTACAATGGAAAACTTCTGAACTAGGAATCGGAAGGTATACATTCAGCCTAACCCCTGCCTCCTGTTTGCTGTATGAACGTGTCCTTTCCTGCCCTGAGCCTCAGTTGACCCATTTGTGACATAAGCGTTACTGTAATAACCTTGCTTGGCCAACCTCCCAAGGCTGTTGTGAGGATCCAGTATAAAAAAAGGTGGTATGTGTATCATAGCCTGTGATGTGCTCTTTACATGTGAAGGATCAGCACCACCGATATCTGACAGAAGTGAAGGCAGTTGAGACCAGAGCTGGGAGGGGCCGGGAGAATTGGATTCTGAAGGTGTGAACCCTGGAGGGTGGGTTCATCCTTTGTTCCTGAGTTTGCACACGGGAGAATTGTACCCCATGTCAGACTGGATTTGTTTGGGGACACAGATGATATGAATTGCAAGGAAGGAGCAACACAAATGGAGTTCCAAATGAAGCCAAATTATATTCATTGGTTTTACACTAGCTATTAACTATGTTCAGAGGAAGAAAATAGCGATTTCACCCTTTTGAACTGACATTGGGGTTAGTTGGTAGCTCACACCTGTGCTATATTAAGTTGTGGGTTCAGTCAGGGCTAATTACAGAATATAATTATAGACCACACTTCACTAGCATCTGCATGGGTATATCTACATATTTCAAGATAGAACCTCTCAAGATAGTTCAACCTTCCCAGATAGTTCATTTTTCAAAAAGAAGGTCTAGCATAAGCCTGCTACAATGAAGCCTATAATGGATACACCACTAGCTCCAGGAGGCCATTCAGAAGGGGCTTAGGACCTTCACAAGGCTTCTGGGCCTTGGGAGACTTTATAAATCTCTCCAATTAGACAGTAATAGTGGCCCAAGTGATGGAGGTGGGCCTGTTTCCTATCTTTTCCTCAACTCTCTCTGAACCTCGTAAAGTTCTTCCTCAAGGAGGATTCCTCACCTGAAAAGTGTCCCATTTTGACTGTTTACCCAACGTCTGGTAAAATGTATGGACCCCCTGTGACCCAATAATAGCACTTTAATGGACCTGAGTAGACAATCGTGCAAAGGTATTGGCATGGAGATGCTCCTTTGTGGCCCTGCTTGTCATAACAGGAGGACTGGAACCACCTAATGCCACCTGCAGGGGCTGGCCAAGCAAATGGGGGTTACTCTGTGCAAGGGAGTAGTAGGCCCTCCCTAAAACCATGACAGCCAGCTGAGTAGATGGTTGTGAATGATATTTATGATGTGGTAATGGGGGGGCAGGGAATAAGCAGATTACAAAGTAATATAAATAAAGAGGTTGAATCTTAAAAAAGAAGTGAAGTGTGTGAGTGCGTGCAAGCGCACACACACCTGCAGAAAGGTCTGGAGGGATTGCCGTGTACTGGATGTTAGTTGCGATTCTCTCCCAGTAGTGGGGACATGAGGAATCTATTATTTTCTTTATGCTTTTCCGTATTTTCCACTACTCACAAAAATTTCTTGAGTCCCTACTATGCAAAGCCCTTGCTTTCGAGAAGCTTACAGTCTTGTTGGGCAGAGACAGAGAAAACAAAACGCACAACTAATTCTAAATGCTGATAAGTGCTGGGAAGAAAAACCAGATTGTTAATTTGAGAGACACTGACGCGGGGAGGAAAGATCAATGTCAGCTGGGCTGGCGAGGGAAGGAGGCCCTAGAGAGGGGCCATTTTTTTTTTTTAAAGTTTTTTTTTAAGTTTATTTCTTTTCACAAGGGAGAGTGAGAGAGAGCACAAGTGAGGAAGAGGCAGAGAGAGAGAGGGAGACACAGAATCCAAAGCAGGCTCCAGGCTCCCTGCCATCAGTGTAGAGCCTGACATGGGGCTGGAACTCACAAACCTTGAGATCATGACCTGAGCTGAAGTTATATGCTTAACCGACTGAGCCACCCAGGTGCCCCTAAAGGGGCCACTTAAATGTCACCTGATAAATAAGAGAGAGACACCAGATGAAATCCAGGATGGGAATGTTCTAGGAAGCAGGAATAGCTAGTGCAAAGGCCCTGAGATGAAAAAGAATTTTGTACAATAACCATGTATTTATTTCTATAATCAGATTAAAAAATGTTACTCAGGTATCTATTTGATCCATTCAGAAATTCATAGGATGCATGAGAATGCTCCCGTTCTGGGGACCCAGTCAGAGAGCAATTGGAACAAGACAGCGAGGAGCTGCGGAAAGTGCCTTACAGGTGCCACCGTTGACTGATTCTCTAGAAGTGCGCCGCCCTCGAGGCTAGCTCCTGGTCCGCCTTACCTTCCCTGAGGCGATTTTCTTCCTTTACATTTTGACATTTCTGAGAGCAGACATTGTGATTGTCATTGCACTCAATGTGTCATTTACACATTGTGCTTTGTTTTCTCTTCTCAAAGAGGCTGTTGCTGAATTGACAATGATTCATTCCTACAATTGCTGTCATCTTCTGATGAAACATGGTGATAATGTGGGAATAATACTGAAAGGACCAGGCTCGGGAAATGGAAGGACCTCGGTGGAAGTCAGTGCTTCCTCCCAAAGGGGGGGCATTGGGGGACCATGAGGATGCACTGTGTCTCATGCGCGTGGGTCTCTGTGCACCCAGAGCATCAGCCGCGGCCAAGCCTGGTGCAGGGGACCAGGGGACTGAAATGCTTACAACACAGCCCTGGTCAGTCCTCAGGGAGTAGCCAGAAAGGGAGACAGGCCTGTAACCAGGCAAGTATATCCCCGTTTGGTCAATGCCAGAGGGAGGAGAGGCCCTGGAGGCTGGGGGAGCCAGAGGTGGTAACCTCAGTCTGTACTTGGGTGGAAGAAAGCTTCTGGAAGAGCTTCCTAGGCAGACAAGGCAGGAAGAGCGTTCAGAGTGGAGGGACAGAGGCAAGGGCCAGTGTATGCAGGGAATGGTGTGGAATGGTGGCTGCAGGAGAGCATGTGCACAGAGGGCACCCCTCATCTGGAGATTGTGCCGGGCCTTGATGGTGTGTCAGAGGGATTGGAGACCTGGAAAGATTTTAAGCCAAGAAGTGACATGGCTACCTACTGTGATCTCCAATATGGTAGCCACCAGTCACAGGTAGCTATTTAAATTAATTAAAATTAAAAAAAAAAAAAACACCTCTTTTAAAAGCTATGAGAACACCTGAAAAAAAAAGTTAAATTAAAACTCAGTTCCTCAGGGGCACCTGGGTGGCTCAGTCAGTTAAGCATCAGACTTCAACTTGGGTCATGATCTCACGGTTCGTGAGTTTGAGCCCCATGTCGGGCTCTCTGCTGTCAGCGCAGAGCCCACTTCAGATCCTCTGTCTCCCTCTCTCCGCCCCTCCCCCATTTGTTGTCTCTCAACATAAATAAATGAACTTAAAAATAAAAAATAAATGAAACCTCAGTTCCTCAGTCACACTGGTCACATTTCCAGTACTCCAAAGCCGTGTGTAGCTGGTTGTACATAGGGACACAGATACAGAATATGTGTATCATGACAGAAATTTCTTATGGACAGTACTGCCTAGAATGATCACTTGAGGATGGTGGATGGACAAATAAGTAGCAATGACCACAGTGCTTTCTGTCTGTCAGGCACCATCTAAATGTTTCACATGTGTTGTTTCTTGAACCCTCATGACACCTCACGGATACACGTACAGGTCCACTGAGGTGACAAGGCTGTAGGCCATTTGTCAGCATTTTCCAAGCCTTTACCTAGCTCAGCTCTGGCTTCTACTGGACCTGGGGTCCTACTGCTTGTATTTTTGACGAGTGTTGGAGCCTCGGCTTACTGTAAAGATCACCATCTCACCAGCCCACAGTTGGCCAAGAGGGCGCTAACTGGAGATCCTCCAAATTCCATGATGAGCGCTATGCAACTTGGCCAGAAAGTCCTTCCAAGCATCTAACCCAGCTTTCCAGTTGATGACTGCAGTTGTTGCCTATTTCTTTCTGGTTAGCTTCCCCCTCAGGACACGGAAGTTATCTTGTGCTAATATTGGGTTTACTCTATACTAGGCACTGTTTCAAAAGCACTTTACATACTAACTCATTTAATCCTCCTAAGAACTATGTGAAGTAGCTATCATTTTCCCCATTTGACACATGAGAGAGCTGACTGAGTCTTAGAGAGGTGAAGTAGTTTTCCCAAGGTCATACTTTGTCCACAAGTCAGTGGTGGTGTTGGGATATGAACACACGCTGTCTGGCTTGGAGTTGGTTCGTAGCCGTGGTGCGGTGCGGCCTCTCATCATAAATCTTGTGGATCTGGAAGACAGCTGCTAAGTGTACTTTCCACCTGTTTTGGCTGGAGTAGTATGAGAACTTGATTCTGTTCCAGAAAACCTTGGCTGAAAGTTATGCCCAGTCATAATACAAATGCCTCACATTTTGGGGGCACTTTATGTCATTTTTAGAGTACTTTTCTGCCAGAAGTAGTTATGGTAATAGCCATCCTACAGTCACACCATGTTTTCTGCTTTACAAAGCACCTTCATTTGCATGTTCTCATTTAATTCTCACACCAGCCCTGGAAGGGAGGTGAGGCGAGGAAAATAGTTTATCCACGTAATACAAGGAGCCCAGAGAAGTGAAGGCACCTGTTCAGGATTACTCAGCCCTACAGGATGCAGCTGTTTCTTGAATTCTGCTTCCATTCAGCAAGAGCCTCTCAGCCTTGTCAGTAGGTTTCAAAGTCAAGTCAACATAAGGATTATAAAGCCATGACCCTGTGTGACAGCCCTGGGGTATGCCAAGGTCAAGACACAGTCCCATAAATAGAAATACTTTCAGAGTAGCTCAAGACTAACACTTACATTCCTTAGATGTTGCAAGAGACACCAAATCCATAGGAAAACTTGAAATCTGCCTTTTCTGTGTCCCCCGGCCCCCGCATTTACAGACATCAGCTTCTATGTCTCTTCAAAGATTTATTATAAAATCGTTCCATAACTATACGCTTTCATAGTGACACGTATTTATTAAAAATGTGTACAATTTAAAAAAATTTAATGTTTATTTTTGAGAGAGAGAGAGAGAGAGAGAGCGCACATGAGTGAGGAAGGGGCAGAGAGAGAAGGAGACACAGAATCCGAAGCAGCTCCAGGCTCTGAGCTGTCAGCACAGAGCCCAATGCAGGGCTCAAACCCATGAACCATGAGATCATGACCTGAGCCGAAGTCAGGCGCTTTACAGACTGAGCCCCTAGGTGCCCCACAAGTGTGTAAAATTTAAACTCTCTTGTTCCCTCCCTAGCAGCTAGCCTAAGAAACAGAATGTGATACTATCTTTGAAGCCCTGTGGGGCCCCCACCCCAATTCCTCATTTCAGGTAACTGTTCTCCTGCTTTTCCTTGTCTTAGTCAGCTTGGGCAACTCTAACAAAATACCATGAACTGGGTGGCTTATAAGCAACAGAAATTTATTTCTCACATTTCTGGAAGCTGGGAGTCCAAGATCAAAGCCTTCTGACAGATCCATTGTCTGGTGAGAGCCCACTTTGTGATTCATAGATGTATTTTTCACTATGACCTCATGTGGCAGAAAGGGCAAGGGGGCTCTGTGGGGTCTCTTATAAGGGCACAGTTCCCCTTTGTGAAGGCTCCATCCTCGTGACCTAATCACCTCCCCAAAGCCCCGCCTCCTGATAACACCATACTAGGGATTGAGTTGCAAGACACACATTTTGAGGGGAATTAACATTAAGTTCATGACGTAGACTCAGACCACTTTTCAGCCCTCTCTCAGCAAAGCATCATTCCCAGCCACAGCCTGCACACCTCTTGTGCTTCAGTCCTTGAGCCTTGCCCTGCACCTGTCTGCCGTGACCTTTCCTGGGAGTGGGAAGGGACCTGGAGAAGAGAGATAGGGGCCCCAGGCAGAATCCTTTTCCAGTTAAGCAGAGTGGATGGCTGGGAACTCGTGCACACACCTGGGCAGGAAATGAGGAGCACATCCCGTTAAACCTATTCCTGGGAGTGGTGTTGTCACCATGTCCCCTGAAGCAGGCCCCTTCACCATGTGGACCTCTGAACTGGAAAGGGACTTGCATAGTCTAGAGTTGTCTAAAATTGTCATTTCTTCGACAAATATTTACTGAGCACTTACTGTGCTCCAAGCAGTGTCATAGGTATAGGGGGTGTGCTGGGAAACTCCCTGATCTCAAGCCATCTACCGTCTTGTCCATGTGCCACCACTGGTTCTGATGCTCCCTTCATTACTGTTACTAACCTACTCACCTTTAAAGGCTGGAGTGGGGAGAAAGTTAGGTGGTAAATCTGGAAGTGCGTGGATCCTGAGGCAGATCCTGGCTAACAGTGCTTAGAATCCCTGCGATCCCTGAAAGGAGATGGACTAGGCTCCTAAAGGCTCTGGAGCTTCGGGTACCTACACCTGTGGTTGCCCTGGTCTGCCACCAGATGTCACTGACGTGTAAGAGGGGGCAGGGAGCTAAGGGTGATGGGTTTCTTTTTGACCAAGTTGTGAAAAGTGTGAAAAGAAGTGCTTACTGTGTGCTAGATGCTGTTCTGTTACATTCGTGATGTTATTTGATGTGCACAGAAGCCCCTGGCCCCATTTTACAGACAAGAAAACTGGTAAAAGGGAGATAAGTGACATTCCCCCCGCTCCATCTGAGGGAACCGAGTAAAGGTTGCTAAAGAGACAAACATCAGCCCTGGTATGAAAGTGTTCAGCCAGGTGGCCCTTTACTGCTATTAAAATGCTATGAACAGTGTCTCCTAGGGGCAGCAAATGACTGCACAAATGCATGAGAACCAGAACGCTCCGCAGTCATTAAAACCCATATGGGTGCCCATGAGGGTTGCTGTACAGGTGTTCATTAGGCAGCTACAAGGGTACAGAGTGACGAGAGCCAAGTAGTGGTAGTAGGCCTCTCCATGTTCGCTGTCAGATATGTCAGAAACAGCTATGGCCATTGCCAGTGTGGGCTTGACAGAAGGATTACAAAGGTCTCCAATGACCCAGCCCCAACCTTAAAGAGCCCATAGATGCACAGGCTATCAACTGTGAAGGGCTCTAGCCAGGTCCTTTCTAAATCCCTGGAAAGCTCTGCTGAAACGTTAAAGGCAAAAATAGATGAGGATTTAAAGGCAAATTCAATTGGTAAAAATCTGCACGTAATAGTTCCAGTTTATAGGCCCAGTGATGCCATTGTCCATCTCGTCATTTTCCTTCCAGGGGACCAAGGTCCTATGGGAAGGGAAATGACCAGTTCAGGGCCACACAGGTAGAGAGGACACCAAGTCTATGACCTAAGTGTCTACAGACCTTAAATTCATGGCACGAGGCATGACAAGTCAAACGGCATGGCCTGTGGGATGGTTTGCTCCACAAAGAGACTTCAGGGAGGCCTTGCAAAGGAGAGAAAGGCTGGTGCAAAGGCACTGGGGCTATATCTCCGATGACGAAAATCCCAGCAGCACGCTCTCAAATGCAGCCCCACCAGGAGAAGAGCCCAGGTGCTGCCAGATGCAAATGATGGACACCCCCTGACCTAGCCCAGGAATGGCTGAGGGATCAATGAAGCTGCTTAGACAGGAGGAGGGAAGGCGGGAAGGCCCAGAGTCCCTAATGGCAAGATTAGAACATTGCTGTGTGATGTCTGAGGCACCTGCAGCCACAGGGTGAATTACCAGGAGGCAATCTTTATCTCAGCAGAGTAAATGCCTACATTTGTACCAATTAAACAGTTTATAAAGCCTTTCTTCTATGTGTCATCTTATTCAGTCCGGACAGTTACCCTTGGAGGGAGTTCATATCCCCACGTTACATCTGGGGAAAGTGAAGTTCAGAGAAGTTCACTCACTTTCCCAAGTTCTGAAGCTGGAATTAGAACCCAGGTCTTTCTAGCTACAACCAACACCGTGTTCTTTTCACAGTGACATTGTCTTGAGATAATGAGGTTGATGTTCATCATGTTTTCAGTGGCTCTGAGGTAGGACTTAATTAGCTGCCTTTTGCAGATGGAGAGTCTGAGCCCATAGAGGGCCTGTCACTTGCCCAGCATGGCAAGGGGGAGATGGGGATGAATGCAGACTTTCATCTGCCAGCCTGGTCCCCTTGCTGCTCCTCTTCCTTGTGTGAGTGAGTGAGGGCCTCCTTTCTGGAGGGGTAGAAACAAGGTTAAGTTGCTTCTCTGCCTGCTTGTCTGTCAGGATTTCCCCGCCTCCCGGGAGAATGGGTGGGAGTGGATGGTGGCCAAGCCCCCTCCTTCCTACTTGGGGGTTCTCCGACTGTGAGTGTCCTGAGTGGAGGACAGCACACAGCCAGGTGCCTTGCTTGAAGCACATTCCAGGGGAGTGGTGAGCAGAAGTGGGGGAGGAAGCTGCCAGGAGCCAGCGGCCTGACTGGGAGAAGGGTCCTGGGGGCAGAGCTAGGGGGTTGGCTTTGAGGATAAGAGAGACCAGGAGAGGTGATCAAACAGTGTTCGTGAAAGATGATCCTCACTCAACTGGGAAGCGGGCCAGGGAGACACAGGAGACTCACATGGAGGAAGGTGCAGACACAGGGGTCTGGACAGACCATTCTGAGGACGGGCAATTCTGTGAGTTGAGAATAATCCCAGCACCTTGACAATTACGCTCAGCTCTTTGCAGGGGTTATGGGATAAACGCTTTCCTTCCTTTCTTTGGGCCCAACCTTTATTCTACCAGTTTAGTTTATCTTGAGCCACTGTCTTGTTTGTGTCACTAAATTACTGCATATTTTTATGTTTTATGTGGGTGTTTTATGTTTTATGTGGTTGGTCTGTGAACTCAGATGTCCCATCCAGGCAATGATCATTTATGAAGGCCTCTTACCTGTTTCAGATCTGGTTTTAAAGAAAAAAGGAGCAGGTGCGTGTAAGCCCGATGAGGAATTTTGGGATGAGAAATACTGTGTACTGTATCCCCGAGGTTGCCACACGGTGTTGAGACACAGCCAGCTGCACATTCGCTCTTCTGTATCATCTTGGAAATGCCACCCCAAGTGTGGATTTTTCTCTTCTCAGCTTACAGGGCAAACTGGTGTTCACTTTTTCTATTTATTTTTGGAGAAAGTTCAGGAGGAACAAGAAATTCCTTTAGCATATTTTGAAGAGGACAAAAATACAACCTGCCTTTTGTGTGGTGAAAACGTGGGAAATGTCAGTTTCCAAATGTCTGTGCTGGAGGGAATGAGCTGAACTCTGCGGTTTGGTTCCTGGGTACCGGTCCCAGGGGAGGGGATGCCTGGCAGGGACTGAGTTACCGGGGAAAGTCAGCGGGTGGCTCATGTTAGAAAGTGCACGAACAACTCTGGGTTCCTTCCTGAACCTGCAGGGTCATGGACTCCCGAGGTGAGAAAAAAACTGTCTTTGTCAACCTTACATGCCCAGAGAAAAGAAAACATACCTGAGGATCGAAAACCCCTCCAGCTGGATCCCTCCCCCCCACCAGCACAACATGGGGGAGGAGGCACTGGGAAGGGAGTGGGATCCTAGGCTCCGGGGTCTTCAGATCAGTACCGCCTTCGAGCAGCCTTCCCTGCCCGGATCAGCCCACCTTTGTTGTTCCCTCATCTGTAAAATGGGGATAATAGAGCCCCATCTCAAGTGTTGTTATGAGGAATACATGAGATGACAACTATAATAGGTACTTTTCACTTAGCACATATGAAAATATTAGTTATTGCTATTATTAGATGTATCACTGAAATTCTATTTAATCATATACATGAACAAATTAAAAGTGTGTGTGTGCATCTTGGAGGAATTGTTCTTCCAAGAAGAGGGATTTAAATGTGTGAGAAAGGAACAAAGTATTCCCTTAGAGACTGGGATATCCTGGGAAATTTTCTATAAGTTGCTGAGACTATCTCTTCTCATTGCCAGAACATTCTGAAGCATGGAGAAGTCAGCCAGTGGGCCAGCTGTGGACTTGACTGGGCTGAGGGTCCCTATATTCCGTGGGTTTTTCCTCTGGCATCCCAGTCTCGGGGGGAGGGAGGTTGCACTTCCCGAGGAATGGCTGCCCTGGGTGCCTTCCAGACAGCTGCTTTGCTGTCCTGAACAAAAGATCAGCAGGGAGGTCTGAAGCACACGGAGGGGAAGGGGAGAGCTGGCGCTTTCCTGGTTTGGGTGGGCCTCATAGGCAACAGAGCCCCAAACTGCGGGGGCGGTAGAGGGGACTCCCTAGGGGCCTGGGCTCTTGGACTGATTCTGTTGATGAGCTCCATCTGGAAACTTCCCCCCCGTAACAACAGCAGCTTTACCCAACACTCTGGCAATGCATCATCCAGGTCTATCTCCATGTTAAGCAACAGGCCTTCTTCCTTGACTGTGGACTCAGCGTTGGCCCCGTGCTGCCCATCAGAGGAAGCAGAGTGATGGCGACAGTCAACATTTGTCCATTTCATAGCACAAGCCGGTGTGGTGACAGGTGCTTCCTGGGGATGATCCTCATCACAACGGGTCCCTGGGACACACAGGCAGTATCCCCATTTTGCACAAGAGGAAACGGACTCAGGTCAAGTTGCTTCTAGAAAGTCACACAGCTGGTAAGAAGCAGTGGTGAGACCTAGACGCAGGCTCTGACTCTAGAATCCATGCTTGTGACATCTACACTGTTGTGTGTCACCATCTGGCAGAGAAGCAGAGGCAGCAGGTCATGGGGCACATCTTAGACCCTCGCAGGGTTAACCAAAGCTGGTCCGTGGTTAGAGACCAGATGCTACAATGGGGGCATACGGGGCTGGAAGCAAATACAGCGGAAGCCCAGCTCTGCTACTGACTATCTGTGGGCAGTAACCCCTCTGAGCTTCTGCAAATCATATAAACATATTTACTTGGCCAAGTTACTAAAAGAAATTGTGATAACTGGCTGTCCTGCACCTCCTTGGTAGGTGTGTTTGCCCTTGCAAGCAGAAGTACAACTGCTTATAACCACAGACATAAGGCTTCAGTAAGCAGTGTGCTTGCCTCCCTTGAGGAAGGCCAGGCCAGTCACTGTAGGGGCCATAGGCTGGAAGAAACCTCAAGAAGTTGCCATCCCCACAGCGGTCCTGGCAGGCTGCAGGCCCAGATGTCCACCCTGGCAAGGGGGCTTATTTCATGTTACCTGCTTCCCAGGGATGGATCAGACGGTCCCTTCTCACTCACTCAAACTTATGAAAGAGCTTGGGAGAATATAAAGAAATGCATCCTTCCTATTAGAGATGTAAGTGGTGAGTAATGTTCTTTGATGGTCAAGAAAGACTTGCCAAGCACGGGGCACTGTCCAAGGAAGCAGGCCACAAGAATCAGGGGGTTTGGTGGCAGAACTGTGTTCAAATCCTGTCCTGCTGCTTACTACCTGGGCACATCACTTGACCTCTCTGAACTTACATGTCCTCCTATAAAGAGGGGAGAGTTGAGGCTCCCTGGAAGGGTTGCCATGATGACTGGAGGCAAGCCATAGGGTGGCTTCTGTAGGCTGAGCTTCCTGACTGCAGCTGGACCCCAGTTGTAAGAGTGGCCAGGCCCTACTTCTTCACCATCTCTCCTCATCTTCTATCAGGCAGGACCCAACATGCCCAGGCCAATCCAGAGCTTAGAGAGAGACACATCTCCCACCAGGTGCAGCTAACTCCAAGCCAGCATGCATGCAAGAAGGAACAAGCCTGGCCCTGAGCCGGGTCTGGCCTCCGATCTCTTGACCCATCCCTGGACTGTTGCACAGCGTGGAGCTGGTGTGCAGGCACTGATCCGGGACAGCACGGAGCCACCGGCGGCCTCGTAAATCAGGTCTCAGCCTTTGAAGCTTCACAAGCTCCCTGGGAGAGCCTGAACAGCTTGATCTTCTTACAGCAGGAGCCCGTCCCCCGTGGTCTGGAGTCTCCAGGGGTGACTGGGGCCTGATTTACAGAGGTCTCTGATAACAACAGCCCAGCCTAGGAAGGGAGGCCCAGGAAAAAATGAGTTTGCCCTATGACCTGGCCTCCCAGGCTGGGGAGACAGTCGGAGCTACCCTGAAGGGGCCTCCCTATAGGCCTGTGTGGGCCACGCCCCCCACCCCCCACTAGTGGAATTTGACTCTCCTGATGAAAAGATTCATCTCTTCCCTTCAGAAGAGAAAGAGGGGAGGAAGTGCCTTCAAACCCGGCACCCTAGAGGAGAGAGGCATGGCGGATGGTCCTGGGTTTGGAGTCAGGTCCGGGGGTGGTCTTAGACAAGTCTCTTTGCAGACCTGAGCTTCTGTTTCTCCACACATCATGCAGGATTCGTAAACGGCCTGGTGTAGAGTTGGCATGAGGGATAAATGAGCTGGCAGATGTTAGGCACACTGCACAATGACCAGCACACCGTAAGCCCTCCGAGAACATTCTCTCCTCTCCTTTCTCCTGCCTCAACCCAAACATCCAGGCTGTCTGCCACCAGACCCCATACTTGGGTCATAGTGGAGGCCTGTGCTCTCCAGGCAGGGATCTGTGAATTAGTCTCTGAGTGTCCCACACTTCTGAACCCATGCTTTCCCATAGCACTCTCTGCCATGATGGGAACGTTCTGTGTCTGCACCATATCCACATGTGGCTTTTGTTCTTTGGAAATGTGTCTGGTGTGACTAAGGAACTGAATTTTATGTAATTGTATTTCAGAATGTAAATCTAACTAGCTGTGTGTGGATAGTGGCCACCATCTTGGACAGCATAGGCCTTCCATGAGGAAGAACTGACTTGGCCTGGTCTTGACTAGGGTCGTCATGTCACCTCCTACACTTCCAGTTTCCTTATCTGTAAAATAAGGGCTCTTGAAAGAACTAAGTGAGGCAAGAAATATGCTCATTTAGTAGACACACTCATGTTCAATATGATGATTTAGTGTTTATTGAGTTCAGAGCAGTGGAGGCTCTAAGAGGAGACATCATGACCCTGTCTTTGGGATAATTGTGCAGATGAGATTTGCACTTAGGAAACAGAGACAAGAGGATACAGTTCCAACCCCTTCCCCAGCTTTTTCTGACCTCTAGTCTATTCCCACCTGGCTGGGGACACCTCTTGTTTGCTCCAAAGATTTTCCACATAGGACCAAAACTACCAGTTGCAATATCAGCATCTCCCCTTACTTTTCCATCTTAGCAGCTTGACCCTCAGAGTTTATGGCATCTGGTTAGTGGCCATAGCCACCACACAGGAGAGAGAGGATGGGGCCTTGAGTGGGGTGGGTACCTCAGGAATTGATAAAGTGAGAAAGAAAAGTGGATCCACTCTACCATCCTTACAAAGTGATTGTTTGGTCCTCATACTTGGCACTTCATGTCCCAAGATGGCCACCACATTTAAGACAAGAATAAGGAGATGAGCGGTGTCACCTACAGCACCTCCCCCCCCCAAAAAAAAGTCCTTCCTCTGACAGTGGACTTCCTTTTTCATCTGGTGGCCAGAATCGGGTCACATGGTTATCATTAGTGTATGGGAAGCTGGGAAATAGAGCGTCTGCCAAGGAGAAAATGGGCTTGATTGCCTTAGCCAAATCATGATATGTTGCCTGGGACTGAGCAGGTTGATTTCCCAAACAAAACTGGGCTGTGTTAGCTTGGGAAAGGGGGTGGAGAATGGTTCAGGGGTTGGTCACTTGCAGTAGCCTATCTCAGTGGTATAGCACTTTACAGTTTACTAAGCACTTTGGTTTGCGATTCTGTTTGAGCCTCTCAAGTTTGTAAGACAACAAAGGGATTGTAATCCCCATATTACAGATGAGGAGAATGAAGCTCTGAGATGTAGAGTGACTTAGTCCAGTCCTCCAGACTCTCAAGCTGCCTCTTCTGAGCTGAGAGGATGACCTCAGCTGTGGGTTGGGACCTGAAGTCACACATCTTTGTGTCCCAGAGATCTAGTTCAATAGCCTGGCACAATGTGGGTGTTCAGTAAATGTTCCATGGATATATTAAGTAATGAATTTCCTTAATTAATTAATTAGTCTTCATGCTGTCACTGAGGACTTTGATTAATTTATTCACTTGGCCCCTGGTGCACACGATGGGAATAATAGCACTTGGCCACCAATTACTTGCTTTCCTTCAAAATGAGGAAGATCGTCCCTTTCCAGGCCTGGGTGGTTGTAAGCCTGTCATTCCCCTTGCCCATGCTGGCCTTAGGAGAAAACAGAGCCCAAGCAGAGAGGGCTCCTCTGGCGGGAAATGGGGAGCAGGGCTGGGTTCACACCCACGACTCAGCCTCCTGAGAACTCAGTCCAGAAGCTAGGCGTGCCCCTTTGGGGGGGCAATGATCAGGTCTGGTGGGAAGAGAGATGAGGAAGAGGATCCAGTGACCATTTGCCCAAAGAGCAAAGCCACCTGGATCCACTGGCCTCAAAAATGGCTCAGTTCAGTGACCATCTTCATCGCCACAAACCCGTATCACGAATACATATTGGCCTTCATTGCTTTGAGAGCCTGTCTGCCCTACCAGACCGTGCTCCTCAAGGCAGACTCTGAATCCCTTCAGCATCCTCACTGATGGGCAGCACAGAGATGAGTCGCTATAAAGAAGGAAAGACCCATCCCTTGCCCCAGGGCTCATCATCTTTTGAAGGAGACAGGCAGCCACCTAAATGACACACACGAATTCCAGAGCACCGAGCTCTCTAGCAGGCTCTCAGACATTGGACTGGCTGGAAAGTGAGGGGGTGATGGGGCAATGGAGTCCTCTGGCAGGTGGGAGGGGAGGAGGGATCTGAGGAAGCTCCAGTAGGATTTGAGTGTGCCTTCCAGGAAGGGAAGGAATTGTAGCTGGCAGCCAGCATGGGGGGAGGAGTATTCTAGGTATAGGGCCCCATGGGTACAAAGGCTTAGAGGCAGGAGAGGACAGGTGGGCTGAGCAGATGGGGCTGAGTATAATATGTCTGGGAAAAGAGGGTGGAGATGAGACAGTACAGGGAACACAGGTATCAGGGTGTGAAGGGCCATTTTAACATCCTAATAGTCCTGTGAGTCTCAGATCCCAAAGTCATGAATCACCTGGGGATGTGATTTCAGATTCTGATAGAGTAGGTCTGAGGTGGCGCCTGAGATGCTGATTTCTAATAACCTCCAGATAATGCTGATGCCTCTGGTCTGTAGTTTAAGGCTGCACTTGGAATAGCAACACTTTAAGCACTAGGGAACCATTGAAGGTTGTGCACAGATTATGGTCTGATTTCCTTCTCAGAACAACCATCTCAAAAGCTGTGAAGAAACTCCCGCAGGGTAGAAGGATGCAGACAGGGTGACAGAGGTATTTTTCTATATCTCCAGCTCCTGGGATGGTGTCTGGCTCATAATGGATAATCAACAGATACATGTAAAGGAATAAATTAGCCATTTATGATAGACTTTTCAAATGAGAAAACAGGAAGAAGAGATGACTCAAGTTATGCCAGGCTGATAAGTCAGTACTATATAAAACACTCTTTGGGGCCAGTCTACACTGAGAGTGTGTCTTAAGGCATTGGTTTTCTAACTTGTTTTTGACCAAGGATCTGATTGCTTAAATGAAATCCTAAATGGAGGCCCAATATGTGAATCGGATAAAAAAACAAGTAGTGCCCTGGTTGGCACAGGAGTCAGGGCTTAGAACCTGACGCTCCACTTCTTCCCCTTCCTCCCCTCTCCCAGTGACTGGCTGCAGTCCAGAGCCTTGAAAGCATCAGGTGCCCCCAGCAAGCCAGCCGGACTCCTCCGCCACCTCCAGACTGCATGAGGCTGCTCTTCTGCAGGATCTTGAATGGAGATTATCTGCTTCTGGCTCAGCTCCCCCTGCTCAGCTCCCCCTCCTTTCCTTCAGGAAAGGACCATGAACAAAGACCATCTCAGGGTTCCTTGTGCACAGCACAAGGACCTGGTCAAACTGACAGTGGGGGAAAGATGATGGGCAGAGGTAGACACATGAGCCAGCAGGTCCCGAGGAGAGCAGACCAAGGGACTAAGTTCCCAGAGCCCCAGACACATATAACCACCTCCCTCCCATCAGCAAAGATGGCGTAGACAGCAGAGATGGGCGGATGACGGAGTCAAGATTTTTAGAATAAAACAGTTGCGGGTTCAGATTACAGCTCTGGCGTTCATTACCTTGCGACCTTGGCTACGTCCTGAGCTTCTCTGGGCCTTGGCTTCTCATCAAGAAAACAGGAATACCAAGTCTTCTCTTCAGAGGGATGCGACACTGAACGAGTGAGTCACTGGATGCCAGTGTCGTTTCCTAAGCTGTGTGGCCCTCTTCCTGCTCACTGTTGCCAGCTCGCAGCCTGCCGTGCTTCTGCAGGAGTGTCTCTGCATGGTGCATGAAAGCAGGAAGCATCAGGCAGGCTGACAAATCTCTGTGCCCCCAGGGGGTATTCCTAACCAGCTAGATTTTTGGCATTTATTCTCAACTGCTTGTTGCTGTATTTTTCAAATCGCCACGTATTTAAATATCATCAGCCTGATTGCTCCTGCAGATTTGTAGCCCTCGTTCTGTGCAGGCAGGTGTTTCAGATGGCAGCGGTGGCCCCTCGGAAGGGACAGTGGGCATTAGAACCCTGGGATCAAGCCCCAGTCTGCTCTTTGCCGACTGGGTGACCTTAGACACCTTTCACCTCTTGAAGCCTTCATTTCCTCAACAAGACTAACAAATATTTGTATAGTGCTTCACAGTTTCAAAGCTCAATCCACCTGTTCCTGTGACACTTCTGACCTCTGAATACAGCGGATCTTTATCAGATCAGCTCTGTGATACGGCTCAAAAAGTTGAGACTCTCCACGGGGGGACCCTGAATCCTAGCTCCCTTATAAAGCTGCATGACTTAGGGCAAATCCTTGCCCCTTCTGAGCCGCAGTTTATATAAAATGGCGGTAATTTGGCAAACAAGTGTTATCAGGCACATACTCAGTGCCCCGTAAATGAGACCAACTGTATTCATCATTTGTATATTACTGTCATCTGCCTGGGATCACAAAACCGCATATCGAAGTCGGTTCTCCTAAGCCAGCACCCCACATCCCTGTCTGCCTGTCACAGCTCCTTGTTGAAATAAAGATATGAAACCTACTTCTCAGAGCAGGACAATGTTAGGAGAAGTAGCATGGTTGGCAGTGCTGTATAAACTGTAAAGTGCCCAGTCCAGGAAAGACCCCCGCATTATGTTTTCTCCGTGCAACCCTGGGGCCTCCCTCTGGGGAGGTAAATCCAATCGTTTGTCACAAAGTATGAACTTTAAGCCTGCACTTTTTCTAAATTGTGCTAAACATCCTCTGCAGGGCCTTCCCATTTGCTTCTTAGCTCAAGGGTCTGATTTAAACACCTTCTCTTGCCTTCAGCGGGTGGGAAGAGAAGGAAATGCAAGCCCATCACTAGAGCAACACTGGGAGGTCAAGGCAGACAGGCTGGTTTTCAGCCACTTGGCCTGTTTGTAGGGCCGGGCCCTTTGAGGGGGCTAATCCCTGCTTTGTGATGCTCCCTGGGAGTGGGCACAGAGCCTAAGCCAATTAAAACCCTCTCTCTGAAGAGAGCCCAGGTTTCTGGGAAAGCACAGGACTGGACAGTGACCATGCCCAGGCCATCGTTTCAGGGACCGCTCTCCGCCTGCTAGCCAGAGCTGGAGAAGGGCCAGGGCTCAGAGAAGATACCATCACTCGCCTCTGTCCAGGCCCCTGGACAACCACGGGGGTCCTCTCCAGAGGCAGGATGGCAGGGCTATAAACAATTCCCCAGCTTCCAGATAAGGAAAGTGAGGCACCATATGACTTGGCTCATACCTAGTAAATGCAAGGCTGAGATTCAAACTGGAACACACTGGTTCAAAAATGATGTGTTTTCTGTCTTTCTGGGCCAATAGCAAAACCCTTGTTGCCTTGCACCCCAGCATAGATCCGGGCACATAGTAGGTTCCTAGTATATGTTTGTTCAGTGACTAAACGAATGAATATATGTGCTTAACAGGGGCATTTTGTCTGAAGGCAACAGTATGTGTGGGGTGGAGAAATTCAGAACTGCACCTGGGCTGGAATGAAATCTTATCATCATCATCACCATCATCATCATAGCAGCCAAGTGCTAAGTCTGTTCTAAGTATTTTATACATATTAACTTATTCAGTCCTCCCAATAACCCTGTCTTCTAGGGACGGTGACTATGTCCACTTCACGTATGAGGCACGGAGAGGTTAAGTGACATGCCCAGGACATATGGCTGGGCAGTGATGGAGATGGGATTTGAGCCCTAGCAGTCTGGCTCTTAGCTACTACGTCCGACTTTCTGTCTGCCTAGGAATGTCCTCTTCGGCACGCTGGAGACAGTCAGGATGTGCATTTAGCATTGGGGGTCTCCACAACTTTTTTTGAGATAAAGAGGCCTTGCATTCGAAATACCGTACTAGACCACTCTGGGTTGGTGCCAGCTAGTACAGGCCAGGCTGGGCCCCAGCCGTCCTAACCCCGCGGTTTTCCAGCCCTGGGGAGGAGTGTGTAGCCCTGCTTTACTTCCTCTCCTGGCTGGAGTAGCCAGGAAGACTGGTACAGTAAACTGAGGGTAACAACCAAAAAAAAAACCAAACAAACAAACAAACAAACAGAATTAATAGAGTGACAAGTAGAGTTTCTTAATGAAACCGAATTTAGGGCCACAATCAAGAAAACAAAGTGAGTGGCCCCCAAGAAGCCAAAACTGCAGTGATCCAAGAATAATACTAGCCAGCGGAGGGGCCAAGGGCCACAGATTCCCCATGGAGAAGACAGGCCCAGGGCCCTCCAGGAAGGTGGGAGACTCTGCTCAGCCCATGTGAGCCCGCCGTGGTGCTGGGGCAGCCTGGAAGCATACTGTCTCCTTCCTCTGTTCCTGGTGGTGTCTGGGAGGGTAAAAAGAGCCTCCTAGACTAGAGTCTGGGGCTCCCAGGGCAGAGTGGCTAAGAGCATTCTGAAAATGTCATCTCTGTATCGTGGGCAGTGGGGAAAGACCAGGTAGAGGGAAGGGGGCTCCTGGAACAAGAAAATGAAGGGCTCATCCCTAATATCTGCTGGCCCCTCGCTAAGGAACACGCGGCCTGGCCCAGGGCCAAGGGCAGAGCTTTTCAGTGATCCTGTGTTTGCTGGATGGGTATGTGTTGGATTGGGGTGCCCTGTGGGGGCTGGGGGCCGGATGGTACCCGCTGATGTGGGATTTGTGCCAACAGGCATCTTTGATCCCAGGCACTGGGGTTCACACTGCAACACATTTTTGCTTCAGCTAGAAGCTTGGTTTGATCTGAATCCTCTTAGCATGGGGATTGGCATTCCTTAAACATGTGGAATTCATCCAACAACATTCCCTCCTAACTGTGGGGTAGTTATTCATTTCCTTGTCTGTCTCGCCCTTGGGATACACAGAGAATTTAAGGCAGACCTTTGCACTCTGAGTTAAAAGACGTGGGCTGTATCTAAGCCCTGCCTTTGCTAGCTATGTGACTTTGAAACAAGGTACTTCACTCTGTGAACATCAGTCCATCTAATACAGGACCATGACATAGCTACTCACGGGTGTTTGTTCCCTTTCTCAGTCAGTCACTATTTATTAAGTGCCCACTGTTTGCAAGGTTCAAAGTTTGAATGATGCTGAACAAGGTGGACGTGATCCCTATCTCCATACAGCCTGGAGCATGTAATTAAGCAACTACTTAAATATAAATATAGTATAAATACCATGTTGATACGCTCCCAAAAAAGAGAAGTACAGGCTGATGGATTTAAATCATGCAAAAATGTAGAAGAAATTTGTAAGCTCTGCAGTACTGTTTAAACATTAGCCATTATCCTTGTTGTTTTCATGACATTTCCTTTTATTTTTTTAAGTTTACTTATTTATTTTGAGAGAGAGAGAGAGAGTTGAGGGGCAGACAAAAAGAGAGGGAGAGACAGAATTCCAAGCAGGCCCCGCACTGCCAGCGCAGAGCCCAACCCGGGGTTCAAACTCAAAAACTGTGAGATTGTGACCTGAGCCAAAATCAAGAGCCTCCCAGGAGCCCTTTCCTCTTATTTTTAAGGTAATTCAATGATCTGAGCCTCAGTTTCCTCATCTGTAACATGGGAATTATAATATGTACGTTAGTTAGCCTTTCCATGTAATATACCACCACAAAACATAACGGCTTAAAATGACCATTTATTGGTTTCTAAGAGTCAGCAATTTAGGCTGGGCAGGGCTAGGTGGCTCAGCCAGTTTTTCTCTGGGCTCACTTGTGTGGCTACAGTCTCCAGGGGTCCCGTGGGCTCAGCCCTGTGTCTCTAGCAACAAGCTGGCCAGCCCGAGTCTCTTTTTATGATGGATGTTTTCCAAAAGTAACCAGAGAAGGCAAGCCCAAAACTCCAGGGTATTTCATGATTCTGAGTCCCATTTGCTAATGTCTCCTTGGCCCCTCGGCCAGTGCGTGCAAAATGGCCAGTGTGGAAGACTGCGCAAGGGTGAGAGATCGGCAGGTGTCATTTCTATAGCAGTCTCCCACCACACCTAACTCGCCCAGTCATCCCAACGACTTTGCGATCGCTATGTGATACCACACCGGTGGTATTTGTACCTGCACATAGCACATGGTTAAGAATTAGTAAGTGACTATGGATCTGAGCAGCTTGCTATCTTATTGGGGGGAAAATACATTACCCAGGAAATAAGTGGCTAATGATTGGCCAAAAAAAATCCCATGTAAAGTATGGCAACATGGGTAGAAATACTAAGATGTCAGAGCATTGCTGATCCTGAGACGGCATCAGACTCTGCAGCTTTTAACCCTGGTATTTTAAAGAGTGATCTTGATCAAAAGGAACGTTTCCGGAGAAGGATGGCCAGGGTGGAACCACAATGTGTGGGAACTGAATTAGGAGAAGGCACAAAAACATTTTTCCTGTATAATAATGCAACGTTTATCACCATTATTTATTGAGTGCATATTTATGCACCAGGTACAGAGCTAAGTGCATTCCCATAATTTGCCTCATTTAAGCCTCAGGACAGCCATGTTAAGATGTTGGACTCTATCTTCATTTGACAGGTGGGGAACCTGAGTCTCAGTTTCTTTGTTCAGAGTTGCACAGGAAATAGCTAGTAGGTTCAGGGTTCAAACCCCAGTCTGCTGGACTCACAAAACCTATTATATTCATTGAAATTTCTATCAAGATAATTGTAGTTCACAGGCAGTTGTAAAAGATAAGACAGAGGTATTCTGGGTATCGTTTACCCAGATTTCCCACGCCAGTAACATTTTGCAAAATGTTAATAAGAGAGCAGATATCACAACTAGGATAGGGGCATTGATACAATGCATTCATTTTATGTAGATTTCCCCAGCTTGTACCTACTTGTGTGTATGTGTGTGTTTACTTCTGTATATTTTATCACTTGTAACTCAGTGTGTCCGGTCAAGATAGCAGACCTTTCCACCACCACAGTGTATTTCTCACACTGCCCTTCTGTAGCCATACCCACCTCCTTTCCACCCCTGCCCATCCCTAACCCCTTGCAGCTGCTGATCTGTTCTCCATTTCCAACATTTGGTCTTATCAAAAATGTTACACAAATAGAATCATATAATACGTAATATTTGTGATTTGCTTTCTTTTTTTTCACTCGGCATAATTCTCCAGAGAGTCATTAGTATCATTAGTCATTCCTTTTTCTCACTGAATAGTATTCCATGGTATTCCCTTCATTTAACCATTTGCCTGTTGGAGGACATCTGCACTGTCCAGTTTTTTGCTATGATGAGTAAAGTCTCTACAACCATTGTTGTACAGGTTTTTGTGTGAGCGTAGTTTTCACTTCTGAGAAATAAGCACTCAAGGTGCGGTCATTAGATTGTGTAGTACTTGCATGTTTATTTCCATGAGAAAGCGTCAAAATGGTTTTGAGGGTCTGTACTAATTTATATTCCTCCCAGAAATGTGCGTGCACTTCAGTTTCTCTGCATCCTTGCCAGCATTTAGAGTTATCACTATTTTTCATTTTAGCTAGTCTGATGGGTATGTGGGGATGTTGTAGTTTCATTTGTATGTCCCTGACGGCCAGTGACATTGAGCATCTTTTCACATGTTCATTTGCCATCTGTGTATCCTCCCCAGTGAAATATCTGCTCATATCTTTTGGCCATTTTCTAACTGGGTTGTTTGAGGGTTTTGTTTTGTTTTGTTTTTTTACTGTTGAGTTTGGAGCACTCTTTATGTACTGTATATGCTAGACTTTGTTGGATATGCAGTTTGCAAATATTTTCTCTTTTCATCCTAGTGATGGAGTCTTCCACAAAGCACAGGTTTGAATTTCAGTGAAGCCTCATTTATCAATTTTTCCTTTTTGGGTTCTGCTTTTGATGTAAAACTTGTGTTTTTTTACCACTGTGTTCCACTGTTTTCTGAAGTCTGAGGAAGAGAAATCTTATTCTGGGGATGGGGGTGGGGCAGGGTGAGGGATTAGACTTGTTTGTGAAGTTCTAAGGCAGAGTTAGGACCGCAAGAAGCCTCTTGAAATCAGCAAATTCTAGCTTGCTATCAGAAGGACACTTCGAGGGGCACCTGGGTGGCTCAGCTGGTTAAGTGTTTGACTTTGTCTCAGGTCATGATCTCGCAGTCCTCGAGTTTGAGCCCTGCGTTGGGCTCTGCCCTGACAGCTCGGAGCCTGGAGCCTGCTTTGGATTCTGTCTCTCCCTCTCTCTCTGCCCCTTCCCTGTTCACACTCTTTCTCTCTTTCAAAGATAAATAAGACCTTTAAAAATTAAAAAAAAAAAAAAAAAAAAAAGACTGAACCTTCGAAGGCCACTGCTTACAGGATGAAGTGTGTCAGGAGTGAGTGCCCCGTCATCCGAGATCAAGCAAAGCCTTGCAGTGTCCATGTAGACATATAGCAGGAATCCGAGCCTCAGATGGGGCTTGGGTGACTAATATCCTTTATGTTCCCCTTTGATTCTAAGACTTTAGGAGAGTGGTGTTTGAATGACCCATGCCTGACCTGGCGTGTCTAGCAAATGTATCCCCCAGAGACCATGCAGGTTGATACATTTGGAAAGGCTTTCAGTGGCCATCTGGACTGTCTCCAATTGGGGGCAGGTTGAGCCAGACTCAACAGGAGGTGGGCCAGGGAAGCCACAAGGTCCGTAGTTTTCCTGCCCGAGGGTAGGAAAGGCTTGAAAGGCCCAGGTGCGGAGGCTGGGGCCTGTTCCTCGCTGTCTGTCCTCATCCTGGGGGCCAGCCACCTGGCTGCCTGCCCCACCTCCACCCCAGCAGCCTCCTCTTCATCCAGAGCACCAAGGAGAATCCCTTTCCTTGCAGCACTTATGAGACTTAATTACCGATGGCGAGGTCCTTTGAGGCCTTGGATGAAAGGGATGGGAGCTGTGCAAGGCTTGATTAGGCGTGTAGGACTCTGGGCACAATTAGCTCCATGAGAGCCTGGCCCTGCCTTTATCTGTCTCCAGCTCCGTGTGACTTACAGCAGCTAATTATTGAAATAAAAATTGCCTGACCACCCAGTTGCTGGAAAGAGGGCCCTAATATCTATTAAGTCTGCCTTTAATTATTGGAAATGGTGGCAGCTTCAGGCAGTTAGGGTTTTCCCATCATTATGGGCCTTTCCCTCCACCTCTTTGAGGCTTGAGTACACAGAGATATAAGTGAAATTCTGCCAAAGCTACTTTCTCACTTGCTTTGCAACTGGACATCCCTTTCTGGGATACCTTTGCTAACAAACTTTGCTGCAAGGACCCCTCTAGATTCCTCCCCAAAGGGCTTTGCAATCATTACACTTTACAGAACTCAGAGCCCTTGACAGAATACTTTGAATTCCATTGTGGAGACGGGGGGGGGGGGTACATAAAGACAGTCCTCAGGCATGGATTACAGGTGACCCTCACACCACCCCAATTTGCAGAAGAAAAAACTGAGGTCATGAAGGGAAACATGAGAAACCTGGAGGCTCCTGGCTCTTCATCTGCTGGTGTGGCCATCACCAAGTCACAGCCACCCAAGAGCTTTCTCCTTTCTATGGACATAGAGCCCTGGGCAGCTCAGGGAGGGCACATGTGGTTGCAACCTTCAAAAATCCATGGGGCTTGAGTGGGATGGAGTTAGTGTTAACACCTGAGAGACTATTTCCAGAGCCCAAAGCCAGTGCCTGCTGCCTGTGGTGCCGGTTTTCTCCTCCAGCTCTCCCCTCCAGAGTGGAGGCGTAATGCAAGAGCCCCAGGTAATTATACGTTAAGCCTTGGACACAGGACGGGATGTGCAATTAATCAGCCTGACTGTCTCTCCCCTCCCTCTGATGATCTCATAATGTGGTCCCAGAATCAGCCCATAGAGAATCAGATATCTGTGCAGGGCCCTTGCACACACATTTTTCAGGGAATTGGGATGTTGATGAAACTCGGGTTTGGGGCTTGGCCCTTGAATGGGTTCTCCAGGGAGAGGGAGAAAGCCCCTTCGGTGGCGGGGTGGGGGGGTGTGTGGGCGGAGCTGAGGGGCACGACAATTTCTCAAGGAATCATGGAGAAGCTGAGTTGCAGCGCACAGCCAGCATACCTGGGCTGGGTGGGTGTGCTTCCAAGAAAGCCACACGGAGTTGAGCTGCCCAGTGGGTGCAAGATAGAGGGGTGTGGGGGGGGCGCATTTCAGCTGCACCAAAAGGTTCCCAGGGGTTCTAGCCAACCTCACGTGAGCATGCCCCATTCCCTGTCCCCTGGTTAACTCCTGTGCAGCTGTGGGGCCTCAGCTTAGATGGGACCTCCTTCTGGCTCCGTGCTGCCTGCCCCACCTGAGCTAATGTCCCCTACTCTGCCCCGAGCATCTCTATCAGTTGCTTTTTTGTGGTCACTGTGCTGGAACCATCTAGATGTGTCTGTCCCTCTGACTGTGTCTGATCCACCTCCTTGTCCCCAACACCCGCCCCTTAGAAAGCCTTGGTGGACGAAAAAGAGCAGGCAAGGATGGATGAACCTAGAGAAAGGTCGCCAGGAAGGTGAGGGCTTGAAAATCTTAGGCGAGGGGTGCCTGGGTGGCTCAGTCAGCTGAGCGTCCAGCTTCGGCTCAGGTCATGATCTCGCGGTTCGTGGGTTCGAGCCCTGCATCAGGCTCCGTGCTGACAGCTAGCTCAGAGCCTGGAGCCTGTCTTCAGATTCTGTGTCTCCCTCTCTCTCTGACCCTTCCCTGCTCACGCTGTCTCTCTCTCTCTCAAAAATAAATAAAACATTAAAAAAAAAAGAAAATCTTAGGCGAGATGTTCAGCCTGATAGAGAGACTCAAGGACCAACAGACAAGTCGGTCTTTAGGCTAGAAGGGCTGTTGCTGGGACAAAGGCGCTGGATTTCTTCCCTGGTACCCCACGGAGTAGAGCTGCGGCCTTTGGAAGGAAGCTAAAAGAATCTTCAGCCCCATGTCAGGAAGCACAGTGAAAGCTTTCCCTGGAGGTAGTGAAGTCCCCAGCTTTGGAGGTGGTGTGACCACCTGGGGATGGCACAGAGGGTTGACGTCGATGGGGCATGGACCAGCTGACCTTTGATGGTACTTTCCATCTTAAGAGAGTAAATGCCACATTTTCTGACTCTAAGAGGTCCTCATTTATAAAGGGGAATCATTGGCTGGTAAGTAGCTTCAGGAGGGGAAGAATCTGGATGGAAGAATGTGGAAAATACGCCCTTGTACCCCCTCCTGTGGGTTGAGGGCCTATTGTGCCCCAGGTCCTGTGCATGCTCAGCCCTTCAGAGCAGTGTGGGCAGCTGTGGTGGGAGCTCTCTGAGCTCAGGATTGGAGGATAGTACTCATAGAGCAGTCCCCTCCCTTCGATACCTGGCCTGTGACAGGCCCTCAAATCAAAGGGTGAGATGGCACCTGTAGGCAGTGGCACCATCTGTCACCTGCTTGCCAGCCGCTGATGAGGGATATCCCAGTAGCTTGGCTGGGCACACAGCCACACTCCACCACGTTCCCCCAAAAGCCCTTTTTTTGGCCCACCACACTGTCTGGGACCACTTGGAGCAGCAGGTATAACAGTGATGCTCCCAGAAAGTCCAGGTTACTTGCTAACCTGGCCCATCAGAGGAATTAATCCTGCCAACAGAATGGAATGAAAAAGCAAATAGAACACCTAAGGAAACTAAAATAAGGAAGGACCTATGTGGGAAGCAGTATGGGTTGTGAGTAAAAGCTTGAGCCTTGGGGTCATATAGACCCAGGTTTGAATCCTGGCTCTGATACCTTCTTGCTGTGGTCTTCTGGGCCAGGCACTTAACCTCTCTCTGTCCCAGGTTTCTCAGCGATAAAATAAGGGTGGTTTGGGGATATGGTCAGGATAAAATGAGGTCATGCATATAAAGACCTTGCCCTCAGCCACCATTATTATAATCACGGTGTCACTATTTTTCTTTTTTTAATGTTTATTTATTTATTTATTTATTTATTTATTTTTGAGAAAGAGCACGCTCACAAGCAGGGCAGGGCCAGAGAGAGGAGAGACAGAGAATCTAAAGCAGACTCCAGGCTCCGAGCTGTCAGTGCAGAGCCCAATGTGAGACTTGAACCTGTGAGCTGTGAGGTGGTAACCTGGGCGGAAGTCAGATGCTCAACCTTCTGCCCCTCACTGTGTCACTGTGTTTAAAAGCAAGACATTCCCTAACGTGACAGGGCCAGAGAAGTGTGCTCTGGGTACCAAAACAGAGAGCACAGACTTGGAGCCAAATTCCAGTCTTGGCATATTGTACGAACTTGGGCATCATTTTGCTACTCTGAGCTTTAGTTTCCAAATCTGTAAAGTGGGAATAACAGCCTCTAGTTCTCTGGTGCACATGTAGCCTGATGCAGTCCCCAGCACAGATGTCCCCTTCACCCCTGGCATCCACCTTCTATCCCACTGGAGTTAAAAAAAAGGACTCACAAGACCAAACTCTGAAGGACTAAGGAAAGTAAAAATTTATGATGATTTTATGCACACATACACAAACAGATAATGCCTGGGACTTCTATTTTATAGAGGACATTTTAGCTCTGAAATATTTACGGGCCCATCTTGACACACAAAGAACTAAAAATATCACCATGTGCTTATGTTAAGGAAAACTTATAAAACTTTAGTCTGGGGGAATTCAGTCAATCTCCTGGTTCGTCTCTGGCTGTTTTGGAGGTTGGGAGGAAACTCAGGGTGGTAACAGCCCCTGGCGTCCTGAGGGCTTTGGCAGGGGCGGGGCTTACTTGGCAGTGACGTTGGTCTGGGCAGGTTTCCCTGGACTTCATAAATATTGCTGGAGCCGACACCAAGGGCCCAACTTTGCTTCTTGAGTTTCTCCCCGCACACCTAAAGCACACCCCATCTCCCCTCCTCTCCCGGGTCCTACACCTGTGCTGTTCTTCCAGGCCAGCTTCCAGCCGCCGCCACATCCAGGCTTCCAAACCCGGCTGGAGGACATGCTCCCCGGGGACCTCCCTTCCAGGCTTTGTGCCACATGCTCTCTTTCGTTTTACTGTCCACTTAGATGACACCTGTTCATGGAGATTGCTTTTTCTCCACCAGGCTGCCCACTCCTCCCCGCTCAGGCTTTCCTTTAACCTTTCTCTCTCCCTCAAGGCTGGACTTGGAGAGTAACTGGGTCTCCCTCTGGTCCCAGTTCTCACGCACCTCCGACTTCCATCCCTGCTGTGACTAGAACAGTGCTCTGCAAAGTGTAGGTTGACAACCCATCCGTGATCCTCTATTTTGGTAGAGAAGAATAAAACAGAAAATATTGGGGTCTACCTTTGAGGAAAGCCAAGGCATGGTTTCTGAAATTTTTTAGTTAGAAATGTGTACATGTATGTGTGTTTGGGATCAAGAAATATATTTTTACTGTAGGTCAAAGAAAACAGAAGGTCAGATCTAGGCTTCTTTTCTCTCCTTACCTCAAAAGTGTCTGACCTGGCTCACTTTTGCTTGACATGTTTGGGTCATAGTTTAGAGGTCACTTTCTCTGGGTAGTGGGCTCTGATCTTCTCTCCACCATTGGCCCATCTGGCCTAGCATAGGGGCCCCTGTGGTCCTTCCCCTGCCTCTCTCCCTGGCCAACTTGCCCACTGGCTAGAGTTCCAAGGAGTAGGAGGCTCATTTGTCTTGTGGTGTTTTATCTTTTAATATAATTTATTGTCAAGTTGGCTAACATACAGTGTGTAAAGTGTGCTCTTGGTTTGGGGGTAGATTCCCATGATTCATCGCTTGCATACAACACCCAGTGCTCATCCCAACAAGTGCCCTCCTCAATGCCCATCACCCATTTTCACCTCTCCCTCACCCCCCCATTCACCCTGTTTGTTCTCTATATTTAAGAGTCTCTTGTGGTTTGCCTCCGTCTCTGTAACTATTTTTCCCCTTCCCTTCCCCCATGGTCTTCTGTTAAGTTTCTGAAGTTCCACATATGAGTGAAAACATGATATCTCTTTCTCTGACTGACTTATTTCACTCAGCATAATTCCCTCCAGTTCCATCCATGTTGCTACAAATGGCAGGATTTCATTCTTTCTCACTGCCAAGTAGTACTCCATTGTATAGGCCTCACACAAGGCTTGGCATGGCAGGGTGGGAACTCAGTGTGGGAGAGAAGAGGCAGGGTGGGAGAAGGGGGCCAGGGGAGGAGGGAACGAGGAACCCTGGCGTGTTACCTCTGCACATCTTCTGCAGTGCTTAGGACAGAAAAGGTCCTTGTAAGCATTTGCTTAATGGATTAACCTATGGTACCAGGTGTGCAGTCCCTTTCTTCTGATTCAGATCTAGGCTCTGACATTTGAAACCATGGCGTCTAGAGCAAGTCACGTAATCTCTTCCGGCTTGTTATCTCATTTGCACAACAAGAATAAATAAGAGAAAGTATAAAAGAGGATACATCTAACCTACATAATTGTTGCAGGGATTAGAAATAGTGTGTACAAAATACCCGGCACACGATGTTTGATAAATGGTGGTTGTTCTATTGTTATTACCTCCTTTCCTGTCTGAGATCATACCCTGATCACCATCACCAACAGGGTGCCCCAGCCCTCCCCACATTCATGGACCTGTTCAAACCTTCCAGATCTATCTGAGCCCAGCTCCATGTAAAAGGAAAAAAAAAGCCTAAAATGTAGATTTTAGAGTCACCTACCGGCTGCATGAAGTTGACCAAGCACCCAGGTCGTGTAGCCTGTAGCCTGCTGTCTAAAGTGGTAAGTGATGAGGACTCTTACGGGGCTGTGTGGAAGGCACTAAGGGCAGGGCTCGATGCATACATGTTTCTTCCCTTCCCTTGTCTGGGGCCCGCTCTCCTTCTCCTTAGAGAGGCCAAGAATGACACCTGTGTCTGCATAAGGAGAAACACGTAGAAGTGTAGGTCCTGCTTAGCAAAGCAGTGGCAGTTGCCTCCTCTGGGGCTGACACCCTGGACAGAGGGCTCCCGTCCTGCTCATCTCCAGCCCCAGGGCCCAGCACAAGTCTGTATGTAACAGGCTGTGGAAATGAACTCCTCTCTGGAGGCATCTTTGTGGTGCTCAGGTTTTACCTGGAGAAGAGTTGACCAAGCCCCGCCTCGGGAGCAGGCCAGGGTCTTGCACATGTTACATGTGTGCAGTTACAGGATTTGTTGGTCAGAAATAACAACATGTCAATCATGATGATGATGATGACATGGAGCGTAGTCGTTTCCCAATCCCCTCTGCCTGTAGGGATAAGGTGCATTCATTTACAAAGCGTCTAACAAAGCCAGCACCTCTAACCTTCCCAGAGCCCCAGAGCCAGGAGGTGGCTGGAGCAAGACCATGGAAGCTGGTTCTGTCACTGTGCATGGTGGAGGGTGGTGGGAAGGAAAGTCTGGAGGTGGATGGACTCATCTCTTGATTGACTTCCTGACCGTGTGGTTTTAAGCCAGTTGTTTAACTTCTATAAGCTTCAGGTTCTTTATCATTCAGAGGGACCACTACAGACTAGGATGGTGGGGACTAAGTGAGATTGCCTAACAAAAGCACTTCTCCCAGCCCCTGGTCTATGGTAAGCCCCAAGTAGGAGGAAGCTGTGGTGTTACTACTTTGATGACAATGGTCATGATAACTACTGAAAGTCAACCAGATAGTAAAGAGTAAGGTTCCCCAGGAAACAGGATTTGCCCCAGATGCTTTAAAGGAACAAACTTTAATGAAGGGACAGAGGTGTGGGCAGATGAGGGGAGCCAGCCAGGATGGTGAGACACCTGGGGTCTAGTGGCAACAGGAAACAGGTACCTCCAAGGCCTAGACAGGTAAGGGTGGGGAAGGCTGTTGAAAAAAGCCGGGATGAGGAGCCACCTGGTGTCAGATGAGTGGACAAAGGACTACGAAGCAGGGACGCAGCACTGTGACCTCCCGCCTACACCCTCCTGCCCCATCTCCCTCCGGTGAACCCGGTGAACCGGGTGTGCAGAGGCTGAGTGGCAGTAAAGTGGAGGGTGTCTGAGAAATGGCCAGCAGAAACAGAGGGTGTGCATCTGGGAGAAGCAAGGTGCTCTGTGGGCAGTGGGAAGGAGCAGAGGGAGAGTCAGGAAGGCCGAGCTAATGGAGTTAGGGGCAGTGGGGAACCCCTGGTCAGAAGGGTAAGGAGGGACTGACATGTTTAAACATGAATGTGTGCCGGGTGCCTGGGCTGCACAGCCTGGGTGGGAGGGTCGGGGTGGGTGGGTCTGACCTGGGCCCCTTCCCCAGGATTCTTCTACCCTCCCGCCGGGTCTCTGCATCACTGCTTCGGACCCTTGCTCCACTGTTGCTTCTTGCGTCCCAACCTCTTCCTCCTCTATTAAATGCCAAGCTGAGTGTGAACTATGACCAACCTCCCATCTGTTAGAAAATATATATTTACCATCTACTAAATTACTATATGAACCCAAAGCTGGGGAAAAAATTAAAAGGGAATAGGAGCAAGGCAGATGTTCTCCCTGCCTCTGCTGTGTGTCAGGGAAGCCGTGAGTTTCGGGGCTGTGCTCGTAATAATTCATGGTCACTGAGCCTTTGCCTTGAAGCTGGTGTCTTCGGTCAGGCACACACTGATAAGAAGACATGGTCATCCACCAATTTAACAGCCTAAAATGTGTCTCAGCCTTATTAACATATGTTTCTGAGGGGATGTTCCTTCTCCAATTATAACTGACGCTCAGCTGGAGCCTTCTAGAGTGTGCCTTTTAAAAATAAAATGTCAGGTTTTTTTCTGATGACAATAATGGCTAACATTTATTGAGCACCTGCTATATATTAGGGACAATATGTACCAGGGACATATATTAACTCACTTAATACTCAGAACAGCCCTAAGAGGCTGATGCTGTTTTACAGATGAGGGAACTGAAGCACAGAGAGGTTACATAACTTGTCCCAGGTCACAGAGCTGCTAAATAGTAGACACGTACTTCAAACATAGCCTTCCTTTGAAATTTTATTTTATTTTTTTAATGTTTATTTATTTTTGAGAGAGAGAGCAAGAAGTGAGTGGGGTAGGGGCAGAGAGAGAAGAGGGCAGAGGATTTGAAGCGGGCTCTGCGCTGACAATGGAGAGCCCGATGCCGGGCTCAAACTCATGAACCATGAGATCATGACTCAAGCCAAAGTCGAATGCTTAACCAACTGAGTCATCCAGGTGCCCCCTTCAAATTTTAAAAGAAGGCATCTGAGCAATGCCTTTGATTCAATTTTATTTATCTATTCAATTATATATCTAATAATATTTACCTAAACCAAATACTAATATTTTATATCACCTAAGATTGGTAAGAAGTAAAAACGTAGCTGTCAAGTAATTGTATTCATTCATTCACTTAACACATTCCGTGAGCTCTGCGGACACCAGGCCTGCCCTCAAGGAACATCCATCAAGGGGAAAGGCGGACGTGAATATAGACCATCGAGCTAGCCGGATGTACAATGATACATTGACATGCACAAAGGCAGAGAAGCCACAGAATTAACACCCAGGAAGGTTGCAAGTGGCTCAGTGAGAAGGAAGTGAGATGGGCCAGATCACAGATTAGCCTTCCATTTTGACCAGGAGACAGGAATTTATGCTGAAGCCTCCACAGAGCTCCTAGAAAGGCGTCAACAGGCAATGGCATGATCTGGGCTTAGGAAATTCTTCTGGCACAAGCTATAGAGGCAATATCATCTCCTGGCTGTATCCATGTAGCAAGTTCAACCCCTGGATCAGAATTATGGCTCCACCACTCAAGAGCCTTAGACAATATACTTAACCTCACAATTTCTCACCTGTAATGTGCAGATATTCATAATACCTACACCACAGAATTGAAGTGAGGATTAAAATATTATCATATACAGTATTAGTAAAAGTACTCAGTAAGTATTAACTACTAATAATAACATAATTTTGGCTATTATTATGAAATCATTATGAATTATTAGTCACTAGTATTAACAATGGCTAACATTACTTTAGTGCTTAATCTTATTATATTATCATCATCATTATTGTCATTCAGGGGGGATGGGTGGGAGGTGAAGGGCCAGAGGGCACAGAGGCTAGGTGACAGTTGCCATAAATCCTCATCCAAATGAGACCAGAACAGTGCTTTGGGTCAAAAGCCAGTATTGGGTCATTTTAGGGAGTTATAATCTGCCTTTTTAAAAAACTTAAAGAGAATGAAATAGGAAATATCAGAGTACATTGTTCATCATGTGGTAGCTTTGGTTTTGTGACTCCTATTTCAATTTTATACGCATAAACACACGCATTCACATACATAAATGTATGTATCTGATCACAACGTAAGATGTTTTTCAAATTATGGATTGCAGGCAAAAAGGTTTTACAGCCCCTGGAGTAGAAAGTATTATCGCCTGTCTTCCCTCCGTCCCTGCCCCTCATGTACTCAGAGGACCAACTATCATCATTTCATCAGCCAGTGTCAGAAGACTGAATGTTAAGAGACCAGAGCCCGGAACCTTGAGTTTGGGCTCCAGTAAGATGATTTGATTTCTGTGTATCCTAGGTCCTGCTCCTTGTCTCAGAACTAATTTCCTGGGGTATTTTGAGAACTGTGTCCCAAAAAATGTCACCTACACATCTTGATTGGCACTAGTTGCAACCCTAAGGCATTGTCTGTCTAGTAATGTTGGCGTTGCTACCAACTCACCATGTGGCCTTGGGCAGGCGGTTGTATGGCTCTGGGTCACTGTTGCCCTATGTATAAAATGGGGGTGAAAATAGTTGTCTTATATGCTTTATGGTTATTGGGGGGCACCAATAAAATCACAAATGTTTGTACTCTTTGAAAATCGTGGAGAACATGCAGAAGGAAGTCTATAGTAGACAATTGGGATCTGTGATAAATCCCAGCGACACCAACCAGTTACCAGCGGTAACCTTGGACCATTCTTTTGCTGAGTTAAGTGATGCCGCTTTCCAAGTTAGGACATATGGACTCATTTGAGTGGGTCTAGAGAGCTCTTTAACAAGATGAGCAGGATTTGCAGTGGAGCCAGGCTGAGACCTTCCCCAGGAGAGGGACTTTTGAGTCTTGGTAGGGAAGAGAGCATCTTCAGCCAAAAGGATGCCTCATCTGTCCATGATTGAACGAAGAACTTGGAAACACCCACGCATCAGACTAAAACTGCCTTTCAGTGTGTTTTGTTTGGCTCCAAAGTGTTTTGAAATTTTAAGAAATAATGGATAGCATTCCAAAATCATACATTTTATATCGAAGTCCAAATTTCTAACTTGTCTTAAAAATTAACAAGTCACTAGGGGCGCCCGGGTGGCTCAGTCGGTTAAGCATCTGACTTGGGCTCAGGTCATGATCTCGCGGTTCGTGAGTTCAAGCTCCCCGTCAGGTCTGTGCTAGTACTTCAGAGCCTGGAGCCTATTTCAGATCTGTGACTCCCTCTGTCTCTGCCCCTCTCCTGCTCACAGTCTGTCTGTCTGTCTCTGTCTCTCTCAAAAATAAATAAACATTAAAAAAATTTTAAAACAATTAACAAGTGACCCTATATCGCAGCCCTGGCAGGCACAGAGTGCCCAAATGCCCTCTTGGCAGGCCCCTTAGTCTGTCAGACCCCCCACCCCAGGCGTGGAGCCTCCATGCCAGCACGGCACCAGTGGGCATAGCTCTCATTCGGGTGTTTCTCTACAGGACAGTTACACAGTGAAATGTTTATATGCCCACATGGCTCTGAGAAGTGTAACAATGCAAGAAAGAACTGAGAAAGTTGTCGTGTCAAGGAAAATAAGGGCTCTCATCATGCCTCGCTCATGATACTCTGTATTCCTTCTGTGCTTACCCCCGGCTCTTGTAGGCGGCTGCATTTGCTATTCCAGAGCCAAAGGAAGACACTTGGAGGGAAAAAAGGGAGTGCTATCATGGGTATAAAAAAAAAAAATGCCAGGATGTCAGTTTAGGGCAAAAAGGTCCAGATGGGGAAAAGAAAAGAAAGGGAGATTAGGAGCTTCTCACCAATCAGGCACCCCGGCAACCCCCAGGCGAATGGGGCTGATACTGTGGCTGAGGGGGTCTCTGCTGAGGCTTGCAAGCCTGGACGTGAGGAAGTTTTCAGATTGCCATGGTGGCCAGGGTCAGCCTCGCTGGAAGCACGCTTCTGTGTAGTGGAAGGGAGGGGACTCAAGGAAGTATGATAGAATAGAAAAACTCCGGTTTTAGAGCCTAACAGACCTGGGTTCAGATCCTGGCTTTGCTACCGCCTAAGTGACCTTGAAGGAGGTTCTGAACCTTGGTTTTCTCATCTGTCAGATGGGGATTGGTTGACCAATTAAATAAACCAATGTATATTAGGTGCACCAGGCTCTGGAGTGAGCAAAACAGCTAAGGTGCCTGCTCTCATGGCACCTACTTATTAGTGGAAGAAAACAGACAATGAGCAAGTAATTGTCTAATTATCTGGTGGTGATACATGTGGACTGGCTGTTTATACTCTGACTCACTTCCAAAAAAGGCTGGAAACAGTGAAGATGTCTCCGGACATGTGACCATGTAATGAGATAATGTTTGCCAAGTGCTTAGCCCCGTGCCTGCATATGGTTTTTCATTTCACAAAATCTTTTTTATTATTTTTTAATGCTTTTATTTATTTTTGAGAGAGAGAGACAGAGACAGAGTGTGAGTGGGAGAAGGGCAGAGAGAGAGGGAGACAATCTGAAGCAGGCTCCAGGCTCTGAGCTTGTCAGCACCGAGACTGACGCTGGGCTCAAACTCAGAAACTGTGAGATCATGACCTGAGCCGAAGTCAGACACTTAACCGACTGAGCCATCCAGGCGCCCCAACAAGTTCTTTTTTCTAATGTTTTATTTATTTTTGAGAGAGAAAGAGCACACACACACATGCCCATGAGTGGGGGAGGGGCAGAGAGAGAGAGAGAGAGAGAGGGAGACAGAGGATCTGAAGCAGGCTGTATTCTGACAGCACAGAGTCCAATGCGGGTCTGGCATCCACCAACCATGAGATCATGACCTAAGCTGAAGTCCAAGGCTTAACCTACTGAGCCACCCAGGAGCCCTGTTTCACAAATTCTTAAGGAGCCCCAGCTCCGTGTCAGGCCCTACCCCAGCTGGGGACGTGATGAGAACAAACACGTGATTCCTGTCTAGGGGGATTACTGAAATCAGCGACCTCTGGTCTTTGTTTTCAACTTCCTTGATACCCATTAGTGGTGGAGAGGCTGAGGCGTCTTCATGGTGGATAGGCGGAGTAGCAGAAAGGGACGGGACTCATCCTCAGAGGGCCCGGGTGCAAGTCCCCCTCTGCTACTAATACCTGTGTGGCTGTGGAGCCGTGCCCGCCCCTCTCCAAGTCTGAAGCCCCCCGGTCCACAGCACTGCAGCATTGCAGGGCGAATCCAAGTCCGGGATGGATTCGGGCACTGCCTTTGCCTCCTGGGGCCCGCGCTCACGCCCTTTCTTTTTGGTTTCCCGGCTCCAGACCACTCTGCCCTGAGTGCGGCGAGGACCCTGTTCGTGGATGTGGAGGAGCGCGGGCCGGAGGCCATGGACGTGAAGGAGAGGAAGCCGTACCGCTCGCTGACCCGGCGCCGCGACGCCGAGCGCCGCTACACCAGCTCGTCGGCGGACAGCGAGGAGGGCAAGGCTCCCCAGAAGTCCTACAGCTCCAGCGAGACCCTGAAGGCCTACGACCAGGACGCCCGCCTGGCCTATGGCGGCCGAGTCAAGGACATGGTGCCGCAGGAGGCAGAGGAGTTCTGCCGCGCAGGTGAGGGCGGCCGGGGGCGGGGCTGGGGGCAGGTGTGCACCTGTGTGCGTGCGACTGTGAAGACAGCTGGCCGGACGCAGGGCGACTCCAGGTCTCGGCTATTCTGGCTCCCGGATCTGGTCACAGCCTGCCTGTAATTCATGCTTAGTTTGTTCATCTTCATGGTCACCCCGTCCGTGGGCGTAAAGCGCTGGTTAGGAGCTGGGCTCCGAGTCAGACTAACTGGGGTTGCGTTCAGAACCGCCACCAGCTCTCCTCGAGGCCTCAGTCCTCATCTGTTAGATGGGCTGCGCTGAATTGTGGGCTGGAGTAGCATGTTGTAAGTGGTAAGCATGCTAACATCAAGTGCAGAATAAGTCAGTTACCCGTTTTATTACTTGTCATATATGTATCCATTCAACAGATTACCTTCTTTTTTTTATGTTTATTTATTGATACAGAGAAACAGCGTGAGTGGGGGAGGGGCTGAGAGAGAGGGAGACACAGAATCTGAAACGGCGGGCTCCACCCCACAAACCGTGAGAGCATGACCTGAGCCGAAGTCGAGCACTTAACCGACTGAGCCACCCAGGAGCCCCATTACCTTCGTTGCCTCAAGCATTGTCCTGATCTGTCAAAGCGTTGTTCCTGAGATAGACCTAAAATCTTGGTAATTTGGAGACATCCTGGCACCTGACTCCTCTCCTTCACTTCCTGCATACACTGGTCACCAAAGCCTGACCATCCTACTCCAAAGTAACTTTCAAATCCATCCCTCTTCTTTATCCCCTTTGCCACTGTCCCAGTTCTGGCCACTGTCCTCTCTCTCCAGGAGGGTTGACTGCAGCCCCCTTCACCCAGTGCTGTCCCCTCTGGGCCATTCTCTGCACTGCAGCTAGAGTGAAGTCGGAAATGACTCTCCCTTGTCCATACCTGGGCTCCTTAACCTGGCATAAGGGACTTTCCCCCAATCCATTTCTCTTCCTGGACTGTTTGGTCCCCTGCCTCTCCACACGCCGCAGCCCAAGCTCCACCCCTCAGACCTACTCATTATCCCCACACTTGCCATATTTGTTCCCCGCCCTGGTGCTGCAGTCATTCCTGTTTTTCTGCCTGCATGCCCTTGAGCCCTCTGTGACACCTGACGGGCTGCTACCAGTCACTGACTCTGCCCTACCTGCTTCCCTTCCACAGCCAGGGTTAGCCAGGCAGCCTGCTGTGTGGTTTATATACATTTGGGCATTGTTCTCTAATCCTTAAGACAACCCCGAGCTGAATCATTTGCCCCAAGTCACAGAGGCTCTATACTCTCATATAGCCTGACAGCCACCCGGCCTCTCCCACAGGCCTGAATGCACATGAAAGCTGGCCTATGTGTAATGCTGCCTCTCAGGCTCGAAAGAGGAAGGATCTTTAGCTCTTTTCCAGCTTGTGATTAAAAGTTCAGACTCTGGCAACCCACCCATCTGGACTGAACTCTGGATCTGGCTTTTTTATTGCCCTCAGCTTCTTCACCTGGGGAATGGGTTAACAGGGATGCCTCCTACCCGTAGGATGGTCATGAGGATTAATGAGGATTGTAAATAAAGCACTTGACACAGTGCCTGGATGGAGCAGATGCCTCATAGAGGCTGCCTCCCACTAACTGCCTTCTCTGGGTCTCGAGGCGGAGAAGGGACAAAAGGGTATCAAAGCTTGCTTGCAGCTCTGTCCTGCCCATGCCTGATAGAGCCCAGCGAGCCCTGCCTGGCCCAGCTTGGCCTGGATGCTGCCCTAGCACAGGAGGCTGAAGAGAGGAGCCTCTTGTCCTTATGAAAAATAAGAATCAGGTGCCTGGGTGGCTCAGTCGGTTAAGCATCCGACTTTGGCTCAAGTCATGATCTGGTCGTCTGTGAGTTCAAGCCCCACATCGGGCTTCGTACTGACAGCTCAGAGCCTGGAGCCTGCTTCGGATTCTGTGTCTCCCTCTCTCTCTGCCTCTCCCCCCTCCACTTCGTGCTCTCTCTCTCTCTCTCAAAAATAATAAATAAACATTAAAATTTTTTAAAAAAAGAATCATTCCCATCTCATAACAGAGTACTTCCTGCTCATTACCTCCCTAGATCCTTAAAAATTCTGTGAGGGTAGCAAGTCATAGATTATCACCCCCACTTTAAAGACAAGAATATTGAGGCTTACGTGACTGCAGCAGCCCACGATCACACGACTAGATGTTGAGCGGCGTGGTGTGTCAGCCTGTGTCCTAGGATCCTCACGAAAGAGGCCAAAAGGACGTAAAGCAAACAGATCATAAGGACCTCCCACATTTGGTGAAGTAAATCTTCTAAGCTCACACTTGAGAGGGGCTGATGGCTCCAAGGGATCACTGAGCCCTAGGAGTCAGCCCTCACCTTGCATTTCTCAGTCCACAGATCTCTCTGCTCACTCATATTCATGCTGCATCTGGCTGCTTAAAAGGGTATATAGGGCAAGCCACATGGAAATTGATGCAGCCTGGGCTGTTCATTTCACATTCTTCTGATGTGTGACTGGCTTTCCTTAAGAGGTCCAGCCCATCAGGGCAGGAACATGAGCTGGGGCGGAGGGAGGGGACAAGACAGGGGTGGAGAAGGGAGAGCAGAGAGAGGTAAATGGGGCAGGCAGGGAGTATGGTGTGCAAAGAGGATGGAAAGCAGACAGGGGATTTGGTCTCCAATGTGGAGTTTCTTCTACTTAGAAGGCGAGCACACGGGGAGGGCAGACCAGAGAATGGCACCTAGGAGATATTCAGAATATTAAACATCGGTCTGACGCATACCCTGACCAACAAGAATGTCTGCCTGGCCACTGAATAGAGCCTGGAGGTCCCCGCTGTGCCGCATTATGGGGGGGACTGGGGGGTGTTTATAGGGAGGGGGCTGGAATAGACAGAGCAGAAGCCGGGGGTACTCAGTGGACCCGGGCATCAGTTGCCAGCCAGTATATAACTATCTCAGGGCATCTGGGTGGCTGAGTGAGTTAAGTGTCTGACTTTCCACTCAGGTCATGATCTCATGGTTCATGGGTTCAAGCCCCATGTCAGGCTCTGTGCTGACAGCTCAGAGCCTGGAACCTGCTTCTGATTCTGTGTCTCCCTTTCTCTCTGCCCCTCCCTACTCATACTCCATCTCTCTCTCTCTCTCTCTCTCTCTCTCTCTCTCTCTCTCTCTCTCAAAAATAAATAAACATTAAAAAATTTAAAAAAAAAAGAATGATCTCATGACTTTCACCTCAAATTAAGGCAGGAGCAGGATGAACCACCTGAGCAACAGGATTGGGGCACCTGCCTCCCACTACAGCTCTTACTTCCACAGCGGCCCCACTGGTCCCTACTCCCCCACGCCTTCCCTCTCTTTATCCATCCTCCAAAGTACTGCCAGAGTGCATCTGCCTGTTTTCTTAAAACGTTTACTGAACACCCCGCACCAGTTTAGAGATGACTGGGGCGCTCCAGGGCATGGGGCTTCTTTGCAGAGTGATGCACACGACTGTGGCAGGGGCTCTCCCTGCTGGCTCCCCTCCTAGTCTCTGGCAGGTCCTGGCCTCTTCAGGAGTTCCCAGCCAGCCCTGGCCCTGGCTGCAGGAATCCTTCAAAGCTCAGGCATCTCTCCTCCCATCTTTACTCTGTTCTCCAAGGTCACTCTCATCTGCAAACCTGTCCTCTGAACCCCTACCCTCTGCCGGTGCATTTCCAGAGCATTCTCTGTGGATCTCCCCACTTTGGACTTCCACCTATAATCATGCATCCAGTTGGATCTCCCCCACCTGCCTGTACAGCCAGGCACCACTCCCTACCCATTGCTATGTGTACGTAAAGACCCACGGCCAGTTGGAATTAGCTTAGAAGTGGGTGCTACCTGATTATAAAGCCATTTCCCAGAGAAGTGGCTTAATTGGGTTAGGACCCTAATGCCTCTGTCCACCCCCTGTTTTTCATCCCCCAAACACTCAGGGGAATATTAGAAATATGGAGGAAGCTGTCCTTGAACGGATGTTGAGTGAACATTTGGGTGTAACATGGAGGCTGTGTTTTCCGTGGACGTCAGCATTCCCTTTGTTACTCACATACCAATCCCCCAGCGGATGCCCCTCACCCATGTCTTCACTGGCCTCAGTCCTGGACGTTTCCAGGCCTTCCCAAGTCCTCAGGACCTCTCAGCAGTCCTGCCCTGGCCGTGTGCTTGGCTCCCTGGCTTACTCCAAAGCCTGCAGATTCCCACCACCGTCCTGGCCCCGCCTGGCATGCGGAAGCTGAAGGCCACGCTTTTCTCTGTCCATCACCATCCTCATGCCATGCTCCAGGCTTTCCTGACTTGGCCAGAAAGGACCTTCTGGTCCCAAGGCAGCCATCTGCATCGCATCACCTAGGCGTCCCTTCTGCTCAGGAGTGCTCCTTTCTGGATCAGAAGAGGAGTCTGAAGGCTCAATTTAACAGACATCTACTGAGCCCCTGCTGAGGCCCACATTTTGTTCTAGGTGCAGGGATTTAGGAATGAGCATGACAGGGCCCCTGCCCCTGCTGAGGTCATCACCCGCAGAAGGGTCAGGCCCTTCCCACCAGGAACCCTTGATTTACTGGGCAGGATGACCCGGGCCAAGGACTCTGAGAAGGAGCATGGATACAGCAAGAAGCAGTGACTCCCACACAGGGTGTAGGCATCGGGGGAGACCTCACAAAGGAGATGCCATATGCGTTGGGCCTTGAAGGACGTGGAGGAGTTGGACTGATGGGGGAGGGGCAGAAGGAGCCATTTCGGCAGAGGGGTATGTGGGCGGAACACCACGCAAGCTGGCAGACAACGGTGAATCCTGGGGTAGGGGGCCCAGTTTCTGGTGGGGAGACCCCTGCTCAGGAGACCCTAACCAAGCTCGCCTACATTTCCTCCCAGGAGCCAACTTCACCCTGCGCGAGCTGGGGCTGGGAGAGGTGACGCCCCCGCATGGCACCCTGTACCGGACGGACATAGGCCTCCCGCACTGCGGCTACTCCATTGGGGCCAGCTCTGATGCCGACGTGGAGGCCGACACCGTGCTGTCCCCTGAGCATCCTGTGCGGCTGTGGGGTCGGAGCACGCGGTCAGGGCGCAGCTCCTGCCTGTCCAGCCGGGCCAACTCCAACCTCACACTCACCGACACCGAGCACGACAACACCGAGACCGGTGAGTGGCCTGCCTGGCCTGTGCTGGGCGCCCGGGTTTCGGGCCAGGGTTTTAATTACAATATCGATTTCCTGCTCCATCGCTTGGAGCTCTGGGAAAGTTGGTGAAAAATTGCCTTCCTCTCACTGGTCAGAAGTCAGAGCCTCTTGCACGGTCACACGAAACACCCACCCACTGGTGACACACCAGAGATTGGGTCACTGCTCTTTGTTTTCGGGTTTTCAGATGGGGGGGGTGCCTAAGGCACAGGGTTATTACTTGAAAGGTGCCTGTGGTGGGGGCAGGGGGAAGCAGTGGTAACGAGTCCCCAGCAGCTTGCTCTATGTTGCGTCAGCTGTGTCTGGTCCTGCCTGAATCCTGCTCAGTCTCCAGCCTCCAGGTGCTCAGCAGTGCTGGGGGGTCGCCACCGGGGCGCCTTCCCCAGTGTTTTAGGCTGGTCAGAGAATGCCCTTTAACAAAAACCATCATGTTGGGGTAACTGAAAGCCTGAGAGTTTGCTCCAGCTTTCCTCCAATCTCATGTGCAGATCTGGGGACGTGCAGGCTCTGGCCTCGATCGCACCCTCACCTCTGCACCCCTTCCTTCTTCCAAGGCCCATGAGATGCTGTGGGAGAAAAAGAGAGCAGCTAGTTCACACGCCTCCTTTTTATGGTGGAGGAGCGGGAACCCAGTTTCAGAATTTCCCTCCCTGCTCTGGGACCTTGTTGGCAGATGTCTGAGGGGCTCTGGGTTAGTTGCAGCCCTGCAGGACGCTGCTCAGGCAGTGCTTTGTGCCCAGCCACTCTCTGGGCAGCTTTGAGGACCCAGGTCAGAACTGAGGAGGCCCCTGCTGAGCCTGATGCACAGCCTTGGGGAATGGAGTAGAGACCAGGGACAGCCCCTCTGCCCAGGGGAGGGGGGGGGGCTTTTGTCCAGGACAGCCCCTCTGGTCCAGGAAGGGGGTGTGCTAGTGCTCCCGTGCCAGAGTGGGAGGGGCAATGTGAGTGAAAACTGGAAAGGCTGAGCCAGGCACCAGTGCCCCCTACTGGTTTCCAGCCCCAAATACAGGATCCTCCTAATTCCTGTCTAGGCTTCCTCAGAGGTGTGTGTTGGGGGTGGGGGGATGGGGAGGGAGGAGACCAGGTCAGAAATGAAGGCTTAGGCAGGTTAATCTCTGGAAAGGATGCTCTAGCTAGCTTATACACAACAGAATCCCAGATTTGGAGTAAGGCAGGAGACCAGGTAAGGTCAGGGTCAGGTGGGAAATTTATTTTCTTAAAGAGTCAGGTGCAGCAGAGTTCCAAATATCCATTCCACCACCCCTCCCAGAGAGCTCGGAGGTTTTCCTATGGGAGCCTGTGCACCTGTCTGAGGGGGGAGAGAACAGCAGTGCCTAGATGCTGGCTTGGCCTTGACACCCTCCCTTGACCTCCAACCAGCCCTGTGAGGAGGGCGATGACCTCAACACCAGGGGGAGATGCCCCTCTCTGCAGTGACAAACCATCCACATTCTTTTGTCCACCTTCCCACCAAGGCCCAAGCCAAGGCAACCCACCCCCACCCCCACCATGCACTGAAGCAGAGCATGGATTTGGTATGTAAGGCCTCTACAAAGAAAATGGTCTCTGATGGGGAGGCTGGGAGCCTCAGTTTCATCACTGATCTGGGGTGGGGCACTGGATAAGTTGGATCCTTTCTCTGGACCTGTGTTTCCTCATCTGTAAATTAAGTAGTTTAAACAAAATCAGCATTTCCCATATCTGAGAATGTTAATAGTTCTTAGGTTGGGGTGGAGATGACAGCAGGAAAGTGCTCGGTGGTCAAATAATGTAGAAAACATGATGTTGTTTTAAACCAATTTCTTTACTGCAGGACTTCTCAGAACCTTTAATCTATTAACGTGCATGCTAATGGGTAAACCACCAAGGAGAGACATATGCAACATTCCCCAAATTGATCTGGGCATGGAACACTTTGTTCTCAGAGCGTCTGATGGGTTCAGTGTTCTAATGAACACTTTCGGGGAACAGCTGAGCTGAATGACCTGCAGGCCCTTCTAGATCTGGGATTCTGTGACTTGAAATGCTTGCATTAAGATGAAGGTGCACAAGGAGAAAATGATAGTAGCAACATTAGCAATTAGTAGCTGCTGCTAGTCAGCAACCCCCAAGCACAGTGCTAATGCTTTAGTTCTAGGATCTCACTTCCCACCAGGAACCCTTTGAGGTGGGTTATCATCCCCATTGCCCAGAATAAGGAAACTATGGCACTGAGAGGTCAAGACACCTGCAAAAGTCACATTGCTAGCAAGACAGGATTTGAACTCAGGCCTATATGACTCTAAAATCTTTATTCTTGTCGCCCTGGTGACACTGAATTTCCTCCGCAGCGAAATACTTAGGTTGTTTGTTCTTTTGAAGGCTTCTTGCCATGGTGACAAATGATCATTTTTCCATAAAGTCATGACCGAGTGAGGTGCACGCCGCCCACATTATTGTATATTCCCTGAGAGCCGAATTAGAGCTGAATTAAGCCTCCGTTGGGTGATAATGACATGGTCGAGGAGCCTCAAGAGCTTCAGCCTTTGATAATGGAGACGGGAAACAGCTGCCTGCTTCCCCTGGCAGGGCCACCTCTTCCTTCTTTTCTGATCGTCTGTTTCAACACTGGCTGCAGCACTTAAGGCTCGCTGTACTTGAGGAAGACAGGCAGGCGAAGGAGGTGGACAGGTGACTCTAACAAAGATCCCCCGGGCTCCGCAGCCCTTCCAGGCCTGGACTCCCCAAGCCCACACACCCACAGCTGCCCACGTGCTTGTCCACGTGCCCCTCGGTGGGAAGCTACAGTAACAGCTTTGTTCTGCTCATGTCTAAATAGTGACCGTGAATCATACTGACAGTGCATGAGCCGAGCGGTAGGAATGACTCCTTTGTCTCCTGATGACGTTGACAGCGCTCTTGGCACACCGTTGTCTCCCCAACTTACAGCTGAGGACCCGGGCTCTGGGAGGTGAAGAGGGGGGAAGAGCTGACGCCATGTCCTACACAGGAGTCTGGGTCTGTCCTGGCTCTTCTCCCCACCTCTCCCTGCCCCTCCCATCTCCATCCCCCTCCCATCTCCATCCCCCTCCCATTTCCATCCCCCTCCTCTGCCCTCCTCTCTTTGTCTCACATTAACCCCTCCCCCACTTCTCCTTCCTTGATGAGAACTTGTGTCTTACCACCAGAACGGGGCCCTCTCGCACTGGGTACATTAGCTAGCACCTCAGAGTGTGACCACTTTTCAGAAGTACAGGGGAGCCACACAGAGGGCCTGTCATTCGTGGTGGCCCGTCATGACAATGCCATGGCATTCCCATTTCCCAGATGAGAAAACGGAGGCTCCAAAAAGTCTCCTGACAGAGACTATGGAGCTGGTAAGTCAGCAGGTCACCAAAGCTTGGGTTAGAACTCCGATCTCTCCAGTCCTATAGTCTGAGCCCTTTGCCCACCTCCATTTGAATCAGCGAGTGTTCGACTCTCAGTTGAGGCCACCCAGAATATGTGACCACGTTCTCAGAGATCTTTACCAAATGTGAAATGCAAAGTAACCCCAGCAGCTTCCAGCCACAGGAAGGAACATCAGCTCTGCCTCCCCACCCAGCCTCGCATTAGTCAATAGTAATTGTCAACAGTATTGATAGTGGTGGAGACTTTTGCTGAGGTCACGGCGATGCAGCATGCGGCTGCCATCAATAATAACTTTTATGGGGTCCATTAAAGCCAATTCTGCCCCTGAAGGTTAATGTCAGCAGCTTTTATGTCACTGCTTAATATCCAAAATAAATACAGAATTGACTGGGTAATATAAACACAAATTTTCCACCCCACGGCCGTCCGGCAGAGCCAGCCCTCAGGCCTCCTCTGCTGAGTGGGGCCAGCAGGCTAGGGGACAGCAAGGAGAAGTTGGCATGAGGCCAGGCACACAGTTGGCGTTCAATAAATGTTTTTTTTAGAAAGCAAAGACTGCGATTTGAGCTCCATTCCCAAATGCTGGGTCAGGCTGACAACAATGTGCCTGTTGTAGATGCATATTGTAATTTGTTCTGTGTCTATCCCAAGCTCCCTGAGTGTGCTGGGCATTATTCTGGAATCAGGAGTCTAGATGAATAGCCAGGAAGTGGAGATAATGATGACCTTGTGTCTGTGTCTGCAGTCGAGGCATAGCAGGCACTGTTGCAGGGTCGAAAGAGAAGCAGTTCTGGAGATCTGGTCTCCTCTCCTGATGGTGCCCTGTCCAGCTCTGAAACCTTGGGCAAGTCCCCTCACCTCCCCAAGCCACGGCTTCCTCATTTCTAAGACAACATGGCGGTGGTTACCAGGGGCCGAGAGAGAGGGGAATGGGGAGTTAGGGTTTAATGGATGCGGACTTTCAGGTAGGGATGCTGTAAAAGTTCTGCAGATGAATAGGTGATGGTCGCACAACAATGTGAATTACTTAATGCCGCTGAAGTGTATACTTAACACTGGTTTAAAGGGTTATGTATGTTTTACCACAATAATTTACTTAGAAACATCTTCTTTCCTTGACATGTTGCTATGAGCCTATGCTACATTTGTGAAGCATGCAGTCTGTGTTGGTCCTTAATGAGGCTAGCTATTAATATTAATTTTTTAAGGAGCTGTGGAATGATGGTGAAAGTAGCCATTGTCCTTACCCTGGGGGTGCAAAAGCTCATTTCTTCATTTCACTCATGTTTTGTGCCTGGGCTTCAAGGCCAAGTAGGATTTCACTGAGCATCAGGGATCTGAGAGAGGCATTCCCAGTAGAGAAAATTGCACAAGGCAAGGCTTAGAGGCATGTGAAGAGGCATGCGGGGGTCTGGGGAATAGTGAGAATGTACTCTGTGCTTTAATCCCAGAGGCAAACTGAGAAATGCATTTTGAAAAGAAATGATGAACAGAATCACACTTACCCCCAAATTATCAGGCAGCCTGGGTGTCAAAAGGGAAATTATTGGTTAACCTAATTAGGCAGCCAAATTGCTTATTCAGAGTCAGAAGATTAGGTGAGCATCTCCAAAGCACAGTGAGAAAGAAGCTCATTACCGATTTAACTCAATTTATCCTCTACCCTCCCTGGCCCCATGCTCATGAGACTTGGTTTAAAAAATCTATAAGAATATCTATCATTAATTCCCTGAGTGGCCAGAAACTGCAGCTACCCAGCCACTGAGTGCACAAGCCTCCATCTTTTAAGATAGGAAGCTGGGCTCCCTCAGCCTGAGTAGAAGTTGGACACCTGTGTTTGACTACTCTTCTGCCTCTTGAGCTTGCCCGTACTCCCTCCCAGGAACACGGAGGAATTAGGTAATTAGACTCTCCAACTGGGCAGTGTGATCCATGTACACTGAATGCTGTGAGGCTCCAAGTTCCACAGAAGTATTAGAAACGACCTATTAGAGAACCTGGGAATCTGAGAATCTGGGAGCTAGAAGGACTTTAGAGACAACAAGCCCATTAACTCTTGACCTTTCGTTAATTTCCAGCCAAGGAAGCTGAGATTCAGAGAGGTTGGGCAACTTGTTGAACGTTGCACAGCTAGTAAATGGCAAAACCAGGGTCCTCCTGCGTCTCCCCAGTGCCCATGATCTTTCTTGGCCACTGCACTTCACAGTTTGTTCTGTTTTATAGAAACATGTGTTTATTAATTCAACGTGTACAATATATATAACCTAGGAGTTGATACTGGCTGTTTCCAGAACATAATGTTCTTCGTCAGTATTAGAAGCTTGCAGAAAAGAAACCAAATCTATAACCTGTTAGAATTGATGTGGAGCGACATACCAGGCGACTCTCAGATTGTGAAATGCTGGGCAAAAGACGTTTAAAGTAGGGATCATAGAGGTTTAAGAGAAAAATTCCAACCAAAAGGTAGCTGACAAGTTTTATGGAAGAAGTGCTGGCCACTGGGCTTTGAGGGGTGGAAAAGACTAACAGGTAAAAAGGGGAATCAGAAAGGGCATTCTGTGTAGACAAGGCATGAAGGTAGACAACTAGAAGGTGTGTCCGTGGGATTAGAAGACAGGAGTATAACTGAGAATATAGGGAAGGGATGTGTTTGGAGGGAAGGTTGGAGAACAAGCAGGATTCTGTCATTTAACAACTATTTATTGAGCACTTACCATGTTCCAGTTACTGTTTTAGGTCTTGGGGTTCCAGCATGATCAATACAGATAAAACTACCCACTTCTTAGTGGGGAGACTTGATGACAAATAAGTATATAAACTAAATGATGCAGCATATTATGAGAAAGGGGATAGGGAATTCCAGGGTGAGAGCAAGGTTGTACTTCTAAACATGGTGGCCAAAGAAGGCTTCACTGAGAAGGTGATATTTGAGGTAGGCTTGGGAGTGAGTGGTGAGGATGTCTGGAAGAAAAGTGATCCTGGCAGAAGAGTGGATAGGTTCAGAAGCCTTGAGGCAGAAGCGTGTCTGGCTTGTTTGAAAAGTAGCAATGAGACCAGTATAGCCCAGGGGAGAGATCAAAGAGGTGATGTGGGGCAGGCCATTACATGAGCAGTCATGAGAGGGTCCTGAGCGAGGAGCTACAAACTCTGACTAACTAGGACTAGGAGCATTCTGGAAGCTCTGTTGAGAGTAGACTCTAGTAAGCCATGTCAATGTAGGAGGCTATTGCTATAATCCAAAGAAAGAGGATGCGGACTAAGACAAAGAGGAAGCATGGAGGCCATGAAGATGGGCCTGGAGAAGGGAACAAGCTACCTCTTCCCTGATCCCTCCAGGGCCTTGCAGCAGCGAGGAAGACCTCCATACTCAGGTTCTTTGACCAAGAAGGGCTCCCAGGTACTCTAAGGGCCGGGGCATATTTGACCTTCAGCCCAGCGGCAGAGTCCTTGAGTACTGGCCTGTCCCATGCCGCATCCCATGCTCTCTCATGGCCTTGGTTATGAGCCAAACCTCCTGCTCATCCCTCATCCCACACTCCAACCTGCTGCTGACCTTGCTGCCTGATTCCTACTCCCCGCCTTTCCTTACCTCCCACATGAGACTCTTGGCACCATCTTGTTTTGTTACTATCTTGGCCTCCCTTCAGCCATAATTCCATAAAACCCTTCCTTCTACCCAGTCACTTCAAAATGCCTTGTTGAAGTGGGACGCAGGGCCTCCTCGCCATAGCTTCATATCTGCTAGAATTGCATAGGATCTGGAAGCCAGTGTCTGACAGCCACTAACATTGTTGCTCTTGGGAGTTCCTTGTCAGAGGACTTTAAGGAGTCCTGGCCCAGTTTAGATGCTCCCCAGTCGCCATGGCACTGGCGAGCTCTGTTGCTCTCCCTGGTGGGCAGAACACGCTAATACAAGAGCACCTTCCTTTCGAACTGGGAAGAGGAAAAGAGAGAGGGGGAGATTCACAGCTATGCTAAATTAAGATGGATTGCCTTCTCAAAACTAGGTTAGGACCTGCTGTGTGCTGAGAGGTACAGCAAACCACAGTTTTGCTTTCAATTTGAGCCAACACGATTTTCAATTCATTGGAAGCAATGATGTGCATAGTGACAAACTTCCTACCAGAAGATGTTTTCCAGGCATCTTCTTTCCCATCAGTAAGCCCAGCTCTGTCCCGGGAGAATGGATCCTGGGACTGATTCAACTGCATCTAATCCAGGATGACTTCAGGGGAAAAAGGAGTAACCGGTGGTGGGAAAAGAGCTCCCTTACCCACAGGAGCCTCATTTCAGTGCCAGGGTATGTGAAGTCCAGGGATAAACCTGCCTTCAATTTTAGCCTCTGTCACCAGTCCCAGTGTGACCCTGAGCAAGTCACTTCTCCTCTCCAGGTATTAGTTTTCCCATCAGCCAGATGGGGTTATTGGAATCTCAGGCAGCAAGATGACTTAGAAGGAGAATGGGCTTTGGGGAGAACCCCAGCTCAGCCGCTCAGGGATTGGGTGATTTTGTGCAACCTACTGAATTTCACTGAGGCTTGGTTTCTTCATCTGCATCCTGGAAATGAGCATGTGCCTACCTCCTAAAGTTGTAATGAGGCTGAAAGGTGACTGTGTGCATGAAGGAGTCAGTACTGTGTTTTCCAAACTGGGTCATGACTGATCCTGAAATAAAGGCTGTGGCTCAGCACAGTCATTTATAATAACATTAGTAAAGCGAGCCAGGAGGAGCAGAATGGAGTTCATAACACATGGTAAAGTAAGTCAGTTTATGAACTTTTATTTTAATTATCCTTTACACGCAGCACCTTCACTAGGTCATTGCCTACAATGTATTTCTTACCAAGGAGTTCAGTTAGAAAAAAAAAGTTAAAAAAAAAAGTTTAAAACTAAAAACTGGGGTACCTTGCACATAGCAGGACTTTTTGTGCGTCGATTCCTTTCCTTCAAAAACCCTTTACCTTGAAGATTCCACAATCCATGAGGTCATCGTCTTGTCCAAAAACTGTTGGACATCGTACTTCTAAGGCCCCTTTACTGGGAATGAGTATAGATTTGGCAGGGCCTCACGATTCAGTAAAAGGAGGCTGGGCTCTGGGATCAGATTGACTTGCCCAATGTCACATGGCATGTATGATGATAGAGCTGGTGTCCCTGGTTTGTAGAACGCAGCCATCTCTCCTATGAGAATGGCCAGTGGGGTGACCAGCACGCCCTAGGGTAGCTGTGAGCTGTGAAGACAGAAGGAAAGGCACCCCAGACAGGAAGAGCTGACTCAGGAAGATCCAGGGGGCTGGGAGAGCCATCCCTGGTTTCACGTAACTAGACGAATTGCTCCACCCAGCACAAAGGCAACTGGAGAGGAACCTGGGCACGTGTACATAAACACCACATGCAACTAGCATGTTGAGTGAAATCTGCCTTCCCCCGACCTGTGGGTCCTTATTACAAATTTAATTACACACTAATCAAGCCAAACAGATTGACCACAGTATAGAAATGGCTTTCTTTCCTTTGACTTCGGGCTGGAGAGAAGCATGTGGAACAGAGCGTGAGGAAGGGCCCCTGGGAGTTCACGTGAGTCTGATGCATGACGCAGAGTGCAGAGAGGTTAACAGTGGTTACTCACAGGATGTGGATCTAGACCCTGTGCAAACCCCACAACATGCCTCTTCAGGGGAGAGATCTCAGAGAAAGCCAGACCCTACACCCTCCCCTACACTCTTCCCAAAGTGGCAGGCCCAACTTCTTCTGATGATGGGGACCAGCAATGGTGAAGACAAGGAGCATTAAACAAGCAGGCAGAAGCCTCAGGTCTGACCCCTAGCTGTGTGCACCGTTCAAGAAACAGCAAACGGTTTGTCCTGGCTGAGCTGGTGGGGATTAAGAGAGAAACACTGGGCTCCATCATGGCAGAGGACAGTTCAGAACTGCTGGCTCAGGAGCTCAGCCTTTCCCCTGAAGGTCATAAGGAACCACAAAAAGAGGTTTAAGCAGGGAGCGGTCAAAGGGGGCAAATGCTTTCCCTGATCCAGGTGAGGACATCAACCAATAAGATGGAGTTTGTGTTTCCCATTCTGTTGTGATGAGATTGCTCCCTGCACCACCGTGGATGGAACGGTGTCCTAAATTCACATGTTGAAGCTCCCACCGCTAATACGATGGTAGGTAATTAGGTTTAGATGAGGTCATGAAGGTGGGACCCTCGTGATGGGATTAGTGCCATTTTAGGACCAGGAAGAGGGAGACAGTGTTGTCTCTAGGCATGTGCAAGGAGGAAGCTCCGTGTGAGCACGTAGCAGGAAGGCAGCCGTCTGCAAGCCAGGAAGAGAGTCCTCGCCAGATCCTAACCATGCTGGCACCCTCCAGAGGTGTGAGAACATGTATTTCTGTTGTTGAAGCCAGGCTGCGGGCTTTTGTTGGGGCAGCGCAAGCTGACTAAAAGCCTAAGTAACTTGCCAACCAGGAAGTCCCAAAGCTGATACCTTACACAGGGCTGTCTTACCCAAAGCTCTCCCCACTGCGCATATTGCCTCATGGAGACGGGAATGCAGAACGATTTGAGTGGGTGACTGCCAATGATTTTGTGAGTGAAAAAGGTGCCAACATTCAAGACCACCCCCTCCGAAGAACCAAACAAGAACCAAATGCTTGGTAATTCACACCTTTACACACAGACTCGGGAGCTAGACCACGAGGTTTGAACACCAGCTCTTCAACGTATTAGCTAGGTCACCCTGTGTTACACCAGCGGGTTTCCGAATCTCTCCATGCCTCAGTTTCCTCGCCAGTACAATGGGAATAATTCTTCTGTCTACTTCTTAAGAATTAAATGAGCTCAGAGAGTTAAAGCACTTAGAAGAGTGCCCGGTGCATAGGGAGTGCTGTATAAGCTCAGGCTATTGTTATTATTCATTGTACAGCACATCGTGATTTACAAAGTGTTTTCACATTCTATTCAACATTTGCGGCAGCCTTGGAAGCAGATATCTGTGTCTTCATTGTTTTGGAAGTGCTCTGAGATCACATGGCTGGGAAGTGGTGTGGGTGGAATTCGACCCCAGGTCCCTCTGACCCCACACCCACACGCTGCTGTCTGTAACTGTAACTGGCGGTTGGCCAGCCTGGCTCTTTCCGCCAGAGATGAGTCCCCAGCTACCAGGGCCTGATTTTGCTCAGGCCCGTTTCTCCCAGTCCACACTGTGAGAAGGATCTCAACCCGGGCCCTTTGTTCAGGAAGAAACTTCCTTTCAAATAAAGAGCCGAACCCTTTATGTTCCAAGCACTGAAGAGGACTTTTCTTTCCACTGCCACTCAGCAGCCTGGCTCCTAAATGAGTTTTCTGTGCTCAGCTTTGTAGGACCTTAGCGACAAAACAAATTGCTTTTCTGAATGTGCCTCCAAAAAGGAAATAATCATATGGAACAAACCGGGTTGAAGTGTGGTATAAACAAAGGGAGATTGTTTGCCATTCCAGCTGCTTGTAAGGATGGAAGAGGGAGGAGAGTGGGTGTGAAGTGGGCTGTGAAAATGCGGAGGAAACTCTTCAATAGGAACCAAATGGGCTAAGTCAGAAGGTAGACAACACATTAGAAGTGAGGCACTACTGGCATCTCTCTAGTCCTGTAGCCTTACATGGTAGCAAAAAGAAAAACGAAAAAAAGAGAGAAACTGCTCAAGTCCAAAGGATTTACCCTTCTTTCTACAAATATCCACAACTTCAAGTTATTTATTACCTCTGCACTAGAGTTAGCAGTGCTAAGAGATGCATTTTATTTGGAGAAAATATTGTGTCACATTTTTCCCCTCAGCTAGATTTAAAAAGCTCTTCGAAAGTCGGCTGTGGCACGGGGCCATTGTTACTCACATTTTGGGAGTGCATAATATAGCTCTCAATGTCCTTTAATACCGAACATTTCATAAATTATCACATTAACTCCCCGGTCCAGGGCACCTGAGCCCACACCCTGACTTTGAACCCTGTCAGTGGACCTTTGAACTCAGAGCCCATGCTAGTGTGCAGGGAGAGTGCCCAAGTCTCAGTGAGTGCCTAAATGGACTCACAGGGCTCGGCATATATAGTGGGACAGATGGCTATGATTTATTACAGCAAAAGGATACAAAGCAAAAGAACAAAGGGAAAAGGTGTAGAGGGTGAAGTCTGGAGGAAGCCAGGCACAAGCTTCCAAGAGTCTCTCCCAGCAGAGTCACTCAGGATGGGCCTGATTCCCCCAGAAGTGAGTGGTAATGACATGCAAAGTGCTGTCTACCAGGAAGCTCAAAAGAAGCCCTGTGCCCAAAGATTTCATCAGAGGGCTGGTCACACAGGTGCCTCCTGCCTACCTCGTGCCACAATTTTAGACTCTCAGAAGGAAAGCACTCATTATTTGTACACACAGTCTAAGCATGATCAAGCCACTTTAAAAAAAAATGTTTACTTATTTTTGAGAGAAAGTGTGTGTGAGCAGGGGAGGGGCAGAGAGAGAGGGAGACAGAATGTGAAGCAGGTTCCAGGCTCTGAGCTGTCAGCACAGAGCCCAACGTAGGGACCTCGAGATCATGACCTGAAATGAAATCAGGCACTTAAGCAACTGAGCCACTCCTGTGCCTGGGTGTCTTAAATCTTAGGTAGAAGCCAGAAAGAATGAAGCGAGATTAAAGTCATAACTGGAAAAGAAGCACTCGTCACTCATATTACCCAGGATAGGGGGACGTTCAGTCATTTTGCCATTTGGACAATGTTCTGTTTTTGTTGAGTATCAGACGCAATTGCAGAATGGCCTTCCTTTGTCTCAGTCCATTACAGTCAGAGCCCCCCTCTGAAGTCGGTGAAATTGTTTATATTCAATAGGAGAAAGCGACCACCCAGCTATGAATGCCAGTCCAGTTCCTGGCTATCAAGGACTGCTTTACTCTTTCTTATCCCAAACCAAAAGACAAGAGAACAGACCCACTGTCTCAGGATGACAACTTGCTTTGAGAGCCTTCAGTGACCTGTGCCCATGATAAATCTCTGTGTCCCAGGAAGATAATAATGAAAATTACTTATTTAATAATAAGCACTGTTATATTAAGTAAGTACTATTAAATAATTATTTAACAATATGAGCTCAAATAATACAAGTTATTTACTGAATAGTTATGATAGGTCAGGTACCACATGAGCCTCTTTACATAATCTCATTTCATCCACTTAATATCTTTGCAAGATTGGTGTTTTGTTTTTGGCAGATAAGGAAATAGAGACCGGGACAGGTTATGTGACTTCCCTAGAGTCACATATATAAGAGGTAGTAGAAGGTGAATTCAAACGTGGACCTGCCCAGCTCTAAAACCCGTGCTTGTCCCCTGCCCCAGGCGTCTTTGACATGTGGCTCCTTCCGGGCACTGACAGTGATGACGTGCCAAGCTGTGAGCTATGGCCGAGACTATTCAGCTCTGGGACTAATCCAAGACGTGTTCCCATATGGGCAGGGCAACGGCGGGGTGGGGGGGTGGGGAAAGGGGTGTGGTTGAGACCACAAAATGGCACAGGTCGCCTATGCCCAGGGCCCGGCAGAATGCCGTGATTCCTGGGAGCTGCTGTCGTGACTCCAACAAAGTGGGCTCAATCCTGGCATCCCCCGAGAGAGAGAGGGAACTGAATCTATTTTTTATTCTTGCACAGTTGGCTAATTAATATGAAAAAGAGCTGCCCATTATTGATTAATTTTGTATTCCGTGACAATGTCTTAATGAAACTCAGTATCTATAGCTCAAAAGCTGGGGTGGGACTTTTAAGTCGGAGTGATGGTTAACCTTGCCGTCCCCTTCAGAGGTTCCGCATTGTTTAACTGGGGGATGCAGAAGAATGTGAAGCCCTGTTTCAGTTGGTGCCTTGGCTGGAGGCATTACTTATCTTTCAGAGGCCTGTTTTGTATTTATCTAGAAGCCTTTTCACAGATCTGTGCAGCTCTAGGCCAGACCATGGTTCATTTATCTATTTCAGAAGAATCAGGACCTGGCACATGAGATTCTGTAAATGGGGTTCTTACAGCATCCTGTGAAGCAGCACACCCGCATTTCAGGGTACTAGATGGAGGCCCCGGGAAGCAAACAGGAGAAGGCTCTAATACTTACTGGATGCTCTATTAGTTTTCTAGAGCTGCTTTAAAAAGTACCACAAACCGGGTGGCTTCAAACAACAGAAATTATTTGCCTCACAGCTTCCAAAGCTTGAAGTATGAAATCAGGGTACTGACACAGCCATGTTCCGTCTGACATGTGTGAGTGAATCTTCCCTCATCTCTTCCGAGTTTCTGATGGGTTGCTGGCAATCATCAGCATTCCTTGGCTTCAGCTACAGGATTGCAATCTCTGCCTTCCATAATATGTGGTGTTCTCTCTGTATGTCTCTGTCTTCACATGGCTATCTTCATATAAGAATCCCAGTCTTGTTGAATTAGGTGCCCATCCTAAGCTAGCCTTGGGCCTCATCATAACTCATTACATCTGTAATGACCCTATTTCCAAATAAGGTCACATACTGAGGTGCTTGGAGTTAGGACTTTGTCTTAGTCTGTTCAGGCTGCAATAGCGAAATACCACAGACTGATGTCTTACACAATAAACATTTATTTCACACATTTCTGGAGGCTGGGAAGTCCAAGACCAAGGCCAAGATCAGTGTCTTGTTAGAGACTGTTTCCTAGTTCATCGATGGCTGCCTTCTTGCTGTGTCCTCACACGGCAGAAGGCTGAGGAAGCTCTTTGGGGTTGATTTTATAAGGACATTAATCCATTCAGGATGGCTCATGACCTAATTGCCTTCCAAAGGCACCACCCCCTTAAATGAGCACATTGGGGGTTAGAACTCCAGCATATGAATTTGGGGAACATAAACACTCAGTCTGTAGCAGGCTTCAACTTGTTTTTTTGGGGGAGAGGGGAGGAGAATAATTCAGTCCATAACAGATGTGTATTAGGTACCAGGCACTTTGACCCCACCATCATGTAGCCGCCAGACTCTTACATGAATTTGGGGCTTCTTAATGCCCTAGGCATGATAAACAGGAGCACCCATTTCAGTCTGAGTGATATGGCAGTTGCACCTCTCTCCACTGGACTGGCTACAGCTTCCCCTCCCTCTCCCTGGTACACACTACCTCAGAGCTAAGCCAGCTGGGTCAGGGCACCAAATTTTAGGCCTCCTCTAAGCCAGTGAGCCTCTTCATTGGAGATGTGGGTTCCACAGAGAGGATTCCCGCCTCACACCATGTGGGAAACTGTGGGGCTTTGCCATTAACAGCAGGAGGTGTGTGTGCAAATATGTGTGGGGCTGTGTGCAAGGACCAGCAGGGCAGCTGGTTTGAGTGTGTGGGGGGTAGGAACGTATGTGGGACTGCAAATAAAAAGTACAGATACACTCAGTCGTGTGTGAGTGCAAGCATGTGGTGACGTCAATGTAATTATATTAGCAGAGGAATTAATGTGCAACCGGGTGTGGGGCACACGTGAACATCCCCAGACGGGTTTGGCTGTACGTGAGGGTGCGTCTGTGTGCGTCTGCGCATGAGCGAGGGAGTGGGTGGGATTTCTGCCAGACACCTGTTGTGGTTTAGAATCAGGCAGCAGCCAAAGGTGAAATCTTTCCTCCTATAAAGATGGAGAAGAAAGGCTTTGGGGGCCTTTTTTTTATTATTATTTTGAAAAAGAAAGAGAGAGAGAGAGAGAGAGAGGCATCATCCAGTTAGTGGTTGTTAATTAGGAACAGGTCCCAGGGAAGCCGCTTGTGCAGCAGCAGCAATAAATCACTCATTAACTGTCCATGGCTGCCTGCCTCCAAGTCGGGCTTCTCTGTAGCTGGAGCTCAATCACAGCCAGGCTAGGGCCGTCCTACTATTACAGATGAGTCAGATGAGAAGGGGCTGAATATCTCCCAGATCCCCGCCCATCAGTGTCCCCAGGATGCACTAGGCAAGAGAGAGGGCCGAGCCCCCATTCAAGCCCCCATTTGTTGATTCAAGTCCAAGTTCCTCTGCACCCTCCCCCCCATCCCATGGGACCCTTCTGACCTTGTTGGCCTCTTACCATTGTGCGTTGCTTCGGGTTCTAATTCAAGCATTGCCTGGTCACAGCCTCTTGTACTGCCTTGCACACACCTGTTGTGTCTACCTGTGTCTCACACAGAGGTGAGCATGGCATGGGTACTCAGGAAATAAAAATTCTTGCTTGAGCCATCCCTAACAACTTTGTCACCAAGTAACATTCACCAGCAATATTTTAAGGCATTGAATTTAGCTAAAACCTCCATAGACTTTCCCATAGGAGATGGGAAAGGAAGTGACCGCTTAATGGGTACAGGGTTTTTTTGGGGGGGTGGGAGCGGTGATAAAATGTTTAGAATGCATAGTAGTAATGGTTGCACAACACTGGGAATGTACAAAATGCCACTAAATATGTACATGTTAAAATGGTAAATTCTGTGTTACGTATATTTTTCTATAAAAAAAATACTTAAAAAGAATCCACCAACCTAGAGCACCTTGTTCATCAATTCCTTCAACACACAATTATTGAGTACATCTGCAGGATCAGGCCCAGGGGATACGGAAGTGTTTGGGATTAGGGGATGCAGATGGACATGCTTGCTGCTGACGGATGATTCCCGTCTTAACCCAGCAATGTGGGCAATCTTCAAAACACTGGGAGCCTGCCATATTTGCCCCCACTTTATACGTGAGCAAACTAAGAATCACAAAGGTGGGGGTCTTGGCTACAGTCACAGAGCTCCTGAGTGATGGAAGAGATAATTAACCTGCGTCTGTGTGCTGCAGGTCCATCCTGTTTCCAGAACCATGTGTTTCCTCCAAGTTTCAGGGCCGGTGCTCACAAGTTGCCTTGGTACTGAGGAACCCGCATGGATGGCAAGCCAGACATTGCCAAGGGCTATTCCTCCACCAGCTCCTTTGGTCGAGGGCCCTACCATCTCTCCTCCCTTGGCTCCCTGCCTTCTAGGACCCCCACTGCACTCCATCCTCAGCACTGCCAGCATGCTGATCCTTCTAATCTGATTAACTACATGCTCCTTGGAGATGTTTCTATCAGTGCCCTGACATCCTTGCTAAGCAGTAATTTCAGGACAATGACTTTGGAATGACATTCTTTGTTTTTGTTTACTTTTTAAAATATGTAGAATCAATCCACATCTCACAGCCTCTGCTTTGGTGCTTAACTGAAATGTGTTGAAAGGCTTAAGGGATAATTACTATCTTCCCCACACAGAAAAAGATATTTGGTCAAATGAAGTCATTCTTTAATCTGGTTGAGGTATGAGGTTCAGGGGGAACTGGGTGTCAGAATTAGAAGCCCCTAGTTTAGGAAGCTTAGGAATCCCCATCTTTGGGGCCAAATCCAGACATAACTCTGGCAGCATGAAGTTGAAAGACAGTAGGATTATGGATTGGTGGAAACTGGCAAAAATATGTCACCAGTGTCTTTCCTCCAGACACTGAGGCATAAGCCAGGATCTGCTGTAGTTTGGGTTGGCATCAGTACAGAGATACTTCAGAGAGAGGAATCAAAGGTTAAATCCTGCCTCTGGAGTCAAATAGAGATAAAAAAGAGCAGTCTACTGGTGAGGGGGAAAGAGGGCTATGGAGTGGTTATTATAGGCTATTTTCTTTTGACTCTGGATCTCACATTCCTTTTCCTAGGCTTCTTTGCCCATTCATCCATTCTTGCATTCACTTGTTTATCAAATGTGTATGGAGAACCTGACATTTCCAGGCCCTGTTTTAATGATTATCGACAGAAATAAGATTTCTGTAGTAGTCAGTATAGGTTAATTTATGTTGCAGTAACAAATAACCCTCATATTTCTGTAACTTAACAGAGTTTATTTCTCATGTTGTATACTCATCATGCTTCAGGGGGGGTAGGAGGAAGGGTTTCTTCACACAGTCTCTCAAAACCCAGGCTTATCAAGACTCCACCATCTTATAGCTGTGCTCACTGGAGCAAATGGCCTCCTTGTCTGCTTCTCACAGCCCACGGGCCTGACTTAGTCATAGGGCCTCACCTAACTGCCAGGGAGCAGGAACGTGTGTTCCTCCCGTGTCCCCAGAAACAGAAGACCACCAGATTGGTAAGCACCAGAGGCCACTATACAACTTAGCATAAAAAGGGCTGGGATATGAGCACAATTGAATACCTGCCTGTGAGATGGTTCCATCCAGTAGAAGAGACAAGTGGACAGACCTAACAGCTGGAGGATGTCACAAGTATGCTGCAGAGGGGAAAAGGAGTTGTGATATAAGATCTGAGGTGTGGGGGAGGGGGGGAGCATTCACTAGAATCTTCCAGGATGGAGATAGGGGGTGCTGGCAGTCTATCCATAAAACACTGTGGCATGTTCATATGTACATATATGGTATGACTGCTGAAGTGTATAGGCTTGTGTAGCAAGAGGTGAGTCTAGATACTCACCTTGGGCAGCCCCTGTAGGTATTTGAACCTTCTTCTGTAAACGAAGGAAAGCCATCAGAGGGCTTTAACTAAGCAAGGACATGACCCACCTTCTTTGTGTTTTGGAAAGATCACCCTGGCTTCCATGTGAGGAAGGAGAGTGAGCAACAGATGGTGGCACATAAAATCAGGGTAGTGGTCATGCGGACAGATATGAGAGGTGCTTAGGTGGAAGAACTGATGAAATTTGGTGACTAAGTAAATGTAGGCTGTGGGAGAGGAAATGGATCCAGGCTGGTGACCCCACTTTTGATTGGTGTAGCTGTGGATGCAGTAGGAAATGCTGGAGCACGTTTGTGGAGAAAGATAAGAAGCTGAGTGTTAGATATTGCTGAGTTCGAAGTGCCTTTGGAAACTCCAAGTCAAGATGTCCACAGAACACTTGGATATTAGGGCCTGATGCTTAGGAGAGGCTAAGGACTCTTAGAACTTAATACTTAGGTACTGTTCATACCCCTCTGGAGTATCTAATAAATTAAAGGTGGGAGTAACCTATGCTGAGAATAGTTCTTTCCTCCAGGGATCTCAAATTATACATCTATTGGTAACAGAATTGCTTTTTAAATTGTTTCAATCTTAGTGCTTTCAAAATAGAATCATTTCCTGCTGATCCTCTTCCAAGACCCAGTTCCTCAGGCTGAGAGAAGTCGCTGTTCTCCGGCTGTCTGCAGCCCAGATTGTGGTCCCTACCAAGTCGCAGTCATCGTCCAGACCCTGAATCCCCCAGAGGGCTGGCACTTGTTCATCTGGCCAGGCACCCGGGGGCTCGGTAAATGTTCCTTGAACAAATGAATGAATAAAACTATTCAAAACTGTGAGGTCCCTTGTGAAAATATAAATCATACTTCCATTTTCCAAAAGCCTTTAAAAAATTATAACTCACTAAATTAAAATAAATGTTTGTTTTACCTTCCACCAACCAGGTCTCCGGAGGATTTGACACCTTTTCATCTTCAAAGTGCTTTCAAAACAAGAACTGGTTTCCCCCAAAGGCCCCTCTTTAGAAGTTATAGACTGTAAACAGATACAGAAATGTATTAACATTCAGAAGTGAAGACGCTCAGGCTCATTTTAAAGAGAATCTTCTCTGGGTTTAAAACTAAAGGGGGGCAAATTGTTTCTTTGATTTTTTTTTTATTTTGAGTGCCTTCCATGTGCCAGGATTTGTGTTAAGGGCTTTCAATATCTATTACCTTTATCTCCCAATAGTTCTGTGAAGTAAGTACTCTCATTTTTACTTTAGAGAGAGCGACACTGAGGCCAGAGAGAGAAAATGATTTGCCCAGGGACACACAACTGGTAAAAGGGAGAACCAAGAACCAAACTTAAATTCTTCTAACTCTAGAACCACTGAGCTTTCTTTGGCATCGTTGTTTCTCCACTCTGGCTTGTAGGTCACCTGCCTCAGGCACGCACCTGCATCACACACACACACACACACACACACACACACACACACCAAATCCCAGGGCCCCCTCCCAGCCTTAGTGCACTAAACTCTGGAGAGAGATGCTGGGGAGTCTGCATTTTAAATAAACTTCCCAGGTGCTCCTTATTTTTATGCACACTGAGATTTGATAGCCTATACTCTCTATCTATATCCCATAGCAGGTTTCTAAAGCTTAGGTTCTTTTCTAAAGGGATGAGCTTAAAAAACAAAGTGGGGAATAAGTAGGCTCTGAACACCATGTGCCTTCCACTGAGCTTGGCAGATCTGGCCCTCTGTACACTAAGTGAGACAGCAACTGCCTCCCTCCCTGCTTCTCTGGGCTGCCCTGGCTGAGATAGAAGGCTTCCTCTGTTCCCCTGCTTTGCATGGCAAGCTTGGGTTGATGTTTTCTCTCTGCTCCATATGGATTTTGCAATTAACTCACAAGAAAAGTAAATCACAGGGTGCCTGGAATAATAAATGCAGTGAACACCAGGCCTCAGCCAAGTAGACTGGGACCGGATCCAGAGTGTGACTAAGGTTCCCGGGCTGGTGCAGGAAGGAGGCAGGAGGCCAGAGGCTGGCAGCTCCTGGAGGCTGGACAAAAGCAATAGATAAAGAAGGAGAGGGGACTTCTGGTTTAGGTCGAGCACCTTTTGTATATGTTCAGTGTAATGCTCAGTGTTCTCCATTCTTCATCTCACCAATTCCACACTACTCCTTTGGTCCAATATTTTTGTTCCCATTTTATGGGAAAAGACACTGAGGTTCAGAAAGTCGCTTCCCAACTTTCAGCTTTTCCAGGAAGCCTTACTTCCTCCTCACTTTCTATCATCTTTCCTTTCTTTGGACAGCTAGAGTAGAAAGAGCTTCTTACCAGCAGGTGTTGAGGACAACTGGGGCACAGTGAGGGCTGGTCTGGAGGAACCTGGCACCTCACCTATGAAATAGGATGGTGACTGTGCCTAGGTGACAGGGCTCTTGTGCGTACTCAATCTTCTCTCTTATGTGGGAGCACTTCAGCTACTGCTTTACATAGAGTAGGCACTTGGAACATTATTGTCCTTTTACCTCCACGTTACCTAAACCACTTCCTGTCACAGAATGAGTGATACCTTTTTCAGAGCTAAAACATCACTGAGTTACACATGGACAGGGGCGCATTTAAGCTTGCACAAGGAATGGAGTTTATAGAAGGGGGATATGCCTAATGATGAAGCTGGCATGGAAATCAAGAACAGGTGCCAAACCAGCATGGTTTGGACTGGCTGGAAATAGCTTGGAAGTTCTGGATTCGAGGCTGGAGGTAACAGGTCTTCACATGACCGCCTTGCCTCTAGGGCACGGTGCATGCTTTGGCTTCTTCTTGCTTCTTGGTGGGGCATTTCCTGCTTCCAGATTCAGTCTCAGAGCTAGAATCTGATTGGCTGAGCCCATCTTTTCACGTCAAGCCATTGGTTAAAGAAAAGTGGATGGAGTCAGGCAGGGCAGAGTCTTGTGGCGTGTACAGCCTGGCAGCCTAGGCCCACCCCTTAGCAGTAGCCCTAGGGGCTTTCTGCACCTTAAGGGGCCGTAGGTCGGCTAGCACAAGGCCATTAATTTGCCATAAACAGCACCATCTAGACATTTCATTCCAGAAGAATAAAGATTTTGTCTTCTCTGTCTTTCTGTCCCCTCCCTCTGGGCCTGCACTCAGTCCTCAGGAAAGGCTTTTGGGTTTAGGAGGGAAAACAGAAGGAATAAAGATGTTCTGTTTGCTCCACCTGGCTGTGAACTTTTTACAGAAATGGCCTAACCGAAGGTTAGGTTAGGTGCCTGCATCTCTCTCTGAGGGAGTCCTGCCCATCCGCCGGTAATCAGAGTTCTTTGCTGTGAAGGAGCTCTGCCAGGGATGACGTCCACATCCAAATTTGTTCAGTTTACAAGTCAAAAGATGTTTTCTCGTCTCCAGAGCCTAAAAATCAGGCTAGCTTCTTTTTGCTTCTCACAGCTTCCTGAGCAATAAAGGTTCTGGAATCTGAGGCGGGCTGACAGTTCTGTTGATGTGTGGGAAATGTAGGGCTGGGATCTGTCCAAGTTTCAGTGGCATTCACTCTGCTGCCATCACAGCTCTAAAACCATTTGGTGACTGTAAGACAAGTGGGCATGACTCAGCAAAGCGAGAACAGACACTGGGAACCAGAAAGATGTTTTGGCTCTTAATAGGGTTTAGTAGTTATTTCTGGGGCTAGCTGGAAAGTAGAGCAAAAGGGACAGCACTTAAAAAGCAGGTATACCTTTTTAAGCTAGACTCGAGGAGGGACAGGGTACCCATTTCCTCTAGAACTACGCTGTCCAAGATAACTTTCTGAGATGATAGAAATGTTCTGTATCTGCACTGTCCTATACAGTAGTCATTAGCCACATGTGGTTATCCAACACTTGAAACGTAGCCACTACAACTGAGGAAATTATTTTTTTAATGTAGTTTATTGTCAAATTGGTTTCCATACAACACCCAGTGCTCATCCCAACAGGTGCCTTCCTGTGGAAATGCTTTTTTTTTTTTTACTTTATTTAGTTAATTTTAAATCTAAGTTTAAATAACCATATGTAGTTCGTGGGTACCTTATTGGATAGCCCAGCTCTAGAATCAAGAGTCCTTTTTCAGCTCTAGGAAGGCAAGGAACATATCTTGTACCCATACCCCCAATGCCTAGGCCAGTGACTACCATGGGCCCAATAACATTAATGAATGGAGGAGACACTGGTAGTGATGAAATGGAAACAGGAGAATGTAGAAGGTAAGGGCACAGGCTTTAGAGTTGGTCTGATTGGAATTCAAATTCTGGCTCTCACGTCACCTTAGCTCTGTGAGCATGGAAATGTTACTAACATCTTTAACTGTTCTCATCAGTGAAATGGTTGTAGTACCTACCTTTCTCATAAAGTCATATTTTGAAGAATAAATGAGTTGACATCTACTGAGTGGCTAGGATTGTGCCTGGCATGAGATAAGTAGTAGCTTCATAGAAATGACAAAGGAAATGGAAAACAGCCCTGGTGACAACAATACTGTGACATTCCCAACAAATAGAAACAATGCTGTGAACAAGACATAGGCACACACCTCCGTGACCATGTTCAGGGCATAAATGTGGCCAGTGCATGACCACAAAAGTGACCGAATATCCACCTCTGACTGCCATCGCCCTCCTCAGAGTAAGTGCTTCTTCTTTACCTATTGCTAAGTCTACCCCTGCTTTAACCCTCCCGCCCTGAAATAGAAATGGCCATTCATGTCATTGTCCCTGCCTCTTGAGAGCATCCACTCCAGCACCTGCCCCTGTTTCCCTGATTTCTCTTTAAAATCACTCTCCATGAGTGTAAACCCTGTAAGAGGCCCCTCCCAAGCCTGAGCTAACCCTAGGGTGCAGCCCCCCCCCCTTTTGGCAACAAGCCGAATACACCTGTGTTAGAACTACAAATGTCATCCTGGGTTGTCTTTGGGCAGTCAGGGAACTTGATCAGAAGTTTTAAGTCTCGCTTTTGCATGGGAGTGCATGGAAACAGAATGGTCCCAATAAAAGCTTCTCCCCTTTCCTGGGTCTTTCTCTAGGAGGCTGGGCTTCCTGCAACCTAACTGCTAAGTTAAAACTCCCGCACAGGTCAGGATTTGAACATATGATGTCTGTAGTTAGTGGCCAGAGCTCTTGGCCATCTCTGCTTCCCCAGCATAGGGTTCTGTTTCACCACAGTTACAGACACGAGAGGGAAATGAGACAAATGAGCAAAAAAAGAGTTTTCTTTGTTTCAGCTGAGAGAGAGCTCAGCTGCCTGGTGTTTGGCTCAGCCTCCCTTTCTCAGTCTGCATAAAGCCTTTGATGGACACCATCTCAGACTCTAATCAATATTTAAATAAGAAAGGCCAGTGAGGAAGAGCGGTTGAGCTGTGTCCAGGGAAAGCATCCGAGAGGACATAACATTTGCACTGGGAGTTTTGTAGATGCAGAAGGTGAGAACAAACAGCTCAGACAGTCAGAGGTGGTGTCAGAATTCCAGAGCCCCCAAGGAACAGTTTACAGGGATGGAGTGGTGCCTGATGGGTTTGAATTTGAGATATGATGAATTTGAAACACCTGGGAGACAGCTAAGTAGAGATAATTACTAAACACCTGGAGCTGAGTAAGGGGTCCTGGAGACACTGATTTAGAAGTGATCATTCACTCTCTCATCCATGTATCCATTTGCTCATTCATTCCAGGGAAAATGTATGCAGTGCCTACTCTAGGGAGGCTCGGTGCTCGATGCTGGGCATACAGTGATCAGCAAAACAGAGTGATGGTGTTCCCTGACTCCCTTTGCCCATCTTTGGGCCTTGCAAGACCTCTGATTGGGATGGTCTGGCCATATGTCCCGGCCATGTTGTCCTTGGCAATACCCTGTAAAAAGAAGGCATTTTAGAGTTGAGGCTGACTGTCATACACTGGTTCTCAAGCACAAGCCCTTCTGCTTTGTTCCACCCTACGAGTCATTTTCTAGTACCGTTGTTCTGATTTGATTAAGAACGTCTTTCTGATGATTCTCATGTAGGTCAAATTCATGAAAAGTTTATTAGAAATATATATTTAGTTCCCTTGCCCCTTGCATTCTTTGCTTTGGATAACCTGGTGGATTTGGATGAAAATTGTGCAAATAAGTGTCCACTGGCTTTCCTGGGCAGGTTTCAGTTATTTGAGAGGAATGATATTTACATATATATTTGTATAATATACACATCACGGAAAAAAATCTCTCACATCAGCAAAGAAAACTTGAGATGTGGTGGTCAATTAGGGAAGGGCTTTTCCTAGAGGGTTTTTCTAGTAGCCAACAGCTTAAAGGATGAAGCAAAATGAACTGCGGTGTGTGCTTAACTGTAGAAACTGTAAGTAATGCATTTTCTGAGTTCTGTTGTATTGTCATTAACCAAGCAGAAACCTTCGCTCTTTGACTCTAAGAGAGCAGTGGCTGGAGGGAAACTTTTCTCGGACCTCCCAGACTGATGAGAAGCCTGACCATCTGATTAGCTTTGAAGGTGCTTTTCTCCACTCAACCCAGTGCTGGGGGCATTATGGGTGCAAGGGGGCTGTCTTTTAAGAACCACATTGGGTGGAATTGTTCATGTGGTGGAAGGCTCCCTTCTGTACAGCGGCTGATGGCAGGAGAGCCTCCTAAAGACCATGCCTGATGACAAGGCATGGACAGCATGCTTTCACTAACTCTCCCATCTCTATTCCTCAGGCTCTGTTCACCACCCAATCCACTCCGTTGCCGGAAAGTACTTGACCACTTCAGCTAAATTGGGGTATCTAAATCTCACTGTGCCTCTTCGAGTTTTTCCTCCCCCAGTGAGGTTAAAACCTTCTCACTTCTGCTCCCTTTGGATGTTCTTTGGTCAAACATTCATGTCCTGACTTTCAGGAGTTTGGCACTATGGCTATGATATCTTCTGCTCCTCTGGATGTTTCTTCCCTGCACAAGAGACCTCAACACTGAGGTGTCTTCCACTGAGGGACCTAGATCCCCAGGAAGTCCACACCACCAGGTACCCCACATCTTAAGGGTATTGGGCTTAATTCTGACCATTCAAGTAAAGCTGGTGAAGCAGGGGTGTGGGATACATGGGAGAAGGCGGCCATCTTGGAGTTCATATAAGCAAGGCAAAGAATGCAGGGCATGAGCAGATATGTGCCCTGGAGCTTGTGCCCCAAAGTGGACCGAGAATGTGAGCTGGTCAGAAACGCAGAATCTCAGCCCCACTCCAGACATATGCAATCAGAAGCTGCTTTTCTAACAAGATATCCAAGTGGTTCACACACACAATTGAGAGGCACTGCCCTAGACTTTTAAGAAAGTTGATTTCAGAAACTTCAGAGAAAATACTAGGTTTCGTTTTAAGACATCTTTGAAAAGATGATTCAAAAGGGTTGAAAAATGAAACAGTAGGTATGAGACCACCTTTTATGTTTTTAAACACCAACTACCATAATAAGAAAATAAATCAGAAAACATCTCCAAATACAACATTTAACAGCAGTTTCCTCAGGAGCAAAGTGGGGTGGGAGGAGAAGGAGGGAAGGAAGACTTGCCTTTGTGTTAACCTTGTGTCTGTGTTGCTTGAATTCAAATATGTAAATATATGTTAGTATTGTTCTGGAGATAAAAAGTATGCAAATTAACTAATACAAAAGAAGAAGAAGGATGTGTGATTTTGGTAAATGTAAGTTTGACAACACAGCAAAGAAGCTGCAGAGGCATTTCTCAGATAAGCTGAAATGAAAAAGGAACACATTAAGCACATAATTCCAATGGTGGAATTTGGGGTGATTTTTTTTTTTTTGGTTTTCTTTTTTTTCGTCTGAATGTTTATAGTCTTCTGCACTAAATGTATATCGCTATGTAATAAGAAAAATTTACCAAAAATGTTTTAGGGAAGAAATCCCAAAGCAGGATAGAGAGACATAATGCTAACGTGGGCTCAGTAGAGTGACACAGACAGAGTATGGGGTGTAAATGGCTATACCTGAGGGTGAGCTGAGAATTTTTATTTAATGTAAAAGATAACAACAAAAGGATGTTTCAGATGTCTCAGTGTTGTTTCTAGAGCCTCTGCTGTGTGCCAGTCATATCCCAGGGCATAGTCTGCAAGATGAGCGCCGTTGGCCTTGTACAGCTGAGGAGAAGAGCTTGGGTGAGGTCAAGCACATGTTCTAAGGTCAAGGGAGGAATGAAGTGGCATTCGTACCTCATCTTGTCATTCTGTACTCTGAACCCCTTGGTTCAGACAGTGAAGGCAGTGTTGTAGTCTGAAGATTGACAGACAGAAAGGTGTAGGCCGTCTGAAGGGTGTCATGTCCTGATCTGTTCTATAGAGCAGTGGTGTTGCAGGTTTTAGGGGAGATGGCCTGCCAAAACAAAGGGGCTTTCTTCATCCTTTAAGGTTGCTCTAACAAAATACTATAGACTGGGTGGCCTATAAGCAGCTAAAACTTACTGCTCATAATTCTGGAGGCTGGAAGTCTAAGATCAAGGCACTGGCATGGTCAAGTTCTGGTGAGAGCCCTCTTCTCAGTTAACAGCCTTTGCTTTCTCTTTGTGTTCTCACATGGTAGCAGAGGCGAGGGAGATCTGTAGGGTCTCTTTAATAAGATACTAATCCCACTCATGTGAGCTCCACCCTCATGACCCAAGCACCTCACAGAAGCTCTCCCTTCTAATATCATCATGTTGGGCATTAGGGTTTCAACATGAATTTGCAAGGGATCTAGACATTCAGACTGTAGCAAGGCCTTAGCTCTAGCCCTCTGTAGCTCTTGAAATATCCTCTAAGAGCCTTTGGGATTCTGCTAGGTACAGTATGACAACCAGATTTAGAGCAGAGTTCTGGAAGTTTGTTCTGTGCAAAACTAGTCTCCCAGATTCCCTGAGAAATGAAAGCTTCTCAAAAATACATAAAAATCTCTGCTGGGTCTGCTCATACAGATGTGCTATACATGCCAGCACAGAACATGCCTGGACAGGTCCTGTGATCATGGGCTAGTTAACCTTGTCATCTGAGCCTTTTCCTGCCCTGTTTGACCACAGACAACTTTTTTGTGGAATGCCCGTTAACATCTCGAAGACATCGTGTTCCAAAAAACAGTTTTCAAGATGGGTTTTCATGTGCCATAAAGACCTAACTTTATTTATTATTATTTTTTAATTTTTATATATTTATTTTGTATATAAACATATGTATATATTTATATATGTCTTTTTTTATTATCATTCTCAAGTGAGTTACCATACAATGTAGTTTTGGCTTCAGGAGTAGGATCCAGTGATTCATCACTCCCATGTAACACCCAGTGCTCATCCCAACAAGTGCCCTCCTTAATGCCCATCGCCTATTTTCCCCACACCCCCCATCCCCACTAACCCTCAGTTTGTTCTCTGGATTTAAGAGTCTGTCCTGGTTTGCCTCCCTCTCTGTTTGTATCTTATTTTTCCTTCCCTTTCCCTATATTTTGAGATTTTTTTTTAGGCCCCATAAAGAGATAACTTAAAAAATTTTTTAATTAAATTTCCACAATATTTTCTGTATAGTGGTTTAGGATTTCTTGAGAACATTTTGTTCTTTGAAGAAATTTCTAGAGAGCTAAAAATGTCTCTAATTATACCCACAAGGAGAGCGGGATCTCCAGCATGCGCCTCTGAGGGCTGGAGGTTAACAAGGATTACGCCTTCATGAGGCACACGAATAGCATCTGGGGTTACACTAACTACGCTACAAATTACAAGGTCCTCTCAACCCTGACGGGCAGTGGGAAAGGAAAGACGTTAAACTCAGAAGCACATTAGGAAGTAGTTCCATCATGGTACTCTATTCAGGGAGGTGGTTTTTATTTTTAACTTTTTAGACGTACATAATTAAAGCTTCTTAGAAATCAAGGGCTCACAAGTGGGTATAAAATGCCATAATTTCCTCAAAAACCATAATAGCTAATGCCTCTATGTTGCTTTGCAGTTTACAAAACTGCCTTTAAGTTGTGTCCTCAAAACAGGCCTGATAGAGCCAGGTGTTATTATTCCCGTTTGACAGATAAGATAACTAAAACTCTACTAGTAGGGACAGGATGTGACCCTACTCTGTCCCTTTCACTCACTCTCTTGTCTTTATTATTTCCATTATACTAAGTCACCTCCCGTTATCAATGATTATGGCAAAACCCTAGATCTTTTGGAGTAGATCTGATTTTGGGCACTAAAAATTAAAGTCGATTTATTAAGTGCTTAGAATGTAGATTATTTTTATCTTTGTAGGACTTTTCAAATAAAGAACCTCAGAAATCTTAAGTACACAGGTCAAATCAGTTTGTTTACTGATTTAGTTGTTTATTTATTCAGACTTATGAAGAGGCTTCTTGTGTTCTGATAGTGAAAATAGCTACTTTTCTTAAATGTGTGTGTTAGATGTGGATACATGAGCACATGGGATGCCTGGGTGGCTCCGTTGGTGAAGCATCTGACCCTTGATTTCGGCTCATGTCATAATCTCACAGTCCATGGGATAGAGCCCTATGTTGGGCTTCACACTGGGCATGGAGCCTGCTTGGGATTCTCTCTCTCCCTCTTCCTCTGCCCCCACCCTGCTTACTTGCTCATGGGCACATGCACACATACACTCTCTCTCTCAAAAAAAAAAAAAAAGAAAAGGAAGGAAGGAAGGGAAGGGAAGGAAGGAAGGAAGGAAGGAAGTGAAGAAAGAAAAAGTGGAAAGAAAGAAAGAGAAAAGAAAAGGAAAAGAAAGGAAAGAAAAGAAAAGAAAACCTGAGCAGAAGCTCTGATGTGAGAAGTCCTGCCAGTCCAAGTAGGCACCATGAGGGTTTTATTGAAACACAGGAATGATAGGACTTATGTGGTGTGTGACAGCATGGTGGATCAAGAAAGCTTGTGCTTTGGTCCCATTTCATTCTGGCTCTCAGAGTATTCATTTCCTTATCAAGAAACTGGAGATGATGATACTTTGCTTATAGGCTTGTCAGGAGGACTATGCCAGTGACCATAGTGTTTTGTGCATAGCAAGAGATCAAGAAGTTGTAGGATCTTTTCTTTGGTAGAATCTGAATGCTAAAACAGCACTTAATTCTCCATCCACAAATATACACCCCCCATCCCTCTTCTGGTATGTACCTTCTCCCCTGGGGTGCCACTTCTCCTTATTTTACTTCAGCAAATCCACAGGTATCTGTTGAGCACCTGTTGTTTGGTTACCCCTGTGCCAGGCCCTTGGGACAGATCCCACAGTCTAGTGGAGGAGATGGACAATAGACAAAAACCATTAACCTATCAGGGGCTGGACTGTAAGGGTCAGTGGGTCATTAAGTGGCGCAGATTTAGTTCTTCCTCGTGGAAGGGAGTTAGAACTATTTTAGAGGGTGGGGAGTGCAGGCACAGAGTCTTCAAAGATGATTAGATGGATGGAGGGTGGAGGGCAGAGGGAATCGCGCTGCTCCCTGCCCCGACCTCTCTGGCTGAGCCTGTGCTCTTTAATTTCCACTTTAAGTGAGTTAGTCACTGGTGTGTTCTTCTTGGGCAAATTTTGTCATCAAAATAAGTCTCAAAGGCCTAGGGTTTGGGGAAGAAATACTAATTTTAGTGCCCATGTTTTTATTTCCTTTTTTTAATTTTTAAGTTGATTTATTAGAGCGAGAGAGAATGAGCAAGAGCAGGGTGAGGGGCAGAGAGAGAGGGAGAGAGGGAGAGAATCCCAAGCAGGCTCCATGTTGTTAGCTCAGAACCGGATGTGGGGCTCAAACCCACAAACTGTGAGATCATGACCTGAGCTGAAATCAAGAGTCAGACGCTTAAGCACCTAAGCCACTGGGCGCACCCATCTTTTTATTTCCTAATACTACCTTTCCTTGGGACAACAGGAGGGAAATATCCTAATTATTTATAAAGTCATCTTGCTTTTGGTCTTTGGAGCTCCCCATGAATGCTTAAAGACATCTTCAAGCAATTACCTTTCTATTAAAGTAAATTACACATCAAAGCCTCACCAGAACCTTCTCTTAGACTCCTGCTCCCTGAGCAACGATCAGCCTCAGGTGAGCTGTACCTGGCCACCTGGACATTTGAAAGTCTCTCAAATCTTCATTTACATGTATCACACTTACTGCACAGTATTATAGGAAGCACTTTTTACAAACTTAAGTCACTAGACACTTTCTCATAGAGAAAGCACTAGGCAGGCTGGCGTCAGGAGATCTGGGTTCCAGCCCTGGTTCTGCTACTCATTTGCCATGTGACCCTGGGCAAGTCATTTATCATTTCCCTCTTGGGACTTCAGCTTCTTTGAAAAAGGACGCCATGAGACTATATGCTCCTATGACACCTTCCTGTTCTAAGGACCACATTTATAAATTCCAGAAGGGATAAAGAGAAGTCCTCAGCACAGAGCTCCCCAGTGGCTACAGCCATGGTGACTTGGGTCTTTGGCTGTGCCATACAGTGGCTCATGTTCACGCTGGTCTCCTCTGAGTCCCAGACCACCATCATCTGTTTTGCGGGGGGGGGGGGGGGGGGGG
>CM053575.1:57557597-57671269 GCA_028646485.1 Cryptoprocta ferox | reverse complement strand
CCATGGGGTCTACCCTACGCGTTGGAGGATGTCTGCCAAAATTCCGGGCTCTACCCACTAGATGCCAGTAGCAGCCCTCCTCGTTCATGGCAGCCAAAAATGTTTGCAGACATTGCCAAACGCCTTCTGGGGATTACAGTTGCCCCCCATGAGAACCACTGCTCTACAGTCAAAGTAGAAGCAACGTTCACTCACACATGTGCTCAGGGACACCAAGTCTCAAGACAGGGCCAGTCCAGCCCAGCCTGCCCCCTTCAGCCTGTGGGCCCACCTCACAGATCACACTGTCATTTTGCAGACACAGTCCTAAACCTGTCACCTTGACCTTCTATCCCAAAGTCTTGTTCTTTCTTGTTTGCTCATTGAGCAGATGTCTGTTGAGTGCCCCCTGCATGTCTGGACTTATGCTGGATTCTGAGAAAATAGTAATGAGCTCCTGACCCAACCACTGACTCTCTGCTCCTCGTCTATTCCAGACCCTGAACACCTGCTGCTGGCTTCCTGGGACTTCTCAGAAGGCTCTTTTCCTTTCTGATTCTCCACCCTGACTCGGAAGCCCCCGGGAGTGGGCACAAGCCCGATCCTGGCCCCCTCTGGCTGGGTGCAGCCCCGGGCCCTCAGCCCTCAATGTTTTCTTCCCTTGGCAGATCTGGGCACCTGAAGTCTGGGTCCCCCATCCCTTCCCCTCTAAAATACTCTCTGTCCATAGGTGTGTATGTAGTCAGTCAACAGGGATTTCCTTAGCAACTCTTCTGGGTTAGGACTTGTGTTCTCTGTACTCTTATATCTCTTTATTTTTAATTTCATTTAGTAAGTACTCAGGAACATCTCCTGTGCGGCAAACACCGTGTTGGCTGCTGAGATACAACACTGAATGAAACCAGATGTGGTCCCTAGCATGGTAGGAGGGGCAAGCTTACATCACACAAGCAATCACTCATGTAAATATCCTCTATCCACCTCTGTGTCTCCTCTGTCTTTGTCTTCCTGCTTTCTCTCTGCCTTGCTCAATCTTTCATCCCCGTTCATATCCAGCAGTGTCCTTTACTGGGACCAGCCAAGAGGCTTTCCAAGAGGTGCTGAATCTCATTCAGATACCTGCCATCTCGGTTTCCTCCTAGTGGAAGAATTACTGTCATTTAAGGGGGGTCTGCAAGGCTCTTTGACAGGAGTCAGCCCGGCTGGGCTATAAGTAAGAAGAATCACTCCTTCCTAGGGATGGTAGGATCTGAGACCCATAAATCATCCACTGAGAGCCAGGCCCAAGCAGCGCATGGCTCCACTGTGCTCTGTGTGCCACTGGAGAAAGTTCCTAGACATGGAGAGGCATTGAGGGCCAGGACCCCAAGAGGGATAGGCTGTAGATGCCCATTGTGGGATTCTCTCCCCTCCCTGCTAAAAGGGGAGGCTCTGGGAGTTTGGGTGCTGACATGTCCAGCTGAGAAGGTTTTTTAGCTTTGAAATAGGCACCACTTTCCCACTTTCAGACCAAAGTTGCTCCAAGCCCTCCTTGTCAGCCCAGGCGAGAGAGAGTTTCTGAGCCTGCCTGATGTAGAGTGACTCAGGAACCCAGGCCGGCCTCCATACATTTGCCAGGTATGCCTGCATCGGTCTCTTCACTTCTGTGAGGTTTCTGGAAAGTGGGAGTAAGGTTAGAAGACACATCATCCAGTCGGTGTGAGGAGTCTATTAAATAATGCCTATCAATGGCTGAGCACAGTGCCTGGCACATAAATGCTCAGCAAATGCCAGCCCTGGCCCCCACGTCACTCTCCCAGTTCCTTCCTGTGATTACATGCCCGATTGGTGCAGAGGAGGCAAGAATCTTGCTCTGAACCCTGGATGCATTCAGAGTGCCTCCCACGAGAGGAGCCGAGGCTCTCTTTCCTTACCTTAACTTCTTCCGAGGCCCTCAACCTCTTTTTCTCTCACTAGAGTAATGCAGCTGTTTAACAGCTGTTAACTTTACTGTGTTCAGGAGATCAAGTCCATTGTCGGGTGATATGGTTTCTCCCCATAAAGGACCTGGGGATTTCTCAGAATGAAAGCTGTTACCACAGTGAATAGTGTTATTCATCGGGCTTCCTGGAAAAGGGCCCACCTGGATAGAGAAAGCCCCTCCTCACAAATACCAAACCATGCCTGTCCCATTTCACGCCCTTCCGCCTCCCCCCTTGCTCTCCAACTTTGAAAGTGCTTGCTGAATTGAGATTCCAACTGCAAAGACCCCTCTGGGAATGGGATTGAGAAATGTTGAGGCCTGGTTTTAAGGTGTTCTAAATCATTCCATTCTCCCCGGCCTTCCATTCCCTCAGGGGGTCTTGGGTTTCCAAGACAAGCCAGACCTCGAAGATGAAATAGATTGCTGAACTTGGATGAGAACAATTTAATGATCCAGAAAGTAGAGAACGTGGGCAGAGGAGAAACTATATCGGCCGTACACTGCCCTCAGAGGGAAAGAAATTGATTGAGGGTGGTGGCGGAGGGGAGGAGTAAGTTTGGTAACTTAAGTAACCAGCATTAAGTTTGCTAAAATAAGTTTGCTAACTCTGTAAGAGCATTGGTTATCGGCTCTCAGAAAGCAGGTGAATCTAGCAGACAGAGAAAACCGGGGGAAGAGATTAAAGCTCTGGAAGATATCTTGTGTCTCACCTCTCTGCTAGACTTGGAGCTCCTTTGAGGGAGGGGGCTGGGTCTTAGTATATTTGCATCCCTAGCAGGTAGTAAAGATACATATTGGCAGTTGGGCTTCTCACCTTGGGGGTGGGTATCCTTGGTGTGTGTGGAGGTTATCAGGCAAGGTGATGATACCCTGTATTTCTGAAGATACGAAGGAAAGATGTTCTTGTATTAAAGCAAATATGAATATATCATGAAAGAGGATGAAAAATTAGAGTGAATTCTTTTTTTAATGTTTATTTTTGAGAGTGACAGAGAGACAGAGAGAGAGAGACAGAGACAGAGCACAAGTGGGGGAGGGGCAGAGAGAGAGGGAGATACAGACTCTGAAGCAGGCTCCAGGCTCTGAGCTGTCAGCACAGAGCCCGACATGGGGTTCAAACCCACAAACTGTGAGATTGTGACCTGAGCTGAAGCCACATGCTTAATCAACTGAGCCACCCAGGTGCCCCTAGAGTGAATTCTTAAGATAAAATATGAGAGTTTAATGAAATGTCAAACAAGCAAGTGACCACTCCAGGCCAGTTCCTCAAGACTTTTTCGGGCACTGGTTCTCAAACTTTAGAGTGCACACGTATCACCTGGGGTGCTGCTTAAATGTGAAGAATCCTGGGCTCCCTTTCCAGAGATTATGATTGACAATGGTCTAAGGTGGGACGCAGCAGCGCATTATGGATGCAATCACACTAACAGGAATCCTGCGCTGCGGAGGGGGATACTTCCCCTTCTGCTATTCCAGCTTGGAGTAAATGGTATGGTGCCTCACCCAGGTGCACCCCCAAGATGAGGCACTTGTTTTCCCAGATGCCAGGAAGTACCAGCTACTACTTCTTTCTCGGGAGATTGTCTTCCTCTGAGGGAGCTGCCTTACCCCGCCCAGGTTAACCCTGGAGGCAGCCTGTCTGGTGACTCCTCCTTGGGGAAGGGGGATGGGAGTGAGAATTATAGAAAGGCTCAGACTCCTTGGTCTCATTTGAGGCAACTAGGAAAGGCCATCTCACCTCCAGAGCTCTTCATGAGGCGGGCAGAAGCGGCATTGCAACGTTCTATGTCCAGTCCTGCTTCCCACACTCCCTTACGGGAGGTGTTCCTGACAGCAAGCAGCCTCCAGCCAACAGACCTCCATCTCAGCGTCTGTTTCCCAGAGAACCTGACCCAAGACAGGCTGTTTGAGAAACAGCAGGCAATGGAAAGCACATAGCCTTGAGAATTCGATAACCTGATATATAATAATAATAACATAGCGACAGCAGTAACTAATATTTATTGGAGTCTTACTATGTTCTGAGTGCTTTATATTTTTTTCTCCCTAAATCTTGACCACAGCCCTCTTATCCCCTTTCACAAGTGAGAAACGGAGGCATGGAAACATTAGACCGCGTGCTCAGGGTCACATAGCTACCAAGTGGCAGAGCTGGGGTTCAAATCTAGACATCCTGGCTCTGACAGATGCTTAGCCCCTCCACTTTACCCCTTCCAGGGGTCAAATCAAGCTCTTCCATGCACCAGCTAAATGATCTTCATGCAAGTGAACCCAGCTGGGCTTCGGTTTCCTCATCTGTAAATGGGGGTCTGTTGTACCTACACTGCAGGACTAGAAGGGGGCTGAATTAGGGCTCAATCTGTGTAAAGTGCCTAATACAATGCTTGGGGCTCAGCAGATGAACAGATAGGTCTTGACAGACACCCAGTAAACACTTGTCAAGGGATACATGAGGGAAGGGGCTCTCCTAAAGGGAGCCCTGAGATGGTCGAGGTTTAAAAATGTCCACAAACAAATGACCAAGGAAATGAGAGAAGTGGGTTTAAGAGGAGATGAGTATGTGGAATAAGACTGAAGCAAGGAAGAGATGAGCTACCCCAATGCACAGATCTGTAAATTTGGAGAAGGCAGGAACATCAATCCAAGATGTCATCTAAAGATGCGGCTAAGAATTCCAGTCTCTAGGTCTTTACAGGAGCAGTGACATGGAAGATTCAGGATGTTCTGGTGGGATCCAGGCCCTATGACCCCCTAACCCATGAAATCCCCACCAAAAACTAGGAGGCTTTGACTAGAAGAGTGTCTTGTCCTGGCTATGTCCCAAAAGAGCTAGGTGACCCAGGGAAAGTCAACATTCCCTAATCTTGGCCTGAATTGGAAATGGAAATGGAAATGGAAATCAGGACTGATGGTCTCCAAGACCTTACTAGCTCCATACTTTGGTGACTACATGAGTCTCTGGGCCTCACCTTAATTGGGGGAGAATTGTTAGCCCTCTGTGGTTTGCAGAAGGAAACCACAAACCTACTATTAGAAGCATTTTCTTCCCTAACTTCCCCAGAATTGCCCAAGGTTCCCTTTTAGAGCTTTTCTGTCTGGATAATTCCAACCTCAAGCCTCCCATTCAGCCCACTTTCACCCCTTCTCTGGCTCCTCCCTTGCCATTTGCCCTCTTGTCTTACACATGAGAGTGTTTGTGTTTGAGCATCTTTGAGAGCAAGGCATTCATTCCTGTCTCTGTTCTTCCTCTTTCTGTGTCAAATTAAAAACAAAGAGTAGTAGAGGGAAGAAACTTCAAGATGACACATCCAACCAGAAGACCCAGAATTCTGATTTGCAGATCTCGCTGCCACGCCAGCCTTCTCTCCCCACCCCAGCCACCCCTACTCCTACACAGAATAGTACCAGGGTCAACACAGAGTGGCCAGATCTGTGCAGGGTTGTTTGAATGGGAGGCCCCCAAGAAATCCCATCAGCGCTGCTCTTTTATCCAAGTCCAGGAAGTTCGGTCACTTCTCCTGCATGATCATCTAGAGTGATCTGTTTTGTCCAGGGAGGTCCACAGCCACTCTGTAGGGTTTAGGGATCAGACTGCCCAGCTTTTAGTCAACCTAACAACTCATTGAATTCTCTTCTCTGTAAAGCTCGAATAATAACCCTCACCCTTCTGGGTTTGTTGTGAGGATGAGATGAGATGATTCAGAGGAAGTACCCAACAATGCCTGACCCAAAGTGAGTGTTCTACAAAGCAGTAAAGTACCTTTCCTGTAATACTGTTGTTGGGGTTCCAGGAGAGTTCAACTTTCTTTCATCTAGGAGAGTTTGGAGATGTCCTAACTGCTCAATTCCTTTCTCTGGTTGATTTCATTGGTGGAGCACAGCCCTATGCCTGTGTCCGTGTCTCTGTATAACCCTTCCTTCTACTCACTTCCTTGCATGGGAATCTTTATTTCCCTGTGGTCTGACTACTGTCAGCAAGGGCTCTGCCTTGAATCCTATCTGCAAACATTTGCTCTAGTTCTTCCCCGAGATGACAGTGCCTGGTGGCGGAGCAGCATCATTAAGTTGGTTTTACTGTGGCCACTGTTACTTTTTAATTGTCTCTGGCCTCACACCCAGAGTGATGCAAGGCTGGGAGAGTACCCTTCATGAATGTTAAACAAAATAAAAATCAAGAGAGTGGATTTCAGATGTTCTCATCACACACACACAAGTACACACACAAAAGGTAACTCTGTGAGGAAATATGTTAACTAGCAAAACTATGGTAATAATTCCACTATATATGTGGATATCAAATTCATCACATACCTTAAATATATACAATTTTCATTTAAAAACTAAATAAGTAAACTATCTGTAGTTTCTCTCAGCACTAGACACTTGCCCTCCAGTTCACACCTGGCCAGGCACTGCCCTTGAATCCTGCTCATAGACACTGTGATCACTGACACCTGTTATCCCTGGGAATGACGCCCAGGGAACAGAAGGCTTGCAGCACTAGGAACATTTAAGAGATGAACTCTGAATGGGTCCATCGTATTTCTGCCTTCAGGGAAAACAAGTAGACACACAAGCACTCCCACAATACACACTCATAAGCAGCATGCCCCCAACCCAGAGCCAGCCATGAAGCTCACGTGCAGACTCTCATTCCATGTTATTAAGAGATAGGTTTGTTTTTGTTGCCCCTGTAAAAATTCTCTATTAGCCTCCATTCGACTGACAGGGCCATCAGCCCGACAGTGTCTCATTAGGGCATCCAAACCCACACTTCGGGAATGTTGATCATGCAGCTTGCCCTAAATAGAAAATGCTCAGGGTTTGGAATTACATCAGTTTGGCTTTAAATAAAGTTACTTCCCAGGTGATCTTAGGCAGGTCACCTTCTGGAGCTTTAGTCTTATCTGAGCAATGGGTATTATAATAAAAGTATCCAACACAGAGGGTTTTTGCCAAACACTAAATAAGCTATTACCAACAAAGGACTTGACACAAAGCCCAGTAAATGGCAACTACTTATAATGTCTCTGTGACCTTGATCAGATCTCCCAAGTTGAGATGATAGCTCTTACCCTGCAGAAGTATTTGCAAAACTTCATAGAGTTAAAGATATGTTGATTATAATAATAGTTATTATTATTCATTAAAAAGAGACTGCTTTTAGGGACTGTGGGACCATACATGCTATTTGAAAGCATCTAGATCCTCCCCACTGTATTGAATGAGTCACTTATTCATTCATTCATTCTAATGTTGTGCCAGACCATCCTGGGTTTGGGAGGGAGCAGGAAATCCACATGAATATGACCAGCACCCTGGCCCAGGGGCTCTCAGGCTAATGTGAGAGACAGAGAAGCACTCAAATAACCAAGCCCTAGTTCAGGGAGCAAGGATCCATTGTACTAGAGAAAGTCAAAGGAACCAAGCACTCATTTTTCTCACTCCTGTATCTTTTTGGGGTTCCCAGAGAATCCGTGACAGTTCTCTAAATGCTGCCTCTCCCAGGTGTTTCCAGGGGGTGCCTCTGTCTTTAGGAGAGGTGATTCTTAACATCCTCATCCCTCTCCTCAGAGAAGAATCGTACATTCTTTCAAAGGCTAGCAATAAGAAAGAGCCTTAGCCTGGGAATCAAGAAACCTGCTTTCTGGTTGAGTGGCCCTTGACCAAGCTGTTTGGCTTCTCTGAGCCCTGGGCTTTATCTGTAGAAGATGGGAAGCTAAGTACTGGTCAAGGTGACCTCTGGGGTAACATTCAAAGGCAATATACACATGTATTGAAACTTTATTTAGGCAGAAATATTTATCAGTCCCTTTCCATGCCCAGAGTTGTGCTAGTGTCTATGAGGGATGCAAAAAAGAATCAAATGGGCCAATCCCTGCCCTCAAGCTGCTCACCTTCTTGGGGACAAAACTTTCACAGATGACCTAGGCAGGCAATGAGAGAGTATCAGGACAGAGATCTAGTTCAGGACGTAAACTAGTTTTCTTCATATTGAATTTGACTTTTCCACTGAGTTATCTATTTACTCCAGAGATGTGTTTTCCGGATGTAAATAATTTTGTAGTATCCTGAGTCTTTCTATTTAAGCTGCATAGACCACCATGCCTTCCTCTGTCCTATAGTTTTTCTTTTGAGCAGGTGAGGTAAGGAATAGGCGAACAATCTGTAAACCGGAGTCTGAGAAGGTCTGGTGAGGCAAGAAGGGACCTGAGAACCGCCACAGACCAACCACTTCTCTGTGTAGACGGAGATCCTGCAGCACAGAGAACAGAGGTGTTTCAGGGAGTTCGGTGTGAGTCAGTGACAGAATGGGTGCTGGGACCTAGAACCCAGAGGCCCCAGCCACCAGACCTCATCTAGGCCTTCTCTCCATCCTTCATTATTGCTCTCATCCCCACTATAGAAAGTGAGGGGGTAGAGGGAGGGCATCTCTATTTGAGATAGCTCTTAGGTAAACTTAAAAACCTCATGGGCAGATACAATCAAATCTTAATTCCCCCACTTACCAAGTGAATGACCTCGAGAGGTCATTTAACTTCTCTCAAGTGTAGGATTGTTACTATCACCTTCAGGGCTTCTTTCCGTGGTCCCATTGTGCAGACTAAGTATCTGGCAGCGGCACCCAGCAAATGCCAGACAATGAGGCCCACTGTTGCCCATCAAGCCACCACAGGGACTAGCAATGCAGTAAGTGCTGCCCAAATCTCTAGCTAGATTTGTCCCCACAGATGTCAGCCTTGCACTGTGGGCCTTCAAGAGCTCTTCCTGGTAACCACCCATCCTGGTCCGCTGCGCCTGGAGCCTAGGCTTCAGTGAAAAGCAAGACAACCCCCCTCCTTATGCAATCACTGAGCAGCTTTTTACTGCCACATTAATTAACAATGAAGCAGATCATTGACATTAGCTTATAGGAGCTGAAAAATCATTAATAGTTCTTTTCACACCAGTTTTGGGAACATTCATTGTGATAAATCTCTATCTGAATGCCATTCACCCTCATTTTCATTTATCCCTAATGTGAGGATAGAGGCATTTTCTAGACAAATTGGGAATTAGAAGGGTCTAGCAGCTATCTTAGGTATACCTGGGACTAAGTAAATATTTTGAAGAGATGAATGAATTTTTAAAAATAGTTCAGCAAATGGAAAAGTAAATGAATGAAGCAAATCAGTTGTGGTTACAGGCACAGGATTTGGACTTATAATTCAAGCACTGATAGTCGCTGCTATCATCATCACCGCCATTATCCTCATTATAATCACCGTCTCAATAGATCCAACCTCATTATCACTCTCATCTCCATCCATCATCATCATCACCATCTTCTTCATGGTCCTTATCATGTTTCTCATTTTTTCCAAAGCTTTACAGACTTTGATCAAAGTTAATCTTCGTCCTTATTGGGAGTATCAGTTTCAGAAAAACAAAATGCTGTCATTTTTGTGTGTCTTTTAGAAACCTTTTATTTTGAAATAATTGCATTTCCAGACAGGATCCTTTATCCTGCAGTCTGCAGAGTAATTGATGCAGCTACTGTCATGTTGAAAGGTTTCCAGGGCCATGTGAATGGAGGAATGCGTGAGGGTGCAGACAGCTCTCCACTCCCCGGACCCCCAGGTCCTGGGACTGATTATCATGTTTGCCTTTAATCACAAATCAGCACCAAGATCCTTTGCTGGGGCTGTTGACTGCATAGCTGAGCTCAGTGGTACCTCCTTTGAAGGCTGTGGATGGACAGCTGTAGAGAAGGGCACCCTGGGGTCACAAAATGAGGAACAGATTCACATTCCTACCTTGGGTTTGCATTTAGCGCTGGGCCTCTCTGAGCCTCAGTTTCTTCACCTGCAAAATGGTATTTTTATAATCTCTTTCAGGGTGGCTGACACAATATAGGTGGTTGGTAAGATGTCAGATGACTTGGGGGAGGCCAACACGGTTATTGGACCTCCCTAACATGTCCTGTTAGGGTTCTAGCCCACCCTCCACCCCTTCTCCATCCCCGGGAGATATCTCAGCATCGGTGCCCTTGATTCTCAATAGATCTGCTCTCATGTAACAACGGTTGAGCCAAACCAGCCAGGTGGCCCCAGTACCCTCCTGTCCCACATGTACCTCTTTTACTCACTCAGTCCAAAGACAAAGGGATTTTCTTCTGAAGATGGCTTGTACTTTGAAAGCCAAAATGACACATGCAGTCGTGACACTCTAGGAGGTTCGTGCTCCAGAGAGCCTCGGATGTCCTCCAGTCCCAACCTCCGGATACATCATGAATGTCCAAATCCCACACTTCCTCTTGGATGCCCCCAGGGGTGCCTTGTCAGCATGCGATTATAATTCCTTATCTGTGGCTACTTCGATGGGTACCTCTTTCATACTCTCTGATCATTGCAGTAGAGATGTCCCAACTTTCAACTATGTTTCCCCCTCCCCCACCCTGGGACTTTCTCTGGCCTCTGAAACCTGCTTTGCCCATGCGTGGAGGAGGTCAGAAGTGACAAGCAGTTGCCATCCTCTGGGAGCACCCCTCTACCTGTGGTCGATGGGTGCTGGCAGATGAATACCACCCAGTTGTGTCACTTCTCAGGTGGGATACTTCAGAGAAGGCATCTGTTTGGGCCTCCTTCCCTTTCCTGTCTAAACCCCCATTCCTTCACCTATATATTCTCAGATACTACTTTCACTTGGATCCTTTTATTTTTTCTTCAGAGTTTGCTCCTGGGAGAACTTAAACACTAGGACACTAGTCCCAGATACAAGAGAAAACACTGGAGGAGACATGGCCACTGAGTCTCAGCCGTGGAAGGTCACTGAAGGAATAACAAAGTGGCCCTGCCTTCAGATACTTATATTCTTGGGAAAGAGGCTGGGAAATGCTCAAGTTCAGTGTGATGAGGGCTGTGTAGAAGAAAGGACTTCTTTTTGGGCCACTGTGAGGAGTCAATAATGTATATAAAATTTCAAGCATTCACTAAACTTCAGCAAACATTCGTTGAGTATCTGCTGTGTGCTAGGCTCTGGGCTGGCCCAGCAGGGATGCAAAGATGAATAAGACACATCCTCTGTACTTGAGACCACATGCCATATATTGGAGGTGACAGAGGCAGGAAAGGTCATTTGGACACTGTGTGATCTGTCATTGGTGGAGGTGTGCCGCTGCAGATGGTATCTTGGGAGCTCAGAGGAGTAAGACATGCACTCAGCACCAGTTTTCCCCCCTATTGAATGATCTCTGTGGGGTTAGGTCTAGCTCAGAGCTTGGCATAGAGTAGGTGCTCAGTTGATGTTGGTTGAAATAAACTGAGCAGATCAATGTGGGAGGAAGAGGCCTCTGACCACATGACTCCTTTGCCCACCTGAGGAACACCTTTCTCCTTATATCATCGATCTTGAGGCCCAAGTGGTTTGAACATTGTCAGTCATAGCAGATAACAGGTCAAAAATAGAAAGTTTGGGTCTTTGTTAATGCCAGGAAAAATTCACATTTATATTCCAAGGTTTTGAAGCAGTGAGAGGTGGGGTGAGGTGGAGGAATCAGCTACAAACTATTGTTCATGCGTGGCTGATATTTAATCAGTTTGTTGGGTCGTAATTGAGAATATAGCTCCAATGACACATAAATTCCAATGATCAAGCCAAAGCCAGTGAATCTTTCTCATTATTTATCTTACAGTACAGATAACCTTTTCATTATTGAAATATAATTGCCAAATGGGATAGTTAATATTAAAACAGAATTAGCAACATGAACTCAACATTTGGAAGGAAATTTCTAATAGTACTTTTTATGCCTGCAAAATTAGTGCTCAGTGTCAGTCTTACTGTAGTGTTAATTGATGGCTGAGGTTGCACGAGAGGCCGGTCCTAGCTGCCCAACTCTCTAGCAAGGGGCTTTTTGAACCTCCTGGATCCATAAGGTAGCCTGGTTTTATCTCTGCCTGAAAGATAAGAAGTGTTTTGCCCCAAGTGAGGGCCACCGTTGATCTGTTTGACAAAGAAGTGAGTTCTGAGAAAGGGATAAGGAATCCAAGGGCATGAAAAGATGAGTGGGTCCGGCAGACTCCACAGAGCTGAAAGGCTGACAGAGTGGGAGGCTACCTAGGTGCCAGGTGGCAGAGGCCTCCACGCAGTCATTACCTTTCACCTTTGTTCCCCACCCCCTCGCCTCTGCAGGCTGACCTTTCAAGAGACCACTCAAGTCTCACTGCTAAGAATTCTCTCGAGCCTCAAGGCTGGTTTGGAGGAGGGGGGTACCCTTGGCATTCCTCACCTTCCAGCACTTCTTTCTAATTCCACATTTTAATGGTGTGCTGTCTGTGTTTTCGCCTCCCTCAATCCCCTCTCCCTCAATCCCCTCTCCCAGGCCTGGGAACTTGAGCACAGTGACAGTATCTTATTCGTCTTCGAATTTTGGGGCTCCTGGCTTAGAACCTGTACTTAGTACAGAACACAGTACATAGAAGGTGATCAATAAATAGTCACTGAAGTTATAAAGAAATGGGAGCGGGGGGGATGTGCTTTATGAACAAAGTAGGGAGAACTTCCTCTTCGAGGCTTTCTGGAAGAGGTGACATTTGAGTAGGAATTTGAAATATGGAGAAGACAATTCTACCTTTTCCAGCAGAGTCAGCTGTTATGGCTAGCCAAGGAGAAATGGCGCCCCGGGGGGGTTTTGAGGTGCAAGGGCTTCAGAGGGGGTGGGCTGTTCTCTCTGTGACCTCCATTGGAAGTCCTTTTTGTCCCCTATCCCTGAAAAAGTGAGGGAATGGAGTTTCGGGATGGTACTCAGGTCATTGTGTCCTGACTCCTGCGCTGACTTCCATCCATGCCCCCTGCCTTTCTGTCTCCCTGTACCAGACTCTGGTCTAGGCCCTGGGTGCTAGTGAAGGGTCTAGCCCTTGGATGCATTTGCTGTCTTCAGTACACCCAGGCAATGAACTTGGAGCCAGCTGCTTACACAGAGGCATGGAAGTGTGCGGGGAAAGTAGGCACTCCAGAAAATGCGTCTGGATCTTTTTTGTAGACGCTTTCTTTCACTTTCCCATGAGCCACCTCCCAACTACTGCTGCTGGATCAGGAGTCCCCCCAGGAGAAATCCAAGTGATGAGGGGGGTGAGTGTAGGAGTCTGCATTCCAGGCCGTAAGACCCTGGGCAAGCCCCAAGACCCTGGGCAAGCCCCATCCCCTGTCTGGGCTTCAGCTGTCCTCTCTGTGAAGAGAGGTGGACTAACTCCCTTCCAGAGTCCTGCCAGCCCTGTCATTCTAAGACTGTCAGTTTGAACGTCTGGCTTTTAAAAAAAGCCATCAAAGAACATGTGGATTAGCTTGGTTGGAGTGAATCACCACCATGCCTCGCCCCGGCCCTGCTCAAATCTCATGTCACATATTAAACTCATTCTGAAAATAAGGGGAGGGGAGGTCTCCAGGAACAAGCAAACCCATTCCAAGCAATCTCTCTCCGGCCACTCTTTCTTCTCCAGACAGAGATGAGCACATTGTTTCAATCAGGCCTGTGTTCCATTTCCTTATCTTAAAACTATCCTCTGCCACATTGTAAATAATCAGCTTCCTGGTGAGCTAGGCCAGGCATGCATGTGTGCACAAACGCCTGTGCCTGGTGTGTCTGGGGGTGGCAGAGGGGGTCTAGGCAGCAGCCTTGATCCTTAAGCAACCCAAGTGAGTGAGGTGTGCCCTCGCCCATCACATGAAGTGTGTGGCTATTGGCAGGAAAGCCTTAGGTTAGGTGGCTCTATTTGGTGTCCAAACTGGGACACTTCTCAGAGTAAATGGGGCCACTGTTAATAATTACACTATTGCAACAGGCATAGACCAGAACCATCCTGGGCCAGCTGGAACATGTGATCATCATGTAGGGCTCTGGCATAAGAAATACCTAACATTAGGAGCTTCCTATATTCCAGGGTCACCCAGTTCATCTTCTGCCTGTGCCTGAGGCTGTCCCATGGCATTCAGCCAAGTGGTTTCCTAGCCCTAGCTCCCAGTCCCCCTGAGGACGAGGACGACTGTGTCCACCACCACCACCATATGCGGGACCTGCTGCATAATTTGTGGAACCCAGTACAAAACAAAAGTGCAGGGCTCCATGTTGAAAGATTATTAAGAATTTTAAGACAGCAGCAGAGGGGCACCTGGGTGGCTCAGTTCGTTGAGCGTCTGGCTTCAACTCAGGTCGTGATCTCGCAGTTAGTGGGTTCAAGCCCCACGTCGGGCTCTGTGCTGACAGCTAACTCAGAGCCTGGAGCCTGTCTTGTGTGTCTCCCTCTCTCTCTCTGACCCTCCCTTGCTCACGTGCACTCACGCTCTCTCTCTCTCTCTCTCTCAAAAATAAATAAAAACATTTTTAAAAAAAAGATGGCAGCACAGAGTTCTAGGTCAAATGTGAGCCCTTCTGAGCCCAGAGTCCTCTATGGCACCCCAAGTTCAGGAAGCCAGCCCTACTCCCCACGCAGCCTGTATTCACGATGGAATTTTTCTCCTTCCTGCTATACAGCAGGCTTCAGTGCTTGCTACAGTTTTATTTCTAGTTTAATTTCTTGAGTATGAAATACATGCACACAGTTTGAAAGTCAAACAAGATAAAATGGAACATGATAAAAAATTTTATTTCCACCCCTTCCCCTGCTTCCTGCTCAGTTCTCAGCAGCCCTTATCCCCCTCCCATAGGTAACTCCTTCTGGGTTTCTATGTATCCTTCCAGGATTTCTTTAGGAGACACAAATATGTACTTTTACCTTTCTCCCGTTTTTAAAATCTAAAGTTTGCATATTTAATAGACCTTCCATGCCTTGTGTTAGAACATTCTTCGTGGTATCCAGTGGTGATTTGCTTTATTATAGCTGCTCCCACTGATTCCCCTGTGGAACCCCACAAAACAAGGCCATTTCTTCATCTCTGGTAAAACCCCTCATACATATGAAAACAGAAACCAATTCCCTACCCATTTCACGTCTCTCAGCTTCAGCTTCTTTTATCCAGACTGTTCCTTCAGCCTCTCCTCACAGGGTAAGGGGTCTGGGCCACTCTTGCTTGTCCATGACTTTCTGAGTATGTGGGGCCCAGAATGGGCCAACTGATCTCCCAGGGGCAGTCTGTCATGCTCGAAGTAGAGAGAAATTGATCTCTCCCATCCTCCTAGCGACCCCACCCCTGTGGATGCAACTTAATGGTAACAATAGCCCCCATGGGAATTTACTGTGTGCCAGGAACCATGTGCACACCTATACATAACGACTCTATGAGGTAGATCTTATATTACCCCTTTACAGATAGAGCATCCGAAGCTCAGCAGGTAAATGTGAAAGGAAGGATCCAGACTCAGACCCTGTTCTTGACCAGTCCACAGTTACACCCCTTCTTGCATTCACCTTGGGGTCTCTTGGTGACTCCAGTAAGGGACTGGCAGCTGAATGCTCCCCCCAGAGACTTACGCAGATATATGATATTAACTAGGATTTCATTCACCTAGTTTTTCCTGGGCATGGGGAGTACTGTCTATTTTATTTTCTCTCCTGTCACTTAACGGTTCCCTCCTTGACTCTCAAAGTGATCTCATCCATTTCTATGCTTTAAATACCCGTCACATTTATATCTTCAGCCCCCACCTTTCCCCTAAATTCCACACTTCTATCTCCAGTCATCTCCTGACATCTCTAGTTGGTTGTGTAGTGAGCCTCTCAAACTTACCATAACTCATGATCATGACCTCAAGGCCTGTATCTCCCCAGATTCTTCATCATCTCAGCAAACAAAACCATCTACCTGTTTGCCTAAGTTAAAAACCTATGTCACCTTTGATTCCTTCCATTTTTTAAGCTTCCATATCCAAATCAATGACAAGTCCTATTGGCTCCACCTCCAAAAAAACAAAACAAACAAACAAACAAACAAAAAAACAAAACAAAACAAAACAAAAAAGAAACCTATCCCAAATCCGTCTTTCAGTGTATCTCTACTCATAGCCCTAATCGAAGTCCCCATGGTCTTTCATCTGAACTACTGGGATATCCTGTTTCCTCTTCTCCCAATTCCCGCTCCGTCTCCTATACAAAAGATCTTTGAAAGATAGAAACTGGAACATTGTTATGTTTCTGCTTAAAACCCTTTTATGGCTTCCCTTCATTCCTAAAATAAAATCCAGAGGTTTACTATAGCCCAAGAGGCTCCCCAGGGTCTGCAGTTTCATCTGGCTTGTTTCCTGCCAGTCTCCGTACCCCACCCGAGCCACACTTGCAGTTCTTTGGACACATGAAGCTCACCCTTGTTGCCCTTTACACATGCTGCTCCCCTCCTGGAATGCTCTTCCATCTACTTGTGGCATTCTTTGCTCCTCTCATTCATTAGGCCTCAACCTAATTGCCATCTCAGAACTCTTCTGACAACATGATCTGAATTAATGTCTTGGTATTCTCTCTCAGGTTGTCTTGTTTCTTTATGTGCATCATAGCACTTATGGACTTTTTTTTTTTTTGGTTGTCTGCTGTGTTTCCATGAATTGCATGTCTCCTCACCACACTATAAGCTCCGTGAGGGCAGAAACTGTATCTCTTTCATTCAGCGTGGAATCTCCACCTGTAAGTATGGTGCTGGACACGGCAAACTCAAATGCTATGGGATTCTTTCCCCTATTTTGTTTGGTTCTTTACCATAATAGACAATGCTAGAAAGCTGCAGTATAATTTTTATTGCATGTTGTTTAATTGAATAGGTTTTGCACCATGGGGGAGTTGAACAATAAAGGTATTTCTTAGAATACACACACACATACACAGTAACTGGCTTTTTTCTTATGGAATCGTGGGGGTAGCTTTCCCCCATATGTGGGTGATCCACAAATGAGATGGGAAGAGGTGGCCCCCAGTAGTCCTCACAACCTGTGGAGGCAGTGGAGCATCAAATGATTACAGTGGTTCCTGGCACCACTCAGTGCAACAAAAGTGTTTGCAGTTGTGGTGGCTTAGACCATGGACTCGGTAATCATTATCATGTGCTGAGCTTCTTACGTCTATTTTCTCCCTACAGCCTAATGAGGTATTTTAATTTCGGTTCAGCTCAACAAATGTTTCCTGTGTCTACTACTGTGGAATGAGGCAGTGAAATAAGTGCAGCGGCAGAGATACGTGAGTGTGTCAGCATCAGGGCAAGCTTGTGCATATGTCCATACGTCAGAGTATGTGTGAGTGTGCCTGTATGTCAGAGCGTGTGCTATGTATGTCCGCATGTCAGGGTATATGTCAATATACCCGTATGTCAGCGTATGTGTGAGTGTGTCAGTATGTCCGCATGTCAGAGTATGTGTATGTTGGTATGTCCATATGTCAGCATATATACAAGTATGTCAGTATGTCAGAGTGTGTGCATGTATTAAGTATGCAGAGTATGTGTGAGTATGTCAGTATGTTCATATGTCAGAGTATGGGCACGTATGTCAATATGTCTACATCACAGTCTATGTCACTATGTATGTCAGAGTATATGTTAGAGTATGTGTGAGCATATCTATCCATGTCTGCATTTCAGAGTATGGCTGAGAATTTCAGAGTAGGTGTGAGTTTGGACATATATACATATATGTCAGAGCATGTTGAGAGTATGGCATTAAATCCATATGTCAGAGCATGTGTATGTCTGTATGTCTGTATGTCAGCATATGTGTGAGTGTGTCAGAACATGTCAGTCAGAGTATGGTTGAAGCCCAGTGAGGGGCCATGAACCCCAGGGACAGCTGTCTGCAGACCCACTACCGTTAGCCTCCTGGTTGTAAAGTTTGGGCACTTGACCAAGGCTGCACTATGGCTCTCTTGCCCACCTTCGCCCACCTTCTTGTCTCCCAGAGCCTGCTTCCTCTGTGGTTATAGCTCAGTTTGCAAATGACAAACAGAAGGCGGTTCTCCCTGCAAAGAGTCCTGCTCTCTCATCACCCAGGACCCTGAAACTGCTGCCTCTCATTGTCTAAGCAGAGCCCTGGTGGCCACTGTGCACTTAGGCCATTTGGGGCCTAATGAAGTGAGCAGGCATTTCCCTGCCCTGTGCCTGCAGCAGTTTCTGACTGCTGAAGGCAGACAGTAAGGAGAACCATTTCCATTGATTAGAATGCGCATGTGCTGCGTTGGTTTAGTTTGAGGGCATTTTGGAAAAGCGCAGTCCTAGTGGGCCTTAATTCGATAATAAATGAATAGACAAATGGATTCCAAAGTTCAGGGGACAGGAAGGGGACCAGCAGATAGAGGCCCCCTCTCATGTTGCTGGTGAGCTGTGGGGAAGAGAGAACAGGTCGCTGGGCCGCAGTTCCTAAGGCTCTGTTGGCTCAGGCATCCTGTGGGGTAACACTTAAGTTAGCTGCTGAGCAAAGGGGCAGCTTTTCATTACAGTGAAAATGGCCCAAGCATGAGTCCCAGACTTGCCCACTTCTTCACTATCAGTTCTTCCAACAAATATTTATGGGTCATCTGCTGTGTGTGGGGACTGTCGTAGGCAACTGGGGATACAAGCAGCAAAACCCTGCCCTCACGGACAGATAAATAAAATAAGATTGTCATAGAGTGTGCTGGGTGGTAAAAGAGAATATAGGGCAACATAAAATAGAAAGGGGGCAGTCTGGAACAGCAGGTAGGAAGGTCAGTGGGGAGGGCAGTCTCAACTTTAAACCGAGTGCTTAGAAAAGTAAGTTAGGGGTGCATTTGAGCAAAGAACTAAAGGTGGCAAGGGGGTCAGTCATCCAGGAGAGGAATATCCCCAGTGGGGGCACACCAATGCAGAGACCCTGCAGCAGGAGCATGGGGAGGGAGACAGCCAGGAGGCCAATGGGGCAGAAGTCATGGAGCAGCTAGATCACGTAGGGCCCTGGGGCCACTGTCGGGGCTTGGTGTGGCTGGGATTGAGGTGAGGAGGCTCTGGCGTATTGGAGTATTCCCTCGCCTCTGATCGATGAGGATGCATTTCACATGAGATAGCAGATGCATGGCATGCATAGAGCAGCTGCCTCCACCTTCAACTGCGGCAGACAGCACTGACTGATTGTAGCCCTATTTCCCAGTGGGCCTGACTTGGACCTGGAGTCTTACTCACCCAGCCCTCCAGGAGTTCCCCGGGTTTCTCCAAGTTGGCACTCCAGCAGAAATGCTGGGTTCTACTTGCTCCCCGCCATGTTTGAACCAGGCCTGCACTGACAGGGCAAGGAGAAAGGCATCAGACCTGGCGCCTGGCCCAGATAGCGCGGTGGAGGAGAGCTGGGTGGGGAAAGAGTGGTCAAAAAACAGCAACAGGACAAGTCCGATAATCACAGTAGAGACACGAGGTGATTAACTCTGCCTGGGGGAGCGGGGGTCATGGACAGCTTTCCCGAGGGGGTGACTTATGGGACACTGTGAAGGCAAGGTAGACTTTTATCAGTGTGAAAGAGTATAATGGCCTGAGGGCACAGCATGAGGACTGCAGAGAGGCCAGAAGGGGTGGGGACAGTCTGGTATGGCTGCTCCTGTTGAAGGATATAAGGGGAGGAGTTAGGGAAGGGCTTAATCAGAGCTCTGTGTTCCCTGATCATCTGCCATGCCCCGAATGTCCACGTGCAAAGAGGCACAGGAATGGAAACCACATCCGCTATGCTGGGATCATGCCAGTTATGGAAGGAAACAGACCCCACAGTTTCAGAGGCTTATGTAAATATATCTTATCTACACATCATTTTGATGCAGTGTTCCGGGTAGGCAGTCGACATTTCCTAATGCCAGGGATGATTCAGAGACCCAGACTCCTTCAGTCTTATGGCTCTTCCTTTTCCGAGAGCTTCAGAGTCATCTGCAAAATAGGGAAAAAGGGGGAAGAGGCAGACCTGCTTCCTAACCACCTGGACTGAGAAGGTGTTCAGTTCCCTAGGTGAGATCCAGTGCCTTGGCCCCACCTGGTAAAAGGGGACCTGGACAATGTAGTCCTTAGCTGGGCAGCCACGAGTCCAGACTCGGGATGGGAGAGCATACGTGCGAGGGACAGTTAGAGTCTCTCCTGCGTGAATACGCCCGAAACTCAGTAAACAACTGCCTTGTACCTCCTGAACCTCATTCAGCATGGCAAAGTACATTGACAATACGAGTTATAGTTCTCCATGTTTTCAGAAGGCTTTATCATTTCTCAAGTACCTGAAGATGATTCAGATTGATAAGCCTCTATTAAGCACCTATTTTATGTCAGAGAGCAGAAAAACTCTGCCTCAGTTTCCTTCTCTGGAAATCAGGGGAAATGCTCTCCAGGGCAGGATTGTCACAAGGATTAAATGAGGAATTGCCTGGCATGTAGGAGGTATGAAGTTAGCACCAGCGCCCGTCTCCTCTTCCTTTGAGCTTTGCCAGGAGAGATCCTATGGGTAGGTGGGATGGGCCAGCAGCCATCTCTCTTCTTTAGGGCCTTGGCTCTACAAACCTTGTCCTCCTGCAGGGAAAGGAGTCTACCTGCCAAGGCAGGGACCTAACAGAAAAGCTGAACCAACAGGAGTTAAAGACAGAGGCAGCCCTCCCAGTGACCTCTCTGGCTCTCTGAATCAAAGATCTGAAAACTGTGCTATAGAATTCAACCTCATGTTCCCTGGGACGGAGGAGCTGGCTTTGCATGCTGTGGGTCTTCGCTCCTCCCTGCTCCTCTGAGGGCTGGTGGCTCGATGACTGTTTGTCATGAGGGCTATGGCAGGCCACCTGGCTGCTGCCCCACTGACTTTTTTACAAAGATACATGAGTGGAAAATCTGCTGGGGGTCCCTCTCAAGAAGAGGGTTTCCTTGAGAGGAAGGAAACAGAGGGAGGAACGTTGACCAGAATTTGGTTTCATGAATCAGGACAGAGTCTGATTCATGAATGACAGTCAGAGTCATTGGACTTTTGAAAAGGCAATAAAAAAGAGACGGTCAAGGTACCCTTCCTGGGGAAATGGTCTGTTTGGCTTCATGGTTAGTGGCTGTGCTATTGATTTCAGTTGTGATATTCATCTAAATTATATTCCTTTCTGACCATAAGTTTCTCCCAACCTTCAGGGCAGTGAGGAAGCATTAGCATCAGGCACTAGACTGACTTCCCAAAGCTGGACAGGGGCTGCCAAGCAAGAAGTCTGCAGGCTTCAGCCAGAGTTCTGGCCAGGATTTCGCCACAGATTCTGCACTTCAGAATGTAGGCACATAGACTGAGGACCTCAGGGAGGTCAGTCTTGGAAGAAGGTCTTATAGAAGCAAGGCAGCCCTGGCCTACAGGGGCCTTATTCAGGTGACCATAACAGACATCCAGAAATAGGACTGTATTAGGTTCTCCAGAGAAACAGAACCTATAGGATTGATGGATGGATGGATGGGTGGGTGGGTGGATGGATGGATAGATAGATAGACAGACAGACAGACTGATGGGAGGGAGGGAAAGAGAGAGAGAAAGAGGGAGGGAAGAAGGGAGATAGACTGATGGGAGGGAGGGAAAGAGAGAGAGAGAAAGAGAAGGAGGGAGGAAAATAGATACATAGATGCATGGATAGAAAGAAAGAAAGAAAGATTAATTGATTTAGTATAAGGAACTGGCTCATGGAATTATGGAAGCTAAGAAGTTCCATGATCTGCTGTCTGTATGCTGGAGACCTAGGAGAGCCAGGGTAGTTCCTGTCTTAGACCAAAGACCTGAGAACCAGGAGGCCAGTGGTATCATTCCCAGTTCAATGTCCCAGCTCAGGCAGTTCGGCAGAGGGAGCAAATCATCCCTTCCTCCGCATGTTTGTTTCATTCATGCCCTCAGGAGGAGTGGCTACTGCCTGCCCATCTATTCTGGGGAGGGCAATCTGCTTTACTCATTCTATGACTTCAGATGCTAATCTCATCCAGAAATACCCCCACAGACATACCCAGAAATAATGTTTGAATATTTGGGCACCCCATGAACCAATCAAGTTGACATATAATATTAACCATCACCAGTTGGGGTGCCTGGGTGGCTCAGTCGGTTAAGCGTCTGACTCTTCACTTCAGCTCAGGTCATGGTCTCAGAGTTGTGAGATCAGGTCCTGTGTTGGGTTCTCCACTGGATGTGGAGCCTGCTTGGGATTCTCTCCCTCTCGCTCTCTCCCTACCCCTCCCCTGCTTGCAGGTGCACATGCTCTCTCACACTCTCTCTCACTTTCTGTATATGAACCATCACCATACCAAGGCCAAAACAGGTTTCGGGGCTGTTTGGGAATCCAACGTAAGAGCTTTATTAGCAGAAAGAAGACCCTGGAAGGACACAGTTGGCCCTGTAACTCAGATTCAAGGAATACTTCAGTGGTCCAGGGGCTGATCTAACAGGAGCTAGAATCAGAGTGGTGGTTAGCCAGAAGGGAGCAGGCAGGGGCAGGTGAAGTGTCCTCCAAGGAGCAGAGCAGGTCAGACTCTGTAGTTGGGCCCATCTGTGGTGAACTCTCTCAGGCAGAGGACAGAAGATAAGATATTCACTGAAGTTTGTCTCTTTCACATGGAGAGAAATTTTTAAAAAGAGAATATTCTAATTGAGTTTAAAGAGGGTGGGACACATCCTTACTAAGGATGAGCTTTATAAAGAAGGAAACATGCCTACTCTGTGTCAGACATTCTACCATGTGCTTTATTTCTCATGGACAATTGCATGACCCATTGTAGCGATCAGAAAACTAAGGCCCAGAGAGGAGAAGTAAGTTGTCCAAGGTCCCACAGCTAGTTAGAGGCAGAGCCTGACTCCAAAGCTTGCCTTCTTTATTCCAAACCACATGGGCAAGGTGCTGAAGTGGAGCCTTGTGCTGAGATCTTTGATTGGCCTTCCTGTGCTTTGCTGTCACCGGGTAGACCAGAGGAAACTTTCCCGTGACAGTGTAAGACAGACAGTGTAAGCCTAATAGTGTCTATTAGGACACTAATAGAACAAAAGAAATGCAAATAATTGATACACATATGAACAAAACGTTCTACCTTACTGTTAATCCAAAAATGCAAGTTAAGGGGCACCTGAGTGGCTCAGTTGGTTAAGCATCAACTCTTGGTTTCGGCACAGGTCATGATCTCATGGCTTGTGAGTTCAAAGCCCGCATTGGGCTCTGTGCTGACAGCATAGAGCTTGCTTGGAATTCTCTCTCTCTCTCTCTCTCTCTCTCTCTCTCTCTCTCTCTCTCTCTCTCTCAATAATAAACTTCAAAAATGCAAGTTAAGACACATGAGATGACATTTGTATTTTGCAAAGTAGTAGATACACTAAAAACTAAAGATCTCGGTGTTGGCAAGAGTGTAGTAATATACACATTCTCATGTAAGGTCGATGGAAGTGTAAACTGAGAGCACCTTCAGGGAAAGCAAGTTGGCCATATGTATCAGGACACTTTAAAATATGACATCCTTGATCCAGTAATTCTACTTCGAGAACTGTATTTCAAGGAACTGATTGGAAATATGAGCAAAACTTTATGTTCCCAGATGTTCACAGTGCCATTATTTATAATAAAAAAAATCAGAAACCGCCTCCATATCCAACAATATGGAAAACAGTACTACTTTATGGCATATCTACCTAATGGAACATTATAAAGTTACTTAAAATGAGGTCTACAAAGCAATTGTCATGACCTCGAATGTTTATCATAAAACGTTAAAGAAAAGTTATAAAATTGTGTCATAGCTGTGTCCAAACTATGTCAAAAATATATGTGCATATATAACAACGTGAACAATAGTATTGAGTGAATGATATCATTACAGCTCATTTTCTTTATTTCAAACTTTTTATTATTTATTTTTAAAATGTGTGTTTTTAAAGAACGGAAGGGAAGAAAAGTTTGCTAGCAGCCAGAATGGGTAGAACCCATTTGTCTTTGCAATCACCAGGGACCGCCTGCTAAGGAAGCCCGTTAAACCAAGGGAGGCAGAGCCCCTGTGCTGAAATCGCCCCGTCTCTGGAGCATATTTTTTCTTTACTGAGGAAATTGCTTTCTATAAAACCAGCTCTCTGACACCTCCGAGTACCAGGGAACCATGCAAGCCCGCTTTCCTGGGGACATTCTCTAATGGGGAACTCCATCACGTTCCAGCTTGGCGCGTCCAACAAATCCCAGCCAGCCATAAAAATTTTTAGCACCCTGTATGCAAGACTGATTGCGGCGGCCTCATAAAAATCCCATTCACCGAACACGAGCTGCAGGTCTAAAACTCTGGACTCCCCTGCTGTTTGAAACCCAGTGGCATGGCGCATAGCTAAGTGATGCCTGGTAGAACTCCACACAACAAGTCAGGACTGGATCTCAGGCAGAACGAGTAAAAAGCCGGAAGAAAATGGGCCTGTGCAGACGCCGCAGTGTACAGTCATGGCAAAGAGCCGCCTTCTTGCTGCTCTTTCAGGCAGGGTAAATGGACTTGGCTGAGCAAGGGAGAGGAGTTAGGGATGATGGTCAGCCTTTAGGAAGGGAAAGGGGGCTGTGAGGCATGCAGGTGGAGGAGTGAGCTGTGGAGGCATCCTGCCCTAACACTTCGGCTCACTGGGGATGGGTGCACCCCCTTCCTATCTGTCCCCAGGTGCACAGGCTACTCGACACCCCTGTGCCCTCTGGGGGTAGGTTTCAACACCCCTCCAACAGAGGCCAGATGACCACAGTTTGGGTCAGGAGCTCATTGCCTACACGCAGCTTGCATTTCTTCAGTTATGGAGCCCTGATACCCAGTACAGCTGCTGCTTTCCACGCTCACCGGGGTCCGGGAGGCCTGGGTTCTACCCATTCAGCTTTGTCACGCTGGACAAGGCACTTCCGTGGTCTGTGTCTCAGCTCTGGTTTTCTCATCGGTAGCATGAGAATAATGAAATCCTATCCCCCCGCCGACCCCCCGCCACTCCACGCACACATCCTTTCTACCCATCATATTAAAAATGTTATTGTAAAATATTTCAATGCCCTCATCAAGTAAAATCATTCAAATGCCACTTAAGAACTCATCGTTAAATCTCTAAGAGAAAAATTGTTCCATTGTTTCTTTGCACTGAATTCTCTGTAACCCTATTCTCCGTTAACAAAAGATCACAAAGTTTCTAAATTTGGCTAATTCATATCACAGGCCTTACACATCCTGGGTGGCTTTGGGTAACTTACTTCACCTCTCTGAGCCTCAGTTCTCTCATCTGTGAAATAAGAATCATGCCTGCATTTTTTTATGGTTTCTGACACTGAACATCAGCCCACTTAAAGGCCTCTAATAGGTACAGTACTACCCACTTTCTTGGGGTTGCAACTTCTAACTGAATGGAGAAAGAGACATATTTATAAGGGAGGGAAAAGGGGGATTAGAACAGCTTTCTGACTTCCTCCACAAGTATTCCTTTCCCAGGAGAGAGACAGCTGCCCCATCATCTGGTTACTGCCAGCCATGCTTTGTTAAACCAGGAGAGGGTTGAAGAGGCTTCATATTTCTTCTTCTTGTTGATTTCCAGTATGTGATGAAAGGAGACACCCTGTATGATTTCAATTATTTTACATTTATTGATGTTTGTCTAATGGCCCAGCATATGGTGGATCTTGAGAATGTTCCATGTTTGCTTGAAAAGGACGCGTCCGACAGTCTGTCGGTAGATTGTTCTGTAAATGTCTGGTAGGCCCAGTGATTTTACAGTGTTGTTCAGGTCCTCCATATCCTCACTTGATTCCCTGTCCAGTTTCCTATCAGTTGGGGAGAGTGTGCTAGTGAAATCTCCAATTATTATTGTTGAATTGTCTATTTTTTCTTTCAGTTCTCTCAGTTTTTAATTCATGAATTTTGAGGCTTTGTCGTTAAGCATATATCCCTTTATAACTGTCATATTTTCTGATATGTCGGCTCTTTTATTAGTATAAAATGTCCCTCTTTGTTTCTAGAGATAATTCTTGTCCTCGTTCTATTTAATATTAGAGTAGCCACTCCAGCTCTCTTTTGGTTTTTGTTTTCATGGTTGTTTGTTTGTTTGTTTGTTTGTTTTTTACATTCAACCTGTGTGTGTCTGACAATCTAAGGTATGCCTCCTGTAGATGGCATATCATTGGATCTTGCTTTTTTATCTGGTTTGATGACATCCACCTTTTGTATGGGTTATTTCAACCATGCACATTTAATATCATTATGACTATTATTCTATTTATATTTGCCACATTGCTATGTTTTCTTATATGTCCCTTGTCTTTTTTATTCCCGTGTTCCCACTCTACTGCCTTTTTATGTGTGTTCAATAAAGATTTTTAGATTTTAATTTTTTTTTGATTGTTTTAACCATAGTTTAAAGGATTTTTTAGTGGTTCTAGGGATTATGGTATGAATCTTAAATTATCATAATCCACTTTAGATTAATACTAACTGAATTCCAGTAAGATTTAGGAACTTTATTCCAAGATGACAGTCCCTTCCTCCCTTCTTTATGCTATGATTGAGATATATAGACACATAGATACATAGGCAGATAATATATTATGTAAATAATAAACCTAAATTCAGTGTTAGAATGATTACTTTACACAATCTTATGTTTTCAAAAGATATTAAGAAGAAATGAGAAAATATGTATTTATTGATTTTTTATATTAACCCACATGTTTTCCATTTCTGATGCTCCTCATGTCTAACTAGAATTGAGTATCTATCCTGGCATCATTTCCTTTCAGGTTGAAGGACTTCATAAGGCAGATCTCCTAGCAATGGATTCTCTTCATTTTAGTTGCTCTGGGAATGTCTTTATTTTGCCTTTACTTTTTAAGGAGAGTTTTGCTGGATGTGCAATTTTTGGTTGACAGTTATTTTTCTTTCAGTTCTTCTGTCCTCTGTTGTTTAAGGTGAGAAGTCATGGGGTGCCCGGCCATCTTGGTCTGAAGGACATGTGACTCTTGATCTCAGGGTCATGAGTTTGAGTCCCATGTTGGGTATAGAGATTATTAAACAATAAATAAATAAATAAACTAAAAAAAAATGAGAAATCAGACTTTTTTTCTTTTTCTTTTTCTTTTCTTTAAGATTTTGTCCTTGGCTTTAACAGTTTGACAATGATGTGTCTGTGTATGATTCTCTTTCCATTTATCTTATCCAGGGTTCACTGAATTCCTTAGATGTGTAGATTAATATCTTTTATCCACTTTGGGGTCATTTTATCTGTTATTTCCCCAACATATTTTCTGTCCCTTCTCTCTCTGCTCCTTCTGAGGCCCACAGTATATGTTTCCTGGTATGCTTCATGTTATTCTACAGATCTCTGACATTCTATTCCTTCTTCTTCAAATGTTTATCTTCCTGATCTTCAGATTGTATAATTTATGTTGATCTATCTTCAAGTTCACTGAGCTTTTCTTTAGCCATCTGGAGTCTGTTCTTGAGTTCCATAGTGAATTTTTGTTTTAGTTATGTACTGGATTGCTCTAGAATTTCATTTTGGTTCCTTTTTAGAGTTTCTGTCTCCTTGTTGACATTCTATATTTGTTGATTAATTGTCACCATGCTTTCCTTTAATTCCCTAGACATGATTTCCTTTAGATCTTTGAACATTTTTTTAGTGGCTGCTTTGCAATATGTATCTGCTAATGAAAACATTTAGGGTCACTCTCAGTTTCCGTTTTATGCTTTTGCTGCTGATAACTGGGTCATACTTTTCTGTTTCTTTGTATGTCTTGTAATTTTGTTGCTGCTGTTATTGTTGAAAATTGGACATTTTAGTTACTATATTGTAACAACTCTCAGTTCTGGCTTTCTCTCCTGATGATTGTTGTTACCACTCTTTTTTTCTTGTTGTTGTTGTTGTTGTTGTTGTTGTTTCTGTGTTTAGAAAATGCCTATGTTAAATCTCTGAAATCTTTCTTTCCCACAGTGTGGCCACTGGTGTCTCTGGTTATTTTTCATTATTGCTTTTTAAGCTGATGCCTGCATAGCTTCGTGGTGAGTCAGTGAAGTAATTGAACATAGATTATGCTCAAACACATCAAGCCATGTGTGGGGGAGGGGAAGAGAGCACATTCAAAATCCAGATCACCTTTAAGTCTGTTCCAGCTTTGCTTTTCACTGGGTCCTTTTGCAACTCCTCTGTGCCTGCACATACCTTCAGGGATGGCCAGGAGTATGTGGACAGCTTGGGCCTTCTTTGATCTCCACTGTTCATTCACATCTCAGCCAAGAATATGCTTACCCCAGTGACAGAGCCAATGGCCCTCTCTACTTGCCTGCCGCCAAGGAGCATCACTGCCACTGATAGTGTCACTGGCCATGGGTACCACTTGCTGCTCTCAGTCAACTGCCCCTTCAACCTCACCAGCCAAGCTGACAATCTTCATGGTAGAACCTCTGTGCTGTGGAGGATGGGAAGAGCCCAAGAACACCATGGAGTCCCAGGGTTCTTACCTAGAATCAAGCAGTGTTCCAAGCATAAAACACCTCTGAAATTGTTCTGAGAATGTCACATATTGCCTTTGGTCAATTTTTAGACTGTTGAAATGGTTGTTTTCATCACTATTGTTCAATTTTATAGTTCCTTTTAAGGGGAGAAGATTTTCCAGCCCCCTCATTCATCCAGAGCCAGAAATACCTCCTATAGTTTCTTTTATATCCCTGGTCTCATTTGATCCTAACAACTTCTAAGTGAGATAGGCAAAGCAAGTGTTCTTTGTCCCATTTCAAAGATAAGAAAAGGAAGCTCAGAGAGGTCCAGTGACTTACTCAGTGTCATCCAGCTTGAAACCAGCTGCAACAAGGCTCCATCTTGATTTTCTAGATCCCACTGTCTTTTCTACTATACCATGGAGGCTGGATGATAGTCCATGTCCTTGCAATGAGCAAGAAAGCTATCTTATTGTGCTCTGGATGCTATAGCAAAATACCATAGACTGGGTGGCTTAAACATTGTACCCTTATTTCTCATAGTTCCAGAGGCTTGAAGTCCAAGATCAAGGTTCCAGCAGATTTGGTTCTTGGTAAAGGCCTTCTTCCTGGGATGTAAACAGCTACCTTCTCTCTCTATGTTCACATGGCCTTTCCTTAGTGCATGTGCAGAGGGGGCGGGGGGGAGCTACTTTTGTCTTTTTGGAAGAGCCCTTAATCCCATTGTGAGGGTCCTACCCTCGACTTAACTTCAACCTAATTACCACCCAAAGTCCCCATCATCACATACCATCACATTGAAGGTTAGGGCTTCGATATAGGAATTTAGGGAGGCCATAAGTATTCAGTCCGTAAAAGAAGGTAGCCCGGAGCTTTCTCCTATTGCCTTGAGGTCTAGAGAGTTTCACTGGGTCCTCATGTTCATTCAAAGCAAAACTTCAGGAGGAAAGAAACAAAGGATAAACTTCAGCTATAGATTCGAAAGCCCAGGGTCTCTCCTCTTCCCACCATTAAAATGAAAGATGGTAGTGGAACTTTCTCCTACAACTGCCCTACTGAGGGACACTGCACTTGTTTAGCTGAGTTAAAACTATTGCACAGATTTTGTCTTAAATTCACAACTGTCATTTGCTTTTCCTAGCCTCCTCTGTTAAACTGTCCAGTAGAGAAAGATAGCATTTGCTATAAGATCCAACGATTCATAACCCTCCAAATCAGAGTCTTATTTTTTATGCTGAAGCCAGGACTTATATATGCAGGTTCTTTGGAAACTGACAGGATTTGCCTGAGTCTCTGGAGAGTAATCTGAGCTCTGCATTCTCGGGGTGACTACTGCTGACACTGAACTAACCCCAGAGCAATCAGCAGGGGACAGCGTCTCATGGCAAGAAAGTGCTAGGCTGCTCTGTTGTTAATGTGCTGTATGACCCTGGATATTAGGGCCAATTCCCTAATGATACAGGCTGTCACATATTGACCACTTATCATGCAGCAAACATTATGTGAAGAGCTTTACATACAAAACCTGGGTGTCTTCAGACCTCATTAGCCTATGGTCTCATTGGTGGCAGTTATCCAGATTTCTAGGGTTCCTCCCTCAACAATTCATATGAGACCTCCAACTCACTCAAAGTCTTGCTCAGCATTTTCTGGAAGATTCCAGGGCCTCACGTGTGGTCAGGAAGTCTGCTGTGGTCCCTTTACATCACACTCCTTGTTAATACTCTCTCTTCCTACAAGCCACTGGGAAAGTGACACTATGCCTCAGCCCTACAGCTGGAGTCCACAAGGCTACCAGTTCTTCTGCCCAAGGAGCTAGCCCCAAATACTCCCAAAGCTGCAAACCCTCAAACTGTCACCCTATCTACCCTGCCTCATAAGCATTCTGTTCCCTAGAGAAAAGGAGAGAAGGACTCCTGTCCTCACTCTGTGATAAACCTTGGTCTGAGGGTCCCAAAGAAGCACTGCTTGGGTCCAGAATATGCTGGTTCCTTCTACTTCCCAGAAAGGCTCAGACATGACTCTGGGCCCAAGGAGGAGAACTAACCTCCCTATTTCTCCTGGGTGCCCTTTGCTATATAATCAACTACTCCATACTCAATGGTTTAAAATAACAGCCCTGTGTTATTTTCCATGATTCTTGGGTTGATCAGGCATTTCTGTGAGTCCTGATTAGGATCTCTCATGAGGCTACAGTCATATGGTAGCTGGGACTAGAATATCCAAGGTGGCTTTCCTCGTATGCTTGGTGCCTTGGTGGTGTCAGATGGAAGGCTTGCCACTTGGCCAGCTTGGACTACTTTTCATGATAGCTGGATCTCAAGAGTCAACATTCAGTAGGAAAGAAGCAGAAGTCACTGGTTCTTCTAAGCTCTGGACCCAGAACTAGCATAGCATCCTATCCGCTCTGATGGTTAATTCACTTGGTTAAAGTAATCACAGGGCCAGCAAAGATTCAAGCGGAGAGAAAATAAAATAAATCCCATCTTCTAATGGGGTTAGTGACAAAGATTTTGCAGCTGTCTTGAATCCACTATCACCCCATACACACACTGCCTGGGGCTATTCCCAAGGGAACTTTTCCCTCTTATGGGCTCTCTCCTTCCATGTCAGTCAGTTGAGCAATGGAACTGAGTTGATGATACTACATAACGAAGCTCACCTTAGGTTCACTGGAAGCCACTTCACTGATCTCATGTATGTCTTACTTCAATCCATAAAGGTAGGTTTTGTTACCTCTAGTTTGTGGATAAAGAAACTAAAACTCAGTCAGCTTAAGTGGCTTGCCCATGGACACGGCTAGTAACGGCCAAGCCAGGGTTCAAACTCAGGTCAGCAAAAGTTCTTTTTGCTGCCCCCATTCTGCTTCCCATCTCTCTAGGTCTCCGTTGCCTCCATTGTAATTATTAAACTTAGGCAAAGAACATGTTGATTTTCAAGGACCATTATAGCTCTAAAATTGTATATTTCTTCCCCGTCCACCGCCTTCCTGGAGGAACTCATCTTTACCCGTTGTATTTGTTCCTTTTCTATATCTCTGTTGATGGAATTTAGACACCGTAGGACTCGTTTCTAAGTGTCTCATACTATTTTTTTTTTTTAATCCAAATGGATCTTAGGAAAAGGTCCTTCAGATTCCTGGTGGAAGAGAGTTAACTTCTAATAGCCCTTCCCAGTCCCATAAATCCCCCTCGAATATTCTATATGTTTCCTGCCAGCTGGGACATGTCAAGGATAGGAATTTTCAGGGTATCACTCCCTTACTTAAAAGCTTTCCATGGCTCCCGCATTGCCATCAAGATAAGAATCTAAACTCTTAACATGGTGCGCCACGGCCTCTCAAGGGCTGATTCGCCTCTCCAGCCTCATCTCATACTGCCGCGCTGAGATACTTACAGCTTCCTATAGGTACCTATGTCTCTGTGCTTTTGTTGCCATTGTCTGGAAGGCCCCTACACCCCTTCTACTCCAAGGTAATTCTTACTCATTCTTGGAGACACAGTGCGTAGATCATAAAGGAAGCTAAACCTAAAAGTCTGCCTCTCCTCTCCCATAGCGCCCTAGGCATAACGTTGTCATCTCACTCGTTTCTTTATGTTGGAAGTAACTCTTTATTTATCTCTCTCCCCCCAAATACTGTGAACTCCCTGAAGACAGAAATTGTGTTTTATTCTTCTCTGTAACATCAACTTCCTGTACCAGCACACTGTCTTACACAGAGCAGGCATCCAGAGAATGGTTATAATGAACACAGATCAGAACAAGCTGTAAGCTCCATTAGGGCAAGTCTCCATTTGTCTTATTCATCACAAAATCCCCAGTGCATAACACACAGCAGGGGCTCAATAAATATTTGCTACTCATGCTGTTCCTTCTGCCTGAAATGAGCCTCCTCATTCATTGCTTTATGTCCAAATCCTCAAGAAATGAGGATTCTTCAAGAAATGATTCCAATTCCGCATTTTCCACACTTCCACTTTTGACCATGATGGAGTAACTGGAACTGGACCAGCCATGCTACCATAAACAATTGTGAAAATGGACAAAATACACGAAATTACTGTTTTCAGATATTGGACAGAGATGGCACAAAAATAAAAATATGGTCTCCAAGAGAAAGAAAACAAGCGATATGAGCCAGCGGTTGCCCACCCTCTCAGCTTAGAGGAACGTTATCAAGCTGCAGAGGAGGAAAGGTCAGACAGAGCACAGCGTTCTTACTGAGTTGAGGGCAGCTGGCAAATCAGAAATTTGTGAGAGAGAGCGCTAATGGGAAAGACTCCAGAAATCCACGTGGAGATCCTCTTGAGCTTCCAACCAAATGCTGAGCTTCACGTGTGCAGGGAAAGACCCCATGAGGGGGGATGAAGAATACCTACTGAGGGAACAAACAGCTACCAGAGAAGAAAACAACTCCCTTCCAGCTGCATGCTGTGACTCACACAAGGCGAGTGATGTTTAAGTTCCAACCTTGCAGAGTAGGGAAACCTTGCTGAACCTCCTAGGCATTCAGTAGAGAGACCCTCCCCTCCCCCCCCACCCTGGCCAAAGGCCATGCTTTAGAATTGAGTTAACCTGGCATTAGAATAAAGGCTACTTTAGGCCCATTTTAATGAAGCCAAAACAAGCCTTGAAAGGATCAAGCTGCTCTGCAAGTCAATTAACTGCTTACCTAAACCAAAACTTGACACAGTTTAAAAGATGACAACAAAAATCCAGATGCCCAACATCCTAGCATCCATAATGTGCAGCGTACAATACAAACTTACCACATCTGCAAAGAAGGCGCATATGGGACTCATGACTAAGAGAAAAACAAGTCAGTAGAAACAGAAATCACAGCAATGGTGGAATTAACAGACAAGGACTTTCAAATGGCTGCTATACATTCAAGGGGTTAAAGGAAAATATGAACGTAAGGAGTGAGCAAATAGAGAATTTCAGAGGAATGGAAACTTAAATCAAAAATGGAATATCTGCAATGAAAATGTCATGTAAAACTGATGGGTTTAACAACAGATTAGACACTACAGGGGGGAAAAGGGTGCATGTAGGGCAATCAAAATTATCCAAACGATAGCAGAGGGAGATGAGAGGATAAACAGCTGAAAAAATTAAGCAGAATCTCCGTGACCTGTGGGACAATATCAAGTGGTTTAACGTGTGATTAGAGTCCATGTGACATGTAATTATAAGTTCTTAGGATCAAAGTAGGAAAGGTAGGGGAGAGATGAAGACAGTTAAACTATTTGATAAAATAATGATGAATTTTTTCAAATTTGATATAAACTATAAACCCACAGTAAGATCTCAGAAGTTCAACACACCCCAAGAAGAATAGACATCAACAGAGCCATGATAAGTTTGCTGAAAATCCATTTTAAGAGAAAATTTTAAAAGGAACTGGAGAAAGATACCAGTTCCCCTTTTCTGTGAACTGGGTTCTCCATCTTTAATGCTCCTTCCTCCAGGTAATCCTAGCACCTTATCTTCATCTCCCCTTTAACTCTGCCTTGACCATATCTTTGTGTCCATGCCTCATTTCTCCTACAAGATTTTGAGCTTTCTGATGGCTGGGAATCCATCTTGCTCTGAGGCTATCCCAGCATATTGCAATACCTTGCCGATACTAGTTGCTCAAGGAATGTTTGTAGAATGAATGACTGAAGTACATGAATAAATGAAGGTAATGACACAGGTTGGTTATCAAATCCTGCACTTCTAAGCAAACAATTGCTAAGTAGCAGTGGTGTCCAGGTCATCCTGCAAGAGAATTATACCTCCCCTTTCAGAATAACAGTATTTAAAACTACGCTTAAGTACTCACTGAATGCATGCCGCTGTGGTCCTTTTTATGCACCTAATGACAACCTTATAATAAAACCAAGGGACAAGCTAAGTAAATCACCTCAAGTCACATAGGTAGTGATGATGTTGCTAGGATTTCCTCTCAAGACTGATTTCAAAAACTGTGCTTTGCCCCACTTTGCTCTACTCCCTCCTCTCAACCCATTTCTTTATCATGTATTTTCACATCTCCATGCTTTCATTCATGTTATTCCTTCTGTCCATGATGTCCTTTTTCCTTTTTTTAAGTTTATTTATTTTGAGTGAGAGAGTATGAGTGGGGGAGGGGCAGAGAGAACGAGAGAGGAAGAGAAAGAATCCCAAGTAGGCTTTATGCTGTCAGTGCAGAGCCCAGCATGGGGATCGATCTCATGAATCATGAGATCATGACCTGAACCAAAATCAAGAGTCAGACACTTAACCAACCGAGCCACCCAGGTGCCCTTATGATGTCCATTTTCTCATCCACCTGATAAAGTCCAGTTTCTTGCTCAGGTCCCTTGCTCACATCAGACACAGACGGTGGCAGGAAAATGAGTTCACATGCCCCCGTGAATCCACAAGGCAGAGCCCGTACGGAGTACCTGTGCTGTTTTAAGCCATGGGAATCCTGACATGAATGAGATGTGTTTTCTGTCCTGAAAACACACAGTACAGTTAGAGAAAGAGTCCTGTGACAAGTGAGATCAGTTCAGGAGTGACTCTGGGACTTTGAGGGCTCTCAACCAGGCTGGAGTGGTCAGAGAGGCTTCTTGGAAGAGGTGTGATACCTGAAATGAGTCTCAAAGATAGGAGGACTGGCCAAAGTATAACGTACTGTAGTAAGACAAAAGTCATTGTGTCTACATTTGAGGACACAATGGCAGAGAAGCCAGTGTCACTGGGGTGATGGGAAGAAATTGTCTTGGGAGTTACTCATTCTCCCCAGTCTCTCTCTCTAGCAGCTTTTTGCAGGTCTGAATTCCCATTTGTTTGTTTCTTCTAAGAGATGTTTGCATTAACTCTGAGTCCTGCCTACCTCAAGGCACAGGGAGTTAAATCCCTTTTGCATAGATTTCTTTAAAAGTGAGAAGTAAATGGATCACAATTTTCCAAATTTAGGGAAAATCCATAGCTGTCCCAGCTTTATAGCTTGGTATTATTGGATAATCAAACACAACTATTTTCTCAAAATAGAAGAGGATTTCCCCTGCCCCCTCCTTTGCCATTCCTTGCTGCCCACAGAGGCAGATGGAGGGGGAGCCCATGTTTTGCCTGTGTCCAGGCCCACATTGCTCTTTTTATTCTAGACTGCATAATTAGCCCTTGCAGACAGAGGTTAATTTCCCACTGTGAATTCCCTACCAAAGTAGCATGCATCCTGGGGGGAAACCAGAGGAGAAATTGCTTCCAGGTGCCACTTGGTCGCCTCCAGTGGCTGTGAGTGAGGCCACGTGGGGAAGTGTAGGGAGCAAGGGCTTTGGAAGTATACAGACCAGGGTTTGAGCTGAGCCATTTACCAGCCAGGTGCCCTAGGGCTGGTGGTCTGATCTTGTTCAGTCTACTCATTTGTAAAATAGGGATATACCCCCTATTAACAATGGTGAGAGAGGTAACAAGCCTGGTGCAGGCCTGGTTGTTCTATCAACAGTCAGAAGATACCCCTGCCTCTTAGTTTCTAGGTCAATCCTGTTACCATCTGCGTCTTTCTTCCTCTGGGAACTCCCCCCCAGGTAACCTACCTTTCAGATACTTTCTCTCCATAATGGGAAGTAATAATGAATACTTTTTCTTTTATCCTCAAAGGAGATGTGAAGTTTAAATGAGAGAATGGACAGAGATATTTAAAAATTCTACATTTAGATATTCTACCAGCGTTTCTTAGCAAGTCTCCACTGGCATTTTGGGGAGGTCATTGTGAGTACCCCTGATCTCAGGGGATTAGGCACCACTACCGGCCTCCTTAGTCATCATGACAACCAAGAACCACTTCCAATAACTCCAGCAATGTGGGACATCCAACACACACACACACGCACGCGCGCGCACGCACACATGTGCACACACACCATGCCCCTTCTGAGAAACGACTGCCCTGTGATGACCTGATCACACCTGTTCAGTGTGTATCATCTGTGTGTCCTGTGTCTTAAAAGCATTACTGTAGAACCAGTTTTCAGATGTAGAGCATTATTTTTAATGTGTATCTGTTTTTGATATCTTTTTTCTAATTAAGTAATACATGGTAGTTGAAAAAGTCAAACAATAGAGACATGGGAGGGACACCTGGGTGGCTCGGTTGAGCACCTGACTCTTGATTTCAGCTTGGACGTGAGATTGAGCCCCACGTAAGGCTCCGTGCTGAGCATGGAGTCTGCTTAAAGAGTCTCTCTTTCTTTCTCTCTCTGGCCCTCTCCCCTGCTCCTTCTCTCTTAAAAAAAAAAAAAAAAAGAGAGAGAGAGAAAGAGAGACATGTGACAGTTAAAAAAAATAAGTCCTCAGCATTAGCATTTTAAACATTTATACTACTTTTATTATAAAAGTAATAAAGGCACATGGTTAAAAATTCAAACAATGCTAAAGGGTATAAAATGAAAAGTAAAAGTCTTTACTGTCAACCCCATTCTGTCATTAACAGTTTTATATGTATCTTTCTAGAAATTTCTGTTCAGAAACGTGTGCGTATACCATTTTCAAACACAGGTGGAATGATACACTCTATTTGCTATTCTACAAGGTGCTGTTGCCTTGTTTTTTCACTAAATGATATATCTGGTAGATATCTCCCTAGCAGTACATTTAAATCTTCCTCATTCTTTTTAACAGCTTCAGAATATTCCATGGTACAGAGGCCTTGGTTGTTCCCACGTCTGACTCTATTACAAACAGTACTGCAGTGGAGACTATTGTCAGTACCGGCTGCAAAGTGCTATTGCTGTCAGCTGTAGTAAGAGGGTAGAGATTCAGCACAGGTGAGGGGACACACCCAGGTGACACCATGCTGAGCAGGAATGACTGGAAAGGCACATGATGGGAAGGCCACACTCAGTTCAGCCACTCCTGTCACTCAGTGACCTTGAGCAGGCCTTGTTGGGCCATGGTTTCCTCAGCTATAAGGGGGAGTGGGACAGAATTGCTTTTACATCTCTAACATATCTATGAGTCTAAAGCTGAGAAAAGAAGTTCTAAAAATGATACTGTGATCCAGTAATGGAGGCGGGAGTGCCAAATCATCATTTTTATCCTTTCCACTGGGCCACGGCTGCATTCATTAAACACTGACGCTTAGAAGAGAAGGAGCATTTGGGGAGGGCCCTACCTGAGGCAAGAAGACTGGAAAACCCCCTATGCAGTCAGTGCAGATGAACTGGGGCTCTTTAACCTGCAGCTGGGAAGACTACGCTGTGATTTAATTACCCTCTGTGAACATATAGAAGGGCTTCTCTAAAGAGAGTTCTTAACACTTGTTCTTCATATTCTTGAAAGAGGAAGCCAAAGAGAAGGAGCTGAGATGAAAGCAGCAGAAATTTGTGTGGGATGGCAAGGGACTTATTTGATGATTACAAGTAAACAGAAAGTAGGAAAGCAGAAGTCGCTACCGAAGAATATTGTGTGAGTCCCTAACTCTGAATACATTTGAATGTAGTTAAAGCATCTGCCTAGAGACTAGGACTGGGCCAAAAATATTCCAGGTGTTCTCCCATCTCCTGTGATTCTTCCAGTCTTTAAATGCTGAATTCTGACAAATATGTGACCTCTGGTCAGTGTCCACAGAATCAGACAAATCTTGACACTAATGATTAACATTCTAATGAAGAGAGTTGGTGTCAAGCACAGCTGAACTATTGATGTGCTTTGGGGTCCAATAGGGCTAATTTATGAATAAACAAGTTACAAATTTTTATTTCTTCTTTGTGAGATTTGACATTATTCAGGCCTATAGCACCAAGGTTAAGAGGATATAGCTAACATATGCAATGACTGAGAGCTGAGCCTTAGCTGTGTGGACAGAGCACAAAACTAAAAAGCTAAAGGGAAGGGCACGTGGGTGGCTCAGTCAGTTAAGCGTTCGACTTATGCTCGGGTCCTAATCTCATGGTCCACGAGTTCGAGCCCCTCGTAGGGCTCTGTGCTGACAGCTCAGAGCCTGGAGCCTGCTTCAGATTCTGTGTCTCCCTCTCTCTGCCCCTCCCCCACTCACACTCTGCCTCTCTCTCTCTGTCTCTCAAAAATGAATAAAATGTTAAAAAATTTTTCAAAAAAAAAAAGCTAAAGGAAATTGTAAGACCAGAAAACAACTAAAACCTAGGCTGTATGTTGAAAAACAGGTGCCTGAATCTTAGCCCTCAGGCAGGACAGAGATTATTGACTTTGTGGTTCCTTCAAGATTTTAACTCATATGTAAGGGCAGCTTGTCATTTAATCTGCATGGTCCTTCTCTTATGTATTAGTTTTCAATTGTAACAAATTAGCCCCAAATTTAGCCACTTAAAACAGAAACAACAATTATTATTTCACAGTTTCATGAGTCATGAACTGTGTCATGAGCATCTTTGCTCATGAGCATCTTTGCTGGGTTGCTTGACTTGGTGTCTCAGCCAGGGTGACAGTCGTCTGAAGACTTGATTGGGGCAGGAGGATCTGCTTCCAAGATGCCAAACTGATACCAGTTGTTGGCAAAAGACCTCAGTTTCTCACCATGAGGACATTTCTATCACTGCTTGAGTGTCCTCACAAAATGACCACTGGTGTTCCCCTAGAGCAAATGATCTAAGCAAACAGAAGGAGAAAGCCATGGTGTCTTTCAGCACCTAGCCTGGGAAGTCACATTCTATATTTCCACATATCCCATTGGTATCCCAGGTCAGCTTTACTGCATGGGAGAGAATCACGCACCCAAGGCACGAACTCAGAAAGTGAACATCAACAGGGGCCATGTTGGAGGCTGGCTCACACAACTTACATGGGGGTTTCTTGTGTTGTCAGAGGGAATAGAATAGGCATTGGAGATACCCAGTCCTGGCCAAGTCCTGGCCCTACGTGGGTGAGTGTCCTGAGCCAAAGAACATAACCTGTTTCCTCGTCTATCAAATATAGTGCCTACTTCACAGAGCTGCTGTAAGGATTACGGAAGACTTGAGTATGTGAGGTGCTTCACACAGTGCCTGTGATAGTAACTACTATCTTTATTATTTTGAGTACTTTCACTTTATCATATTTCCAGATTTGCATTTTTATTTGCCCCCCTTAATAATTTTTTTGAGAACTAACATGCATATCTTAAAGTGTTTAAGTACACTTAAGTAGACAGCCATGTCTGTAGCCATATCCCTGGTCAAGATAGAACACATTTCATCACACCCCATGCACCTACCCACCCTGAATCTATTACAGTGGCTTCTATGGATATTGGCTAGTTTTGCCTGCTTTTGACCTTTTAGAAATAATCACACAGTATATACTTGTATCTGGCTTCTTTTATTTAATGTAAATGAATCTCTGAAAATCTGTGATACTCATCATGGTGCTGCATTTGCCGGTAGGTTTTTTTAGTCGCTGTGGGGCTTCCCAGTATATTAATATACTACAGTTTACTTATTGGTTCACCTGTTGCTGGGATTTGCATTGTTTTGGACTCCTATGAACACAGCTGCTATGAACAGCACTGTTATTATATTCTTATCACCACAGAGGAGGCAAAGAACATGAAAGTATCCAGCATTCCAGCTGGAATGTTTTGTGATGATAGAGGCATGATGGAGAGGAAACAATAAATTAGCTGTTGTTACTGCTATTGTTATTATTATTCCTAAAATTTATTAAGACTTTTCTGTAGGGTAAGCATTAGAATGTGTTTTATATCTTTTTTCCTATTTAACCCCCTCAGAACCCATATGAGGAAACATAATTTTATCTCCATTTGACAATTGAGGATACTGAGCTCAGAGAGGCTAAGTGATTTGCTTAAGATCAAATTGACAGTAACCCAAAGAGCTGAGATACATTATGCCTACCAACTCCAGAGCCCTTAGCCACTATGCCAGGAGCCAGGGACCTGCATCCACGTCCCCTGATCCACGTACAGTGTGACAGTTTGCCATGTAAGCTCCCCAGGCGATAGCCCCCTCACTTGAAAGCAGAAAGATCCTATCTGTGACCACAGAGGGATACAACTTTTAGGAGAATAAGATATAAAATTACTTTGCTCAGTGTTAGAAACGTAAGTGTTCGATTAATGTCAGTTTTCTTCCTCCTGAAAACATGTTTTACTGTTAGAGATATTTTTTGAGTTTGAAGGTACTTTCAGAAATCTCCATTCATTCCTTCCATACACATTCAAATTACAATTTCTTGGGAAACCCCAAATTTTATCCCATTTTGTCTGCCCCAACATCCCTGCATCTCCTTTCCGAGAGGATGAAGAGGACAGAAGAAAAGAGGGGATTGCTCTTATTGTATCCAAAATGAAAGTCAGATTTTCCAAAGGCATTGTATCCTTGTCCTGTTACAGTATGGAGGGAGGCTAGGGACCTGGAAGAAAAGAAAAGGCTCCACATCAAACGCAGAGGTCTCCTGCGAGCACGTGGGAGGAGCCCAGGGTGGCGCCCCTGTTTTGTCTATCTGCGCCTCTAAGCTGGCCACCAGACCCAGAGGGAGCCTGGGGGAAATCTGATGACAGGCAAACAATTGAGGAAGTTGGCTGATCTTCACTGAACCCAGAAGCCATAAAGAAAAAGACAGAAATGCCAAGTAAGCATTTCTGCACGACAAATAAATACAACACAAGTGATGGCAAAGGAAACTGGAAAAAGATTTGCATTATATAAAACATATTAATATTTGACAAACAGAAAGTCTTACAATCATTAAATAGGAAACATGAACAACCAAATAAGAAAAAATGTGCAAAGACCTGTATAGCCATTCATAGATACTTAAAGTATCTAATGAACATTAAAAAATAGTCAAACTCTAATAAAGTCATGAATATTAAAATAATGTCAAGATATTTTACATCTACCAGATAAGCAAAGGTCAAAACGTTTCCAGTCTTTAGGGGCACCTGGCTGGCTTAGTCGGAAGAGCATGTGACTCTTGATCTCGGGATCTCCTGGGTTCAAGCTCCAGGTTGAGTGTAAGATTACTTAAAAGAGGTGGGGGGTGGCGGGGGCATCTGCATGGCTCAGTTAATTAAATGTCTGACTTCAGCTCAGGGCATCATCTCATGGTACATGAGTTCGAGCCCCGCATCAGGATCTTTGCTGACAACTCAGAGCCTGGAGCCTGCTTCAGATTCTGTGTCTCCCTCTCTCTCTGCCTCTCCTCTGCTTGCGCTCTGTCTCTGTCTGTCTCTCAAAAATGAATAAGCGTTAAAAAGTTTTTTTTTTTTAAAAAGGTTCCATTCCTTAAAAAGTTTCTGCGTTTCAACCACCTTCACAACTGTTACTGTTGTTGATATTAATGGCTGTAAACTAACTCCACAGTCACCTTATTCTGGGACCTTAGGCTCATTCCGTCACCTCTCCAGACCTCAGCATTCTCATGTAGAAACCTACAGGTAGGGCTAGGAGAGCTTTTTTCCTTTTAAGCTTCACAGAGAAGTGATTAGGAGCTCAGGCTGAGGCAGGAGTCAGTCACCGGGGGCCGCTGCCTAGCTCTCTCCTTCCCAATAGGCTGTGTGACCTTGGCCAAGTTGACTGACCACTGTAAGTCCGAGTCTCCTCATCTCTAATGGGGGCAACAAAGGTCCCTACTTCATAAGATCAGCCTGAGGATTAAAATGGACCCATGTCTATACGCAGCTTGGTACAACGTCTGGCAAAGAGAAAGTCCCCAACAATGGCAGCTATTATTATCATTGCCGTTATTAACCAATCATCCTTCTCCCCTGAGCAAAAGACTCAGCTATTTGGGCAGAAAGCCTGAGAGCAATTTCTTTCAGAAAACTGTAGACCGATAGAATGTAGTCACTTAACCTTCTGTGAACTTTTCTCCTCTCATCTACTAAATGGGAGTAATAAGGAGATATTCAGTGAGTTGATATGAGGATTAAGTGGAACAGCGTAAATCAGTCTTGCTAGTTTTCATGATTGGAGCTCTAGGAGAGCTTAGGAGGCAACCCCTGTGACCATAGTAATTTTCAGTTGGACCCAGAGAAGCTCAGTGCCTTAATTTGGGTGGCACATGCTAGTTGCTAACAGATGCTGGGTCCTGCCGCCCCAGGAGTAGGGGCAGGCCCTGGATTCTACCAGAGACCTGTCAAGGGTCTGAACCCGACCTCCCTCCAGCTCAGCTCTTTACTAGCTCTTTACTGCCTCTCCTCCAGACTTACCAGACTGGTAATACTTGCAGTACCCTACCTTGGGCCGCTGCACATGCAGTTCTCTCTGCCCAGGACACTGAAACCAGCCCATGCCTGTGCACACACGTGCACACGCCACACACGATGCCTCTTTTGTCTGGCCAACTCCTCATTTATCTTTAGACTTCTACTTAAACATCACTTCCTGTAGGAATAGGTGCCACTGTACCCCAAAGTCTCATTAATTAAAGGTCTATTCTTTGTGTTCCCTACTCCCATAGCATTGTGGGGTAATTGCCTCTTCTGGAAACGTCTCAAAGGCAGGCAGGACCCAATCTGATTCCCCTCCATAACTCTGCTGGGGTGCTGGCTGGAGTCCCCTGTAGGATCACTGAGAACTGTGTGGCAGGATCTCGCTGGCCAGACACTCCAGAGAGAGGCTTTGACCTTCCCCAGGAGCGAGGCACTCCCCTCCTCTGATTATGCCAGGATCTTGTGACAAATTGCACAGGACCAGCTACCCCTGCCAGCCTCACAGACCACTGGACTCTGGACCTGGCATGCCAGAACATCCCAAATGCTTTTCTGCCTCGAAGGCACCTCTCTCCTCCCTCATTTCCCTACCCACATGAAATCCAAGGCAAATGCAGTCTGTGTGTGCCAGCACTCTAGTCGGGGACACGCTGCTCGAGATGCCGAATGGTGTTCCCTCCAACATGGAGACTCTTTTGTCTCCAGGGAAACAAAAATAGCCAACATCCTTCTTTCTTTTCCAGTCCAGTGCCCTCAGTCAGGGTGACCAGCCTTCATGGGCAGCCTTAGAGATGGGACCTTTTCATTAACTACTTATGTGGATTTCTTGTTCCATTTCTGAGGTCCAGTTTCCCACCACAGTGCCACTGATCTTGGCATGGCTGCAAAAATGTGGGTACAGTCCACCCACTTGGCTTCAATTCTGTCCCTCCTCTTGAGAACTGAGTAAGCTCAATCTTTCTGGAGCTCATTTTCTTTATCAGTAAAATGGGAACAACAGTATCTATGTCATAGGGTATGTCATGAGGGCTAGAAGTGATGATGTGTGCAAAGGCTCCTTTCATATAAATGACCATCAGCTGAAGAAACCCCATGCTGCCAAGACAGGGTGGCATGATAGATGGAGTATGGGCTCCAGAGTCGCACCTGGCTTTGTGATTTACTACCTGTGGACTTTGAGTAAGTCACTTGGCCTCTCTGTGCCTCAACTTATTTATGTGTAAAAGGGGGCTTTTATATTATAAGCTCCGCAAGCACAGTGTTATGGGTTGATTTGTGTCCCCCCGAAAAAGGGATAGTTTCAGGGCCTAACCCCTGGTACCCCAGAATGTGACCACATATGGAAATGGGGTTGTTACAGACATAATTAGTCCAGATGAGGTCATGCTGGAGTAGATCGGGTCCCTAATCCAATCCGACTGGCGCCCTTACAAGAAGACAGCCCTGTGAAGGCAGAGACACACATGGGGAGAAGTCCATGTGACAACATGGAGAGAAGTCCATGTGACCACAAAGGCAGAGACTGGAGCAGACAGCCGCAAGCCAAGGAGCACCAAGGATTGCCAGCCAACTGGCAGAAGCTAGGAAGGAGCACAGAATGACTCCTCTACAGGTTTCAGAGGGAGCACCATTACCCGCCTCCCCCGACACCTTGAGTGTGGACTTCCAGCCTCCAGAACGGCGAGATGATAAATTTCTGTTGTTTTCAGATAGTCCATGGTGCTCACTTACGGCAGCCTAGGAAACCAATACAGACAGGAACTTTACCCGGTGGTGCTTCTCCTGTGTCCCCAGCACCCAGCAGGGGGCCTGACGTGCCGTAGCCCTGCAGTTATCCCCTGAGTGGGTATATATGGTGCTTGCTGTAAGAGTTTTGTTGGAAAGTTTACTCAAGGTGCTCAGCACAGTGCCTGACACACAGGAAATATTTGGCAAATGTTTATTCCTTCCCCTTCTCTTATCATCCCAAAGGCTCGTTTCTGCACAGAATGTGTTGGGGGCTGAAAACAAACGTGTCTTTCTTCTAATCTTTGCCTAAAACCTCCTACAGCGCCTCTGGCTTTAAGAACCGACTTCTGGGGAAATTCTCCATCTGAGGGAGACCCGGTCACTTGGGGACAAGATTTGGGCAGATATTTCTCCACTTGTCCATTCTCCCCCTGTGCCTCGTTGATTTTTTTTTTCAAGGTTTTTTGAGATTGCTTTCCTTGATTTTTTTAAGATTTCCTGCAGTGAGAGTAGAGGAATTTCTGGAAAGCTTGGCCCTTACTATATGTGTGCTTTCAGAAAAGTTTCAGAAAGCTCTGTAGTACTCTAATGGAAGCAGAGGGTTTGGCACGGTGAGTACACTCAGGGGAAGCTGTTTAGAACCAGGGCGTTTATGGGGGGAAATTAGTTAAGGAAAATGCTTCTCAATATGTGCTCACTCTACGCCTACAGCATAGGATTTTCTGTTATGTTTTTAAATTTTTTTGTTAAAACATAGTAGATAGCCAGCGAACTGCACAAATGATAAGTAAACAGCTCTGGCTTTATTTTATATGGGTGGGGTTTTTTCCTGTTTAATTTTTTCCCAGTTCATTGCTTATACTCATTTTGATTCCCCCTTTGAGTCTCTATGGAAGGCAGACTGAACTTTTAGAAAGAATTCTAGCTGTGGGCTCAGGTGGCCTGGCTCTGTGGCCTTGAACATACCGTTTAGCTTCTTTAAGAGATCAGGAAAGTAAACCCCTGGATTTACAAATGCACATGCTTGTGTTTATTATCATTATTCCTGTGGATTATTTTAGTGGCATAGGGTGGGCTTAGGGTCCACCAGAACAAGGTCCAGAATTCAGCCTCTTACCAACCCCCCACCCCCCGCCCCCAGCTAGGCGATCATGAGCAGGCTCTCTGGAGCCTCAGAGCTTGGGGAGACCTAAAGCCTTTGTAGGGGATTGTGAGGATTGAGATGATGGATATAAGGGACACACAGTAGGTACCAAATTACTGTCAGTTCCCTCCCCTCCCTCCAGCAAATGGGCCCTTCTTCCTCCATAGCGCCCCACCTTTGACCTCTCTCATCTGTACTTAATACGGCCACCACCCGCCCCCGTATTTGAGTCGAAGTGAAACTTGACAGTCAGGTTGTGCTCTGCCTTTGTCTTGGGGTCTGCAATTTTGCAGCTGCATAAATGGAGGGAAATATATAGAGGGAAATTACATATATATATGGGTGTATAAATTACATATATATATATATATATTCGAACCCAGGAAGTAATAAATGACTTCGAAAACAGCTGTTTGGAAGCATTTCTTAATCAAATCTCAGTGCAAAAGTGCAAAGCTTGAGCCCTTCTGTTGAACAGAGCACTCTGTGACCACAGATTGCTCAAGGCCAGCCATAAATTTCAGTGCCTCCTTACCCGTGTTCACCAGCAGACTTGACAGGCTTAGATAATCCAGCTTGCCTTGTGTCTCCCCTCTCCCCCACATCCCACAGAAAGTGGTGTTTCTGTCTGACCTGATTTGAGCCTCCAGAGGCCAATGGGACCATCTTAAATCCTTCAAGACCAACTCCTAGGCAAGGTTCAGAGAACCTTTGAGAAACCTGGGGTTGCAGCTGACAGTTGGGGTTCCAGGAAGTCTCCCATTTCCTCCTCTTCCAACATCCCTCACCCCTCCTCCCCTCCTCTGGCACCCCTACCTCCCACACATGAAATAATGTGTCTCTGTTTCTTCCACCCATGCAGCCAGGCTCCTTTACAGGGGAAGGGCTGGTCTTGGCTCCGGCCACACGTGGAGAGGCCGCCCGGTGTACATCTTCAGTGGGTGATGAAAGGGAGGTGGGGGACAGCTACCACTGTTGAGCATCTGCTGTGCGCCAGACCCATCATAGGCCCCAGACGCACATGCTCTTACTCACTTACTCTCCACAGGACCCCTGGGAGCTAGGCTCGGATCCTGAAGATCCCAGCACTCTAAAAGTGAAGCAGCCCACCCCAAATCACAATAACCAGTTTTAAATCCAGATCTTACTTGATGCCCCTCCCCAAAAGTGGAGTCCCACTTAGCCTTTACCACTTTTATGGCCCTGCACAAGTCACAGCACCTCTCCTAGCCTCAGTTTTTCTGCCTGAAAAATGGGGACAATGGTCACAACCTCACTTGGATGTAGAAAGGATAAAAGAAGATCATGGATGTGAAAATCCTGCGTAAAGTATAGAGTAAATACTATTAGTGCGTAGGTATTGTTTTTATTCACTAATAAAAACTGATGAGCTCAATCAGTTAAAGTAGACTCCAGTGTGTTCTGGGTACCGACGATAGATGAAATCACTGTGTGGGCCGTGGACATATGGATACAAATAAGACCCATCCCTGTCCTCGGGGAACTTACTAAGAAACACATAGGCGCATTGGCCTTCAGTTTTTCATGTCTGTCTTCTGGCCCCTGGCAGCCTCTCTAGGCTCACTTCCTAGCACTCTCCTCCTTATGCCCTTCCACCTATACGGGCGTCCCTCACTTTTCGAGAGTTCTCATTTTACCACTTCGCTTTTATGAAAGACCTATGTTAGTGCCTGTTTTCGTTCACTGAACAAAATCCGAAGAGGACTTTCACTTTTACAAAAAAAGGCTAAAAGCCAAATAGCGTTCAGAGTCTGTTTTGTAGTGAGTGAGCCATTATACAGGCAGCGTGCACCCTGAGCAGTGAGAGGGGCCTGCCAAGCTCCTTCCCTGAAAACTACACACAGCAGTTCAGCATCGAGCCGCCAGAGCTTTGAACTGTGTCTGTGAGCATCTGTGCTTTTTCTCGATTGATTTTGTGCAGCCATTAGCAAGACATGTCCTAAGGTATCAGAAAAGCCTAAGAGAGGTTAGTTTTTGGGTCTGGGAATGCTCAAAAGCTTTTCCATATAAATTAATGGTAATTGCTTCTTGCCTTTATGCTGTTTCGGCTTACAAAAGGTTTCAGAGGAACACACTGCTTTCAGGTTGGGGCGGGGGGAGAGACGGATGACCTGCTTCCTTGCCGCCCCCTCATTTGCTAGGTCCTTCTTCTGGAAAGCTCTTCCCCCAGATGTTTGTGTGCTTCACTCCTTCACTTATTTCAGGTGTCTACTTAAATATCACCTCCCCAGGGACACCTTCTCTGACTATCTTACCTAAAGGAGCACACCCATCCCGTCACTCCAAACCTCTCATTGCTTTAACTTTTCTTCATAGCATCTATCGCCAGTTGATCTTGTTCTGTATGATTCTTTGTTTACTGGTTGATTTTTCTCCTCTACTGAAATGTAAGCTTGCAAGGACAAGACTTCATCTTCCATGCCTAGATGCTTAGAACAGTGCCTCGCACAGGGTAGGCACAAAACAAATATTTGATGAAAGAATCAATGCCTACTAGTAGATAATAAAAAGACAAATATCTCAATTTTAAAATGAGGATCTGAATAGATATTTCTCTAGGAAGAAACACAAATGGCCAATAAGCACGTGAGAGGATGCTCAATGTTATTAGCCATTGGGAAATGCAAATCAAAACCACCTGAGCTGACTCTTCACGCCCACTAGAATGGCTATCGTCAAAAAGACACATAATAAAAAGTGTTGGCAAAGATGTGTAGGAATTGGAACTTTTAGACACTGCTGGTGGGAATGAAAAATGGTGGAGCCACTGAAAACCAGTCCAGCAGTTCTTCAAAAGATTGATCAGAGTTACTTTGATCCAGCATTTCCACTCCTAGGTACACACCCAAGAGAAATGAAAATGCACGTCCACACAAAAATGTGTACACAAATGTTTGTAGCAGCTTATTCAGGATATCCAGAAAGTAGAAACGACCCAAGTGTCCATCAGCTGATGAATGAATAAATGCAATGTCTGTGCAATGCAGTGTCATTCAATAGTAAAATGACATGACATTCTAATCCATATTACAACACAGATGAACCTCAGAAACACTATATTAAGTGAAAGAAGCCAGCCACAAAAGAGCACGTGTCATAAGAGTCCATGTATATGAAATGTCCAGAATAGGGACATAAAGTAGATTAGTGATTGTCCATGGCTAGGGGGGTTTGGAGGGAAATGGGGAGGGACTGATGATACGTATGGGGTTTTTAAAAATATTCTAAAATCGACCATGGTAAAATAAACAAATAAATAAAATGGACTGTGATGATCGTTGCACTACTCTTTGAATATATTAAAAATCATCGAATGGTGCACTTTAAACGGGTGACCTGTATGGTATGTGTACTATAACTCAGTAAAGCTGTTATTACCCCCAAAATATCAATGAATGTCCTCATTTATTTATTTTGAGAGAGAGAGACAGAGCAAGTAGAGGAGGGGCAGAGAGAGGGAAAGACAGAATCCCACACGGGCTCCACACTGCTAGCACAGAACGAGGCGCAAGGCTTAAACTCACAAACAGTGAGATCATGACCTGAGCCGAGGTCAAGAATTGGATGCTCAACCCACTGAGCCACGCAGGTGCCCCAGTGAATGTCCTCATTTAATACACCTGTAATCAAATACGCAGCGTAGCTGGCCAGCCATCCCTGAGTGAAGACCAGAGAGACCTAAAGCTCTCCCTTCTCAGTGTCGAGGTGGACACCACTCCAGGAACTGAGTCTCCCCAGGCAGAAAGGTGAAAGCAAAGCTCCTTTCCTGGTGAATGCTTTAAGAAAAATGGCCCTGAGAAACCTGTGAGGAGGAGGGATGGAGTTCAAATGAGCTGAGCCTGAGAAATTTACTGCGTCCTGTTTTCCAGAGACCATTTTCCCAGCATAAGTCACAGAGACAAATGGCCCCAGACCTGCTTCTGAAAATAACCACTGTTGATGAGAAGAGAGTAGAGTTGACTTAGTGGGAGCTGCCCAGCGGGGGGAGTGACACCCACTAGATTTAATAGGCTGGAAAAGAAGGCGAGTCTGGGCCCAGGAGGCTAAGGCTGTGCAGTGCTCCACCCACTGGGGACCCAAACCAGAAGCCGTGGTGTTTGCTACCTTCCTGTTGGTGTGTTTGCTTCTCTTTAAAATAACTTTTATTTTTTTAGTTTCATCACATTTCCTCTTTAAAAAAAATTAGAAAGTATGGAAAAATGTAAAGAAAAAATAAAATGCATTCATGACTTTACTGCCTTAAGGTGACAGGTGTCAACATTTCTGTACAAATTGCACACAAACACACACATTTAAACAAATGTCAGAGTTACTTTTTATACAGTTTTGCATCATAGTTTTTTATATCCAATTTCACATGTCCTTAAGCATTCTTTACAAACATGGCTTGTAAGGTCCGTGTATTAACATTGTACTGCTGTGCCTTAATTTACATAATTAGGCACTTTTAACATTAAAGACGTTTTTTCCTTTTTAACATTTTTTTAATTTTGCTTTTCACTATTACAAATGATGTGATGAATGTTCTTATTAGTAAACCTTTTGAAAAGTCACAATTATGTTCTTGGGTAACTTGCTAGAAGTATAACTAACTGCTCAGTTAAAAGGCTTTCACATTGTTTTTTAAAATTTTTTTTTAGAGAGAGAGAGAGAGAGAGCGAGCATGAGCCGAGCAGGAAAGGGACAGAGGGAGAGGAAGAAAGAGAATCCCAAGCAGGCTCCATGCCCTATGTGGAGCCCGATAAGGGGCTTGATCTCACAACTGTGAGATCATGACCATGAGATCATGACCTGAGCCAAAATCAACAGTCAGACAGTTAACTGAGCCCCAAAGGTTTTCACATTTTAAAATTGATTTACATAAAATCATGCCACCAATATCAGGGCATAAAATCTTATTTGCATTTAAAATCAACATCTGTCTTAGCCCTTGCTAGGTAACTGGTATTTTCACATTTAGTATTTCATTTTCTCCTGAAGTTTTGTTTGGTTTCGTTTGATTTGATTTTCAGAGAGAGATAGAGCTCACATGAGCTTGGGAGAAGGGCAGAAGGAAGCAGAGAGAGAATCCCAAGCCGGCTCCACGCTCAGCATAGAGCCCAATGCGGGGCTCAACCCCACAACCCTGGGATCATGACCTGAGCCACCCAGATACCCCTCTCCTGGAGTTTTAAAAATAATTTTAGGAGTATAAAAAGAACTCTGTGTGCTCATTGTACAAAAATGTGAAGGCATAAAATCATAGTTAAAAAATGAAAAACTGCCCTTATCGTTGATAACCATTGTTAAAGGTTTTTTTTCAGCCAGTCCGTTTTCCAATGCATTCATACAAATTTATTCATCCTGTTAATGCTTTATGAGCCTTCGCAATGCTGAAGGAGCCTGACTTGCCATCGTAACTGAAATCTGTTCTTATCCTGCATTCTTGTTATAGTCTCCTTTACTCCTCAGAACATCCCCTGGAGGTATGTACTGCCCCTGCTCCTACAGAACAACCTTATAGTGTGCTAATCTGACTCTCTGCTGGGGAAAGTGAGGGCCAGAGCTGTCAGAGGACTTGACCATGGTCCCAAGACACGTTGTTGACCTGCACCCAGATCTTGTGGCCCTTAGTCTAGGCAGCAGACTACAGCCTCTGGTGTGGAACTGAATCCATAGTGCCCTGAAACAGGGTGGCCATCTAATTAACTGTCCAAATCAGACACTTTTAGGGCAAAGGCTGGGCACACTTGTTAATTAATGCGGAATACCAGATGCAAATCGAGACTGACACTGACAAACAGAATGTGTGGTCTCTGTAGCTGTCTGGCTTCAGGTTACCAGCACTTTGAAATCCTTCGCAGCAGTGGGCTTCAATCCATTTCAAATAACTATGGGAACCAGTTCTAAGCAACTCTGTGCTTAGCTGAAACTCTATCTAGGCCAGGACACAGGACATGCTGCCCAGTAGTGGAATTCCTGGTCTTCCAGGAGCCCCAAACCTTATATCAGAAGGAGATCCCAAGTTTCCAGCCTCTGCTAGGAACTGAAAAGGATTTTACTTATTCACTGAAGCAATTGGCTGCCCTGTTAATAGGACATAGAGGCAAGGTTGGAGCCTGAGGAGAGAAGGAACACACTTGGTTTTAAGGGAAGGGACTAAAGTTTTCTAGAAAGGAGCCTTTACAGGAGGGATGAACCCATCAGCTCAGGGCTACACAAGGTGACGTACCTGTGCAGGTCTAAGGGTTTGTATTACTTTGCTCTAGGTGTTCTTTATTGAGTAATTGCTTCATCCTGGGCAGTAGGCTGTTTTACATGCAGGCTTCTACAATGCAGGGCTGCCAGTTAAAAGGTTATTAGAAGGCTCTCCCAATAATCCAGGGACCTGCCTGGGGAGAAAGTGCCCTCCCTGCAGCACACAGCCAGTGCTCTGGCTTTTCCGATTGGACTCACCCTTCGCCGCTGTCAGTCGGCTGTGATTTTCCCTGTCATAGCCTAGACACAGTTTAGGGTAATACGATTCTGTTCGGGTGTGTGTTTATTTATTTATTTTTTTTAAAAGAGAGAAAGCAGGGGAGAGGGGTGGAGGGGGAGGAGGACAAGGACAAGGAGGAGGATGAGGAGAAAGAGAGAGAGAGAGTCAGTCTTAAGTAGACTCCATGCTCAGCGCAGAGTCCTATGCAGGGCTCCATCCCACAACCCTGGGATCATGACCTGAGCCAAAATCAAGAGTCGGATGCTCAACCTACTAAGCCACCCAGGCTCCCCTGTTTGGGTGTTTAGATCACTTTCTCAAGACTGCTGAGAAAAGTGTAAAAACGTGCATTTTGTTAATGGTCTTTCTTTACTTGTCAGAGTAATAAATTTGTCTATCAGCTGGCCCTTCACACTTCAGTCTCCTGGCATACTCCAGAGGCATACTCAGAATCCAGAACACTAAAATGACCTTCCTTGAGAACTATCTTATCCTAGCTATAGGTTACGTTTCAAATGCTACCATGATTCACACAAAGATGTGAGTAACTGAAATTGTCCTTTCGGCACATCTCAGGATTCCCTTGTCCTGTGTTCTTTGCATATATCACGGCTGCCTCCTTAACATTTTCCTCTTTTTATGATATCCACAAGTAATCCACATTGATAAAGGTGTCATTGGCACGCTTGCAGATCTGTCATCATTTATTGCACAAAACCACCCTGTTTTTACTGTAGAAGACTAGAGCTGACAGAACGGCAGAGGGAATCGGTGTTGGTTGAGCCCTTTCCATGAGACTCCTGAGCTCCTTACAAGCATCATAGTGTCAGTCTCCCCAGCAACCCTTTGCAGTGGGTATAAGCACTCCACAATTAAAGGAAAAAACAGAGACTAAGAGAAGTAACATGATTTACCCAAGGACACATAGCCACTATAAAACTGGACTCTGATCCCTGGTTTACACAACAGGAAGCCTGTGGCCTTTTTGCTTTAGATGTGTTTCAGTTGATGGACTTTCCCTCCCGCAAACCAGGCCTGATAAATTTCATTCACGCCACTCAGTGGGAACAGCATTGCAGCTATGGGTTCTTACCCAGCTCCTGTGACTAGAGACAAATTACTTCTGTAAGCCTCAAAAATGGGCATGAATTTTCCTACTGATAGGTTTGATGTGAAGAAGAGATCTCGTAAAGCATCTGGCCCAGTTCCTGGATCCCAGAAGGAGCTCTGCGAATGTCTGTTCCTGGCCCCACCTCACCCCTACCCCAACCATATGGGTGTCTGCACTCTCTCACTTTGTGGCTTTCTTTCTCCCTCCTCATCCACTATAAGCTAGAACTGGGCTCACAGAGACCTTCTCTGAAGAAACGTAGATGACTCCCCTCCACCTTTCACTGGCCCCCTTCATTATTGGAGTGAGGTGTAGGGAGGTTCATGCCAATCCTCCCATGTCATTTTGCCATGAACACTGTGGAGAATTCTACAATACCAGGTTCCCTTCAAGCTGATGATCGGGATACATGGGAAGGCAACCCTAAACCCCAGCCCCATCATCCCTTGGCATCAGGCATGTATTATTTGCCTACATAAACATGCATCTGGCCCCCACCTCCACTCCCAAAAGCGGTCACATGGACTTCAAACATCCTGGCTGAGCTGAGCCATTTAGAAAGGAAATCTAAGTGGCTGAGCAGATGCTTTAAGTTGAAAGAGCAGATCCTTGTAAAGCCCAGCGCTGGTCTTGTCCTCTTCCTGCTTTAAAACCTTCCGTAACTCCCAGTTAAGGTCTGACTTCCTTTTCTTTGTGTTCAAGGCCTGACCCTACTGTTCAGAGACTTCTTTCTCACTGTTCTCTTTACATAGACCCTTTGTGCTGTAATCAAGTTACTCTCCTTCCCTCCTACTTTCCTTCCATCACCTCTTCATGTAACAGGTTTTTACTGGTGTTTTCTATGCACTGGACACTGTGCTAGGCACTGGGGAATATGATCATGGGCAAGCCAGGCAGGCCAGTGGGCAGACACAGAAAGTAAACACTGCAGGGCAGAAAGTGTGGCAACAGAGAAAGTACAAGGAGCTGTGTGGGGATGCAGCTGGGGTGCAAAACCCAGGCCTGAGGCATCAGGAAAGCCTTCCCGGGGGAGGTAACATGAGGTTAGGCCCCAAGGATGAGTGGGAGCTAGTGAGACACATGGGGTGGTAATAATGGGGAGAAGAGAAGAGTAAAGCATGTGCCCAGGGAGAAGAAAGAGAACGTGCAAAACTGTGTTCCAGGGAGTTCCATTCAAACAGATTCACTGTAAATGATGCCCGGAGGTTGTGGAACTCCTCAAACTTGGGCAAAAGGTCGAAGCGTGCATCCATGGAAATGAGAGCACACCAGCAGGGCTCTGGAAGTGGCAGCAAGACTTGGTGAGAAGTTCATGGTAGCACACAGGACTCAAGAAGCAAAGGGGGGGGGGGCAGGCTGCTGGAGGCCCTAGGCCCTCTGCCGTGGGTTCCCATCCCCCGATCTCTCCTTCTTTTCCCACCAGAACTCTCTGTAGCTCCAGAAAGCCTTTCACCTTTCCTCCAGATGAAGTGCAGACCCTGATGGTGCACTGGGCTGTCTTCTGTTCTAACAGGTCCCGAGTGCCTTGCTTAGAACTCCGCGTGACTCTTTCCCCTCCCGCCAGCTCTTTTGCGACCATGTCTCTCACTGTTTGTATCCCCCTCGCCTTCTAGCCTAGTCATTGGGTATTTAAGAAGCGTTTGTGGAATGAAGCAGTGTTTGCCCTACTTTGGAATCCTGCACTGCTCTTAGGAGAGGCTAGTTCCCTCACTCTATATATACATGTTTATACATAGAGCATCTAATGCTTATTAGGTGCTTACTGGCTGCCACACTGTTCTCAATGTATTCCTTGTTTGAACTCCTTTAATCCTCAAAGCAACCCCGTGAAATAGATGATCTTTTTTAGTTTATCTTTTATTCTGCTTGATATAGATGAGGAAATTGAGGCACAAAGGCTAAATTGATTTGCCCAAGGTCACTACTACTGAGTTCACAAGCAGTGTAACTAGAATTCAAATGGAGGATCTGACTCCAGAGCCCAAACTCTTAATATTACCCTGCTTTGCCTCTGTAGTTGCCAAATTTGTACAGCAATGCATTTTATCATATGTGTTTCAAGCACTAATATACTATATATTACAAAATATGTACCAAATAGATATTAGAAAAGGAGATTAAAAATAAATATTCCTTTTTTTAATGTTTATTTTATTTTTGAGAGAGAGAGAGAGAGAGAGACAGAGCATGAACCGGGGAGGGGCAGAGAGAGAGAGGGAGACACAGAATCTGAAGCAGGCTCCAGGCTCTGAGCTGTCAACACAGAACTCAGTACAGGGCTTGAACCCACAGACCCCAATATCATGACCTAGGCCAAAGTCAGATGCTTAACAGATGAGCTACCCAGGTGCCCCCCAAAAATAAATATTTCTAATATTTTCTTGTGCCCAGGAGATGGTTCCGTGTACCCTGATTTGGGACCACATAAATTAGAGGCAGCTGATGCATAAGACGAAGGGAATTAACATGTTTCCAACAATATCTGTACTTTGCAGAAACATCGCAAGTTATGGCACACCTACTAAGGGCCTGGCACTTTGTTAGATCCTTTGAGTGTTAGGTTATGAATATTCAGAGCAATGCCGAGACCTAACGTGAGGGAGGCCTGGAGATTGGATGGAAGGCAGAAGAAACAGGCATAAGGCTCAGGAGGGCACTGTGTTGTTCCCAGCCTTGGGTCTCTGAAGTTTAAGTTTGTGATAGAACAATTTACTTAGTTCTGGAACTATTTATTTCATAAAGCCTGACAGATGTACTTAGGAAGAGGCTGTAACCAGCCCCCCTAGAACAACATATCATGTTTCTTAACTTTTGTCTGAAATTTCTAACAACTCAGCATGGTATGGGACCGGCTCTCCCAAGCTCATCAGAAGCTCTGATTGGAGATTATAAGATGTCTTTGACTAATAAAAGATGAGGAAATGAATGTATATTTGCTTAATAAATGCTGTGTGGTCAACAAAATCTTTCCAAAACTGGAACTGCAAGGGAAGCAGAATCATGAATGAGGTTCTTGGCATGGGGTGGGGAGTGGGGGGGGTGAGGGTCATTCAATTGAATAAGCATTTGTTGAGCACTGACCCTGGGCTCCTACTTGCACATGCATACTGTGTGCTCAGATATGGTATCTTTCGTCCTCACGACAACTGTGAAAGGGGAGAGGCGCCCAACTTACAAACAAGGAACTGGAAATCATTTTCCCAAGATCATACAGCTAATAGGAGGCTAGGTCATGATACAAACCCCAGTTCTGTTGAACTCCACAACCTACTCCAAGAATGTACTGTCCCCCACGAATAAGCCCTATATTTTTATGTGGGAGACACCTACAGATAACTGCAAATACACTATGGCAAATGTGATACCAGAACTCAAGTCAAGGCTGGTTCAGAGATAGGATCGATCACCTTAGCGTGCTGTGTAGTAAGTGGTGTCAGGGTTCTTACAAGGTGAATTGGGAACCGTTGGTTTGGATGATTTTGAAGAGAATCCTAGCCCAGATTTTTTAGGTAAAGAAACCAGAACACGGAGCGATTCAGAGGTTGTGCCATGGTCATTGATCCTGCTATCTCAACTGCTCTTACTAAATGTCTGGGCCATGAATCAGATGGTGTATACAGCACATCTATAAAATGTCATCACACATGGTTAGGTTCGGGGTTTGACGTAAGAATCATGAAAACTACAGAATCCTTCAGGATTTCGTGGCTGTGACCTGAGAGAGCTTCTCTTCGTAGACCACATAAAGCTTCCCCTCTCTCCCAACAATTAGCGGATCTCTGTGCAACCTCTCCCTTAAAGCTCTGCCAGATTTTATGATAACATGTCCACACTGCGTTTGTTTCCTAAGGTTCAGCCTCTTTGCAAAGCTGGGTAGATCTGATTCTGTTTTAAGGCTTTTCTCAGTCAAGGTGGAAGAAAAGAACCAGCCCTTGCTGTCGAGTGGATGCATTGTCTTGTACTGTATACTGTTATCTGTCTGTGCTTATGTTCCCTCTCTTGTGGACGATGTACTGCACATGTCTGAAGGCCAACCACAAGTGAAACTGCAAATTGCCTGATCTCAAAGGTCTTTTCCCAGGCCATCACCTTCTCCTTCTGAAGAATTGGGAGTGTGCTCACAAAACTGGGGTTTTACAATCATAGGACCCTGACATGTTAGAAACTTTGAGAGTCAGAATATACTGACTTAGTGTATCTTGGAACTCATAGAATATTAGTGTCCTAAAATTGTAGATTTATTTTATCTGAGACAGAACTTGAGGATCCTAACATGTTAGACACGCGCAACTCTCCTTTTCAGCAAATATTTCATTAGTGCCTACTGCATGCCAGACACTATGCTAGACTCTAGGGATAAAGAAGTGAAAAAGACTCCTAATGCTCTTGCCCTCAGGGAGCTTGCAGAGAATAGCAGGATTTAAGAATCTTAAAATGTTAGATTCTTAGAAAAAGTAAAAGAATAGTGTGTTAAAATCCTAGAATGCCAGCGGTGGAGACAGCCCGAGGTCATTCTCTCCATCTCTATCTTTTATGAGACCCAGAGTCTTTTCCAGGCATGTCCGATTAAAAATCTCACTAATAAGAACATCATTTCACTTGAGTGACATCACAGAATGGCCAGCTTGCCGGCGCCCGGCGATCACCCAGTGCGGCTGCTCATTTTACCATCAAGTCCACTGAGGCTCAGAGCGGGGCAGCTGTTTGATAGATAGCACAGCCGCCCAGAACGAGACCCCAGATTTTCAGGCCTCTCTCAGAGAACGGGCAAAGCAAGACAAGCTCCTGCGTGTTTCCACGGGGTGCCCTGTTTGCAAGCAGCGCAGACTTCTGCGCCGAGGCCCCGCTCTTTGGAAGGAGTTTGCACCAACTACCTATACAGAGGCATCAGCCCCGCCCCCCGGACCACGTGTGCAGTAGATCGCCCCCTGTTGGGAGCCCCCTCCCCCGTTGATGCGTGTTTTATTTTGCTCCCTCCCCTCTCCCCGTGTGCCTCGAAACCAATTTTCATTATTTTTTTCTGTCTGTGTTTGTCTTTGTGGTTCGCAGGTGCTCCCTTGCATTGTTCATCCGCTTCATCAACCCCTATTGAGCAGTCCCCCTCCCCGCCCCCTTCCCCTCCGGCCAATGAGAGCCAGAGGCGGTTGCTAGGCAGCGGTGTGGCCCAGCCAACCCCGGACTCAGACTCTGAGGAAGAGTTTGTCCCTAATTCATTCTTAGTTAAAAGTGGCTCCGCCAGCCTGGGGGTCGCGGCGAACGGTAAGTCCCTCTCTCTTCCTAACTTCTGTGGGGTTTTTTGTTGTTGTTTTTTTTTCCATTTCGTTGGCGATGCTGATTAATGTGCCTGTTTGGGCCGCTTGCAGGGGCGGAGGGACCTGGTGCGTGGGGGGCTCGGGGTTGCTGGGGACCTGGCGCGGCTCCGCGGCTCAGGCAGTCCGGCTCCTGCCCCGCAGCGCCACTGCGGGGGGTGGGGGTGGGGGTGATTGCTGTCCCCATTCCCATGACAGACGTCGGGATAGAGCTGCAGAAACAGAGATGCACAGACAGAAGCGTCAGGTGGAGACCGAGGCAGGCAAAGACACAGAAACAAAGATCCCAACAGAAAAAGGAAAGAAAGGTTAAAACAAAAATAGCACCGATTGACTCCCTACTCTATGCCAGGGACTGTGCCAGCTACCACCACTTGTTGCTTTGCTGGATTCTCCTTACAACCCAGCCTAAGAAACTGGCATTATAGTGTCCCCATTAACCATGAGAAAGCCAAGAGGAAGGTTAGGACCTGGAGCCAAGCGCTGGCTTTGAAAAGTTCTTGACTTTCACACTGCCAGGAGACGGAGGGCCCTGAAGCCCCAAGCTGCTGCAGGGCTGAATGCTGGCTGCAGAGAGAGCCACTGGGCATAAGCATGAATCTGTCCATAATAAACACTGTTTGTCCACATTGTGCCCTGACTCTTACAGAGAAAAGGTATGCGAAGGTGTGGTGGCAGAGCCCTATGTGGACTTAGAGCTAGCACACCCAGATTTTAGCACCCGGTCAGGTGCTGTGTGACCTGGGTCAAGGTCTTGCCCTCTCTGTGTCCAGCAGAGGCCAATGTACTTCTTTGCAAGGATGCCTAGAAGCCTCCAAGAGAGGGGATAATATACAGCCTCTACGCTCTTTGAAAATCAGACAGGAGGTCTTTGGACTTGATGGTTCTCTTCTGCCAAAATCTCAGGCCCTACATTCTCTGTAACCAAAAGTCAAACCATCCTCCAGGGCCTATTACCTTTGTGCTCCCTGAGGGTGACATTGTCCTTCTGGTGGTTTGGTGTCACTGCTTCTCTATACGTTTTAGCTGTTCATGTTTTAAACTACACACAGAAACAGGAACCCTGGACTAGGAGGTGGGAAAGCTGTGCGCAAGACCCGGCTCTGTGGCTCACTGGCTATTTGTCTTCGGCAAATGACTGTCTTTCTCTCTAGGCATCAGTTTCCCATCTTGCCAGTGAAGGAGCAATTTCTAGGAGTGTCACGTGGTGCTGACAGCAGTGTGTCTTCTTAAGCTTACCTGCAAAAAAAAAAAAAAAACACACACACACACACGTACAATGATATTCTTTGTTCATTTCTGAGTAAATAAGCCTTGCAGGTAAAAGAAAAGGCAGGAGATTAAAGTCTTTAATCTCTCCCTTTGCTAAATAACTGAACAAGAGCAATCACTTTGTTGTAAGTTCTGCAGCAAATTGATAGCATTAGTGCATTATTGATGTGCCGGAAAGATGGGAGAACTTTGGCCTACAAAGCTGTCTGCCCAGTTATGCTCCTCTGTGCTCTTCCTGCTCCTTGGGGGACCTAGGGACCCTTCTGAGTCCTTCTCTGGGGTTTTGCTCTGAGTGTGTCACTAAAGGTTGGTTATAAACGTGTCCCTTGACCAAAGGGAGAGTCCGGGTTTTAGTGGCCTGCTGCTCTGGGGTTGGTGGGTCATGAGAGAGTCAGTGAGTCTCACTCCACAGCTGGACCCTGCCTGCTACCGTCCTGTCCCCCTGAAACCCCAAACTGAGTGCTCTTCTATGAGCAAAAGGACCTGCTGATACTGGCATAAACCCAGCACTAGTGAGTGGAGGAGATGAGTGGATTCTGCTACAGATTGGACCCAATATATGTTTTTAAGGTTTTTTTTTATTTGTTTTCATGAAAGAAATGTGAGGTTATTTTAATAGGATTATCTTTATTGTTTTGCCAATTATAAAAGTAACAATGCTTGTTAACATTCAGACAATATCGAATGGTAAAAAGCAAGGTTCTCATGTAATTCTTCCTCCCAGAGGTAACCACTTTTAACAGTTTGGTGCATAGCCTTAGAGGCACTTTTTGTGTAGTACTAATTTAATGAGCAAATAAATGAATGAGCAAGCAATACAAAGTCTGTGAGGACCAAGTATAGCCAAGAAAGCAAGGTCCAGGGGGTCCAACCTTCTGAAATGAGGTCCCAGATATGTGACCCTGGCAAAGTACCTAACCTCTCAGACCATCAGTTGCTCCATATGTGAAATGGGGAAAAGCTTCCAAGGTTGCTAGAGAATTTAAGAATAGTAAAGGTAGGGTGCCTGGGTGGCTCAGTCAGTTAAGCGTCTGACTTCGGCCAGGGTCCTGATCTCATGCTCTGTCAGTTCGAGCCCCACATCAGGCTCTGTGCTGACAGCCAGAGCCTGGAGCCTGCTTCAGATTTTGTCCCCCCCCCCCGCCCCTCCCCCGCTCATGCTCTGTCTCACACTGTCTGTTAAAAATAAATAGATGTTGAAAAAAAATTTTTTTAAAGAATGGTAAAGGTGGGGTGCCTGGGTGGCTAGGCTAGTTAAGTGTGGGACTCTTGATCTCAGCTCAGGTCTTGATCTCAGGGTCATGAGTTCAAGCCCCAGGTTGGGCTCCGCACTGGGCGTGAAGCCTTCTTAAAAAAAAAATGGTAAAGATGACAGACATCCATCTTTCCCTTCCCTAGCCCCCCAGCCCCATTCCCTTCCAGCAGTAGAAGGCTTTAGAGACCACCCTAAGGGATGAATTACTCTAGCTCCTTCTGAGCCAGGCTTCCCCAGAGACTTAATTCCAAATGTACTTTAAATGACAAAGGCAGTCCTTTGGGCTCCTAATGGGGAAATGAACCGGCTTCCTTTGGTGGGAGCTGACTCAGCACCCCACACAGGAGGGTGCAGGAGGTCTGACCCTCTGGAAACCAGCCTCCCCAGGAACTCCGGCTGCTTTCTCCAGTGGCTCCCCAGAGGCTCTCTGCTACAGCTGTGTCAACTCCAGCACGGGGCTGCGGTCCCAGGGCCTCGATGCCTCAGAGCTGCCCTGCCAAAATCCCCGTGTAAACTGCAAGGAGAACGCATTGGGCGTTACAGAACGGCTCATTGTCCCAGCAGTAAAGAAAACAGGCGAAGGAGCTCTTTCTGTCATCAAAGTCCTAATCTGCCCCCAAGGATAACCATCTAGAAAACACTGATATATATAAAGAAAGATTTTGCTAAAATATCAACTAATCGCAGCTGAAAAGCTAAGGAAGTGGTTAGGATTAGGTAGGTATTTGTCTGCACCCAAGAGAAACTTTTTAGAATAAATATTAAGCGTTCCATGAATTGCCATAATCTAAATTCTGAACTACAGAGACTTTAAAAACCTGGAGGGTAATATTTAAGAGGGTTAGGGAAGACAAACTCAGAGAAAGCTGTCAGTTTCTCAAAGCCAAGGTGAGGTAGAGGTAGGTGGAGGGGGAGAATTGACATGTAAAGAGCACCTTCTGTGTGTAAGTCTTTCTTTACACGCATTAACTTATTTGAGCTTCCATTTATTTCTGTTTTTCTGCCAGGAAACTGAGGCCCAGCAAGGGCCGGTGACTTGCCCAGAACTGCACTGCTTCTAAGGGGCATGTTAAAGATTTCACATCCCAGCCTGCTTGACTCCAGAGGCTCCTATCTTCTTCCTCCCCCCTCCCCTGGCCCCCATTTGTTTTGTTTTGTTTCCAATACCAGGTCCCATGAGTTCTATGTGTCCTTCTTAGTAGGAGACTACACAAGAGAAGAGGAATTCCCCCAAAGAAAAAAATCTTAAAGATTTTGAAAAGAATTTTTTTTTAAGAATTACAAGTGGGGTGCCTGAGTGGCTCAGTCACTTAAGCATCTGCCTTCAGCTCAGGTCATTATCTTACAGTTTGTGAGTTCGAGCCCTGCATCAGGCTGTCTGCTCTTAGCACAGAGCCTGCTTCAGATCCTCTGCCCCTCTCTCTTTGCTCCTCTCCTACTCTCTCTCTCCAAATAAATAAACTTTAAGGAAAAAAAAGAACTACAGATTATTAGACTCCTATTACTTCACAAATCTTTATGAAGTACCCATTATGTGACAGGTGTTTAATCCCATTGAGTTTTGGAATTTCAGTGAATCACATTGAATCTCATTGAATCTTCATATATATCCTGTGATATGAAGATTTTTAGTCTCATTGATGCAATAGAGGGCCAGAGAGGTTAAGTAACTTCCCTAAATCACACAGCTTCTACCTGATTTGAACCTCAGGTCTATCTGATAGATACCACAGAGTAGAATCTTTCAGTTGTGTTTTTGTGAGGACTGTGGAAGTTTCAAAGACAAGTAAGTACAAGTGACTTAGACACTACATTTTAGTGCTGCTTCATGAGAGAGAGCCCTGGATGCTGGGCAATCCATGGCTTTTTTTTTTTTTTTTTCCTTTTCTTCCCCTCCCCCCCCCCAATACCCCCAATACCCTACACTGGGCCCTTCCTACCACTCCTTACAAATTTCTCAGGCTGGTCACACTGGTCAACATCACTGTTGTTTGGCAGTTTCATTGACTTTCTTGGGGCTTAAGCAGCTGGGATTATTTTGTTTTGACTTCCAACCCAGTGGAGGAGTGTTTATTTTTCTTTCTGAATGGGAAACACTGCTATGTATGCCAGCTCCTTCCAAAAGTGTTTTCTTAAAACAAAACAAAACAAAACCAAAAATTCAACTTAATTTAGAACCTATCCAGATTCCCCTGAGGGAGTCTGCCCGGGTCCTTTCTAGTCAGTGTGTGAAATCAGAAGGCAAGATTGTGCCTGTTCCCTACTGTTGAGAAGTGTCCAGCGAGGTTTTGTCTTCTTTCACTGTGAATTTCAGGAAACCTACTTTAGTTATGTCAACTGCAGGAACATGGATCTGGAGGTTTCCCGAGTCCCAAAGGTCAAGGACATTGGGGTGTGTGAAATCTTCACCTCTCTTTTCTCTTGCATTTCCATTCATTCTTGTCAGTAAATAGATTCTTATACTAGCTATGTAGAGAAGTTGAGTTACCTAACTCCTAGTAGCAAAACAAATTGATTTCTTCCTTTGTTCATTCATTCATTCATTCATTCATGACGACATTTGAAGTGTCTGTGGATGTTTTCCAGACAGAGGAGGGGGAAAGAGCATTCTAAGCAGAGAGACCCCATAAAATGGGTATTAAACCAATGGGATCAAAATCTCTTAAATGAACCCCTTAGAGTCAGGTTCATTTCAGAATTCAGAAATTTGCAGGTTTAAGAAAGAAAATACAGATCATGTGATGTATTTTTCCTAGCATTCCCAGAGTGGTCAGAAGGTCCACGGTAATCAAACACATCAGTACTTCTGCAGTGAATAGTTAGACTCATGGGATTTAAAAAAAAAAAAAAAAAAAAAAAAAGACTCTGAACCTCATGTCAGTTCAAGTCTTACCATGAAAAGAATTTTAATAGAACTTTTGGTCTTAGAGTTTTGGGGATTTCAGATTGGTGGTTAATGGATGGTGATTCTGAATTGCACCTTTTTTAAAAACAGGAGTACCAGGACTCAAAGGCTTAGTAACTTGTCCCTGGTGATAGAGATAACTAGATAGCTTGATAACTAAAAGGTAAAATACAGGTGCAAGTCGCTGGCTGGGCAGCTCCACAAAAAACTGCTGTTTATCCATAACAGCTGGTTGGAAAGGCCTGGCCCCCTCTGCTGTTGATGTGGGAGCCCAGGAGGCCAGGCCAGCAGGCCGGCTGTCTTGCTGCAGAGGAATTCAGGAGGAAAGAGGCCAAGTGTCCAATTTTCCAGAATCCAGACTCAACATGCTGCTCTGAGTTCTTAAGGAACTTTCCCTGTAGCCCCTCGGACGGGTGGGCCTTCTTTCTTAATGCCCTACCCCCTCTGTTCCCACTCCTCCCTAATAGTCTGGGGACCTGATTACCCATGTCTGATTTCCAAGTTCAGCCATAGGTTCCTTGAGGCGGGCCTTCTCCAAGGCTGTACCCTCCCTGCTGAGCACGATTGCAGGTACTACAATCCAAAGTGAAAAAAGTTGATGTCCTCTCTTCCTCCTTCCTGCCAGCCCTCCTGCCCCACCACACACACAAAACCACCCCCCTCAGAACAGTGCAGTGAGCCACATACGTCATGTAAGCGTGGAGGCTCACAGAGATGAAGGGATTTGCCCAAGGGCTGCAAAGTTGAGATTCAAATCATGGCCCCAGACGTCATGCCCTTTCCACCTTACCAGGTACCTCCCTTAGCTCAACAAGCCTTCACCTGTGGCCTCCCACCAGGGGCCGGTGATGGTGTTCCCCTCACTGGGGGCAGTGGGGACAACCACACAGAGGTGACTTCTGTTTTTGTACAGTTTACAAAGCCCTTTTTCATACGTTACCTCGGGCAGACTCTGGTGACTCTAATTTAATTGCCACATTGGCTTTCTAGGAGGTAAGGCTTCTTCCTGACCTTGCAAAATAAACAGGTCACATTTTGAATTAATGTAACCAAATGTCCTGGGAGAACCAGAGCCCTTTAATTAGTCACTCACGTGACACAACTGTGGACTGTTTGCGGCTCCTTCTCCACTAATTTCCCCAAATACCGTTGCATTAAAAGGTACAAAAATAACATTTTGGGTGTATGGCTTGATTAGATCTAGGAATTCCTAGACCACCCCCTGAGGAAGGCACGTTAGCCATGTGTCTGGGCTTTTTCCATCTGGAAACTAAGCCTGGTTTGTGTCCCCATTGAAATGTTAGTGGCCTGCTCCATGAGGCCCTGTGGACACCAGACCGTGTCATAGAGCATCTCTTGATGCCTTCGGGGCCCAGACAATTGAAGAGGTGCCTGGAAGGAGGCCATGGAGAGTTTGAGAGAGAAGTACGACTAACCCTTGTGTGGCCCCCACATGCCCAGAGGGCATTCACATCTGTCGCCTGGTGGGATCCACAGCCCACTGCTGTGAGGTTGGCCCAGTGAGGAGGGCTGGGAGCACCGTCAGACCCTGGAGGACACATATGGGCAGAGAGGACCAGCTTGGCACAGAGATGCCGATTTGCTGCACTGCTTTGAACCAAGTCTGGATTTGCTCACAGTGGGTCCGTCCACCTTGTGAGCGCCACCACCCGAATAAGTTAAACTTGCTGGTGACAAACCTCACCAGGAGAGGGGTCACCGTGATCCGCCTGAGTTATCACAGGCACCTGCTTATGAGGAGGCTGGTGTTGGGGAGCAGAAGTACCTGGGTCCTGAGCCCAGCGCTGCCTCTGGCCTGCAGCACGACCCTGCAGGAACCTTGTCCTAGGCTCCCTCCGCTTCCCCGTCCGGGGCATGGGGGAGGGAACCGGATTACATCACCACTGCCCAAGCATGACACACGCGTGTGTAGCTGCCACAGTCCATACTAGAGTGGTGCATGCCCACCTACACTACTCTCTCCTCTCCTGCCTCCTTTAATGAACTTTTTTATTTATTTTTTTTTTACCTAGGTGAATTTATTTATTTTAAAAGAAAATTGCCTTTTTCTGTTGCAACTCACTTGCCATAAATAGAAGGTAGCTGTGGAAATAAATACAGGGGGAGCGGTTATCCCATTCTGGTGAGAGAATACCTGCTCAAGGACAGAGCAGAGAGTCACTTTACTGTGTTAAGTAGGGCATTGGCAAGTGTTAGGTGTTAAAAATACACCGGGACTAAGCTGAGACTTCCTCGTCAACATCATCTAGAAGGCTGAAAGCACCTGTCCTACGTGTGACCCAGAGTGCTTTAATGTCCCTTTGGGCCATATGCCACCAAGATTGAATCCTTAGGATAACTTGCCGCATGGCTCTCTCCAGTACTCTGTCTCAGCTTTCAGTGCTACCTGCAGCCTGCCTACTTCGAGAATAAACATCTCTTGCTGCTCTCAGAACCTACCCTTCTTGCCTTTCCTAAGTGTGGACTTCTCGGAGCAATCTGTTCCCACCATCCCCTCAGAGCCCCCTGCCTTCTGCCCCTGTCGTCAGGTCTGAGCTGGGGGCTCTGAGCTCAGCTGGATCCTACATCACTGGTTAATGGCTCCCAGTTTGTACCAGGAAACTATGTGGCTTCCTTCCTCCCCTCCCCTTCCTCTCCTTTCTCCCCTCCCCTCTTCCTCTCTACCTCTGAACTGCCATTATTTATATAGGTGCTTAAGATTAAACAACAACAACAAAAAATTCACTTTGCTATAAAAGGCCTAAAAGGACCCAAGTGAGAAGAAAAACAGAAACAGCACAATGTAGAGCCATAGGAGGGAAATATACAGAGACCTACAGAACTTTGCTGTGTGGCCACAGGCAAGTTGCTTAACTTCTCTGGGTCTGTTCCCTCGTCTGTAAAATGAACATTGGTTTAAATAGCACTTCACAGAATTGTGTATATGAGAAAATATGGTCAAGGCATCTAGCTTGAGGACTGCTACATAATAGGTACCCAGTAAATGTTAGTTTCCTCTTCCCTTTCTGGGATCCAAAAGGTTTGGGCCACGTGTCTTTGGAAGGAAGGCAGATTCCTACATTCCCACCCCTTCAAGCTTAGAGGAGGTACAAATAACAGCTCTGTTTGGAGTCCAGGGCTTTAATCCTCTTCTCCCTCCTGCATGATTTCCAGAGATTTAAGGTAGGGGAGCAAGCCCAAGGCAGCAGCTAAACAAACATAGCAGGAGGTTTGGGAAACAGAACCCCAGCTTCCTTGCTGGGGCTCCCTGCACTGCTTCGTTCCCCATAGTTCCAGGAACTGAGTGCTGATATCTGGTACCAGATGAAACGCTGTGATGCCTTTTCCTTCTGGTCAGCCGGCCTTCCCCCCAGAGTTGAAAGGAGAGGAAAATGACTGGTAATTCATTTAGGCTTCACTCCTTCTCTCCTGAAGGGATCATGTTTCTATAAATAACTTTGGGAAGCTGCTGCACAGAGTAACCACAGTAATACGTGTATTTGCACTTCCAGAGACCTCTCTTTAGCTGCCACAGCGGAGGCTCTAGGGGAATACACACCTGGCCTGAAGCAAGGTTCCACCACACTAGCTGTGTGACCTCATCCGGGCTCACTTTTCATGCCCAGTTGCCCATCTGTAAAATGGGAGTAAAAATAGCACTCTGGGAGTGGTTTCCAATGCAAGATGGGATAACATCTTAAACACTGAGATTATAGGGGGTGGTAAGTATTTACTGGTCTCCCATTTTCATCTCTGGCAAAGAATGGAGTGTGTTTCTAGGTAGTTATCTGATCAAAATTTAAGTCGTGATCACTTGTCTGCTGTCCTCTTGAGAATGAGCAAAAGTGGAGGTTGAGATGATATGTACCTATTTTCTAGTTTTGCAAATTCTGCTCTTCTGAGCCAAAACATTTCCTACTATGTCTTTTTCTCCCCTAGACCACTGCAGTAGTGTCCTCACTGGCCTCCCTGCCCCCCATCTCTTCCTTTCCTCTAACCTCACACTGTCCCAGGGTGATCCTTCCAAAGCCCAGATTCCTATCATGGGGCCCCTGTGGTGCCCCTCTGCTTGTTCCCACTGCTGATAGGTTCAGGGTCTGACTCAGCGTGGCACCACAGCCAAGGCCCTTCTTCCCTGGAGCCCTCCACTCTCTCTGTTTACTTCTCTCCTCCCGGCACGGAGCTCTGGCCACAGTAAACTAACACAATTCTTGAGGGGACTGGGGACATTCCCAATGCCAAACACAGGGCCTGCGGTGAACATCTGGCATTATTGGGAGCAAAGGCTTCTGAACAGAACAAAACCTCATTAATTTAGAGTGAGAGCAGTGGAAGGGCTTTCTGATTTGGAGTGATACGGGAAGAAATGAAGCTTGTTTGCCCTTCAGAATCAATTCAGTTCAGCAAATTATGATTAAAGCTTTATTTCGTGCCAGGGCCAATGGAGAAAAGAAAGCAGCCGGCTCACCTGTTGGTTGTTGGGGAGACAGACACATGCCTGCACAGTCCTGCCCTGAAATAAGCATCCATTAGGGGTGTGGGGAGGCCAGTATGCCAGGGTCTGTGGGGCTCCAGAAGTGTAATGCAAAGAGGGAGGTTTGGGGGACTCCCCCCGAGACAGTGGGTAACTCCCTCCCAAGGAGCACAAGCAAGCTTACACACTCAGGTTCTTCCTAGAAGTGAGCTTTACTTTTAGGATGTGCAGGTCTGCTAGAGACTGAGTTGTGTCCCCCCAGAAGTCATCTGTTGAAGCCCAGACACCCCCTGTGACTGTTGTGGAGATAGATCCTTTAAGGAAGTGAGGAAGTCCATCTGAGGGCAGAAGGGTGGAGCCCTGACCTGAAGGATCCTTAGAAAGGGAAAGGGACAGCGGCACTCACTTACTCTCTTCCACGTGACACAGCAAGAAGGTGGCCATGTGCAGGTCAGGAGGAGAGCTTTCACTAGAAACCAGACCCTGTCAGAACCTTGATCTTGGGCTTTCCAGACCCCAGAACAAGGAGAAAGAAATGTCCGTTGTTTAAGCCACCCACACTCTGGTACTTTGTCATGGAAGCCCACGCAGATGAGGAGGAGGTGTTGGGAGGAGCCTGGATGGTCAGACTTTGCAGGTCAGTTATTTGTATGCTCCCAGATGCTCCCAGCCTAACTGTGGGGCTTTGAAGCATTTATTTCTTCAAACATTCATTCATTCATTCATTCAGCAGACATTTCCAGGTATGCATTCCCTGTGGGGGCCTGTGCTAGAGAGTTCTGAACATCATTTGTACCCTCCACATGTAACCAGGTGGCTGGGTGACAGGGAGAGGGAACAGCAGGGTCTGCTGCAGGGGGCAGTGGTGGAAGACAAGGCTCTTCTCCTCTCTTCAAGGACAGAGCTAGTGTGCAGGGGCCCATCTCTACCCCCACCCCCAGTCCCCTCTAATGGAGCATCCTCTCCAGAAGACTCGATGTCCCCGGAGTTTCAGATGAAAATGGAGTGAGCAGTGTAGACTGAGGGCAGGTGTGCCGCCCTGGACTCCAGAGGGAGTGCTCGTTTCAGAGCTCCTTGGGAGGGGAGAAGGTGGCGGAGCTGGCCTCAGGAACTGAGGAGGGACCATGGAACAGAAGAACCCTTACAGGAAGCCAGGTGCTGTGCTGGGTGTCCCACCTTTCCCACCCCGTGAATCTGTCTGATTGGTGGGCTCTAGAGCAGAGGACTTGAGAACTTGGGTTCGAATTTTGGTTCTGCCATAACCATCTGATTTAACTTCTGAGCTTCCCTTCTGCCTCATGTATAAAATAGGGATGATAATATATCCCCTTCATAAGTGTTGTTAGAGTTCAGTGTGAAATAATGTATGTGAGGTACGCAGCAAAGTACAAGGCTACTATAAAGTCTTGAATGGACACTGCTGTCATTGTTATCCTTATTCTAGTTATTGTGTTACCAAACCAAGCCTCAGAAAGAGACAATGGCTTGGCCAAGGTCACAAAGATAGTAAGTGGCATTTGCTACCCCAGGTGTGCCTGGCTTCTCAACCCAACTTCATCTCAGCCCCGCAGGCCACCTTTTCTCCTCCAGCAGCTATCGTCCCCTGTTCTTGATAACCTCCAGGAAGCCAAAGGTCTCAGAGAGCCTCCCCAGTAGATGAGAGATCCCCCCACCCCTGCCCTGCATCGAAGGGGAGGCTTTGTGCACACCACGGTGGCAGTCCCCAACCCCTGGCCAAAGTCCTCCTGAATGGAAACCGCTGAGTTGCACTCCAGTACTCAGCTCTTTCAAGATGCCCCTATTGGGCCCCTGCATGGGTGACAAGATGATGCATGAGGTCTTGCTAAGCAGCTTATTTGTCTGAGCTGGTGATGCCCTTTGTCCTGAGCTGGGTTAATGGTAAGGGGCAGCGGCCCTTTAAAGCCTGGACAATGGACAGGCTTCTCAGGTCACCGAATCACTCAACAAATGGCCTGAACCCCTCCAAGCAGGGGAGGCCTCTGCCCCTCCACTCCACGCTAACCCTGCTCTTCATCTAGTGATGTACCACTCCCCTCCTGGCCAGGAGAAACATTTGGGTATAAAGGGAGAGAAAGACTCAAAGAGCATTAGGGAGACAAAGGACTTCAGAGGAGTGAACAGAGAGAGGACAAGGGATAATTCCTGCCTCGCTGCCCCCACCCCGAGCTGACTTTGCACTGTGCTTTCCTCCTTTCCCTCCCCAGACGTGACACCCACCGTGCCCGGTGGTGGTGATTTCCTGACACACCTTTCACTACCAAAACCCAACGCTGCCGATTATAGTTGAGACTTCCCAGGCTGCCGGTCAGGCCCCACTGGAGTGTGCTCCTCCCCCTCCTTCTTGAACCTCTCGGATGCCTCTCCAGGCCCCCACTCCAGTGAGACACACCATTGACCTTCACTACCTGCTTCAACCAAAGCAATCTTCTCTTACTGGTTTCCTACATTTGATTCTCCATAAGACCTTAATGAAAAAAACACTCAAATATTAAACATTTTTCTCCAAATTATGAAAACCACTGATTTAAGTCAACATATTCCTTATATGAAGAGTGGTCGGGCTAAATTTGAGCCAGGCCTTCTGATTCTGAATCCCGACTTTCTCTCAGTGGATGCACTCATTTGTTCTTACTATAAAGATTTCTTGACCACCTACTGTGTGCCAAGCACTGAGGTAGGGTCAGGAGTACTAATGTGAATCCTGCCCTCAAGGAGGGGCCAAACATAGGGGTTCCTGGGTGGCTCAGTTGGTTGAGTGTCCAACTCTTGGTTTAGGCTCAGGTCATGATCTCACAGTTCGTGAGTTCAAGCCCTGTGTGAGTGTAGAGTTTGCTTGGGATTCCCTCTCTCCCTTTCTCTCTGCCCTTCTCTCTCTCTCTCTCTCTCTCTCTCTCTCTCTCTCTCTCTCTCTCTCGTTCTCTCTCTCAAAATAAATAAACTTAAAAAAAAAAAGGAGGGGCTGAACATTAACATCCAGTCCAGTCACTGAGGGTTCGAACAATGCAAATGTGACAAGTTCCCAGTGGCTTTGGCATCTAGATGGCCATTGGTGACCATGGTAAGACCATCTTCAGGGTGTAGAGGCTAAACTAGGAGGATGGATGAGGGGAGAGGGCAAAAATAGTTTGGATAACTGAGTCTAAGAGATTGGACTTGGCATCACAGATTGCTAACCACAACAGGAAAAGGCTCTTTATGGTGGGGAGATCAGGAATGGTCACCTGTGTGACCACTTAGTGGTCGGTGATATGAAGCAAGAAGAGGTGCATTCCATTGCATGTGAGATGTGCTTGCCCAAAATGTTAACCTGAGTGTAATCATGAAAAAACAGTCAAGACCCATCCAGTATGTAGGATAGTCTGTGAGGCAGCTGGCCTGGACTTTTCCCAAAGGTCAGTGTCATGACAAAAAAAGGAATCAGGAGTGCTGGAGGGGGAGGCTGCTAGGTTCTTGTAGGTTAAAAGAGACTAAAGAGTATAGCAGCCAAAGGCAACACTTGAATCTTGATTGCATCCTAAGGTTTTTTTTTAAGGCTATAAAGATGACATTTAGGGAAGAATTGGGGAAATTTTAAAATATGGTCTATATATATATATATATACACATTAGGGGATATCATGGATTGATTGTTCATCTTCTTAGTCATGATCACGATATTGTGATTCTATGGGAGAATGTCCTTATTCTCAGAAGATGCGTGCCGATGTTAGGTAGGTGTCCTGATGTCTACAGCCATCTTTCAAATGGTGAGATAAAACTTTTATGAGAAAGATAATGAAATAAAGCAATGTGGCAGCATATTAACAATTGACAGATTTAGGTGAAGAGTATATAGATGTTTTAGAACTATTCTTTCAATTTTTCTGTAGGCTTGCACATTTTCAAAATAAAAAGTGAGGGAGATTTTGCTTGGGGTGGAGAGAGATTGGACCAAGCAGTTGAGTTTTTGGAAAGGTTTCATGGGATGGGTGAGGTATAGGCACTTTCCTTAGCGAGATCCCACCTTCACCCCACCCCACCCCCTTGGGAGCTGGGAATACAGAAACCCTCTGAACCTTTATAGAGAATGGATAGTTTAGCAGTTGTGATAAAACAGGCCCTTCCTGGGCGTGGAGGGGACTTGTCCAGGCACTGGAGCTGGTAATGGGAACCACATTGGCAGAAGTGTGTGGAGCCCCACCCCAGAAATAGCCCTTCTGTGTTGAGGCAGGACAACTGGAACGAATTATGTGCATTCATACTTGTTAAACTGCCTTGGCATCAGAAGTGATCCCTGTAACCGGAGCTTTACAACGGTACAGCCATAGTTAAAGTTGGGCCAGCATTGCCCCCGCACCCTCTCTGTCAGAGGTTTATAGCGAAAGCATAAAGCAATTCAGCATGAGCTGAAACATGAAAAACGCCTCCAGACTGTAAAGGCAAACTTTTCTGTTTAAAGTTTTCTAGGGAGGCAGCATTTTAGAACAAAACCTTTTCCGTCTCCTGCTTTTCCAGCCTTGGCCAGAATCCCAAAAGCCCCCTCACTAGCCCCACCCCACTCTCCATCTCGAACCGAGACCACAATCCTATCACACACAGAAGCTGCTGCATTCTGTGGTTAGAAGGGTTGCATTGTGGCTGGGGAGTCCTGCTTTCTCAGTCTGAGCCCTGAAACTGTATGGCCTTGGGCAAGTTGGTTTCACTCTCTGGGCGTCAGCCCCTTGCTAATTTATAGATGATGTTTATTACAGAGTCACTCAGCCCATACAGGTGTGTGGCATTGAGTGCATGGAGACTGGACACACAATGGCACTGTGTAAGCATTGTCTTATTGATCATATCTGAGTGTGTCAAATACACAGAGATCTGTACAGATCACTTGTCTTTTTTGATCATGAAGAAAAGCTTATCCAAAATGTCTCTTTTTTAGCTAAAAGGTTGGCGAAGTACGGTTCTTAATGGAAGAGAAATCACATGAAAAGACACAGGAAAAGAATTTGATTTTGTCCCCTTGTTAAGAATTTGGGGAGGCTCCTAGGTGGCTCAATTGGTTAAGTGTCTGACTCTTGAATGAAGTTTAGATCATGATCTCATGGTTTGTGAGATCAAGCCCCACATCAGGCTCCACACTGACAGTGTGAAGCCTGCTTGGGATTCTTTGATTCTCCTCTCTCTCTCTCTCTCTCTCTCTCTCTCTCTCTCTCCCACCATCCCCCACTTGCACACACACACTCTCTCTCAAAATAAGTAAATAAACTTTAAAAAAATAAAAGAATTTGGAGCACCTGAGTGGCTCACTTGGTTAAGCTTCCCAACTTCGGCTCAGGTCATGATCTCATGGTTCATAGGTTCAAGCCCCATGCCAGGCTCTGTGCTGACAGCTCAGAGCCTGGAGCCTGCTCTGGATTCTGTGTCTCCCTCTCTTTCTGCCCCTCACCTGCTCGTGCTCACTCTTGCTCTTTCTCAACAATGGAATAAAATATTTAAAAAAAAAAAGAATTTTTGGTAAAAGAGGGATTGGCTTTGAAGTCACACAGTCCCGGGTTAAAAATCCAGGCTCTGCCACTTAGTGCAATGTGCCCCAGCCAGGTTAATAATCCATTTTGAGCCTCGGTCATTTCATCTATTATATAGGGTATAAGAATGCCAACTTAGGGTGAGTGAGGAACCAACACACCGGAAAAGCTCTTGGCCCAGCACCTACCAACTAGTAAGCACTTAATGAACAGAGCCACAGTTAATACTGAATTTGAGACGAGGAAGGGTCTTCATATCCTGACCTGTCTCTTAAATGTTCTTGGGCACCAGGAATCACAGCTCCAGGGCAGCCAGCTGACATCAAAAGCCCTGCCCTATAGATCTTCCAGTGGATGATGAAAATGCACTGTGATTTGCGTTGTCGTGAAGCTCTTAGCCTAGCCCTTCAAGCTCCTTGGGGCTTGGTGGGCTGTGGGACACTGAAGATGGGGAGGAGCTTCAGGTATTATTTCAGAGTGAGGGAGCTCCTTCAGCCATGGTGGGCTGGTTTATTCAGAGCCTGGTTGCCTGGACATGAGGATCAGTGAAGGGGACAACCTTCACTCACATGTTTCGTCTGGCAAACATGGCTAGGCATGGGGGGAAAGAGTGGGCCAGAATCAGGTTCCTTGCTTTCTTCTGCCTGAGTCAGGATTAGGAACCCCAACTGCTCCATGGAAGGTTCAGCCTTTTCACTTGAGTCACCACACCGTCAGCCAGTTTATCCTGCACAGGACGTCCCCCCCAGTCCCAGCTACTAGCCCCACTAGCTGTGTGACATTGGAAGGTCACTCCACCCGCTTGGTCCTCACTCTTCTTATTTCTAAAGGGAGAATACGACCACCTGCTCTACTGGCCCCTCCAGCCTGACTTGTGGCTTCTGTGAGCTAACACACGTGGGAAGATCACCTGAACCAAAGGAGGCCGGCAGCCCCCAGGAGCACGCTCCCTAGCCAGGCAGGCACATCGGTATGCACCGAGCACACTAGGTGGTTTCCTGAAAAGCTACATGCAAACAGAGGATGTTACTACTAAAATACTTGGTAAATAAAATATTTAGTAAACGGAAACATTATAAGGATAGGATGGGAGATAGAGAATGCTAATATTTACTTACCATCTGTTACCCTTAATTTATTCTGCTTTTGGCATCTAGATTCTTGACTGTATATTTTGCACGTTCGAGTAGCACACCTGATTGTTAAGACTTTCAAACAGGTCATCCGCGGTATCATTAAAGATCTAGGCATAGTTTCCTACCAGAAAAAAAAAAAGATTTTCAAATATGCCTTGAAAATCGCCGTTCCTCTGGACAGGTGAGAATTTATGACAGGGGATTAAATGATGTATATTTGCCGAATGTGTATTTCTCCTGCTAAAGCAGAGGAAGTAATATATAAAAGGGGGCAGATGGTTAGAAAGGGGCTGGACTTGCTTCCTGTGCATTTGCAGGTGGGGTTAAACATTTCCAGTCTCTTGGATATGCATTCCTTGGGCTGGCATTCTGCCGCTCACAGCCACTCCCAACCCCTCACTCCACACCACGTTCCTTTCCTTTTCTGTGTCACTTCTTTCAAGAATCAAGGTCCTTCAAAACGTGTATCTTCCAAAACTGAAAAATTGCCTAAAGATTGGGGGGTGAAGTCACCCCCTTCCTTTGGGGCCTCTGCCCTGGCTCAGGGGCTGTCACCTCTGGACTGGGAACAGCTGAAAGGTACACTCCTGTAAGCATCCTTAGCTGGGACCTCTTCTCTGGGGCTGGCAGCAGGTACACATTTCTGGGATTTGAAGAGAGAGTCTATCCCAAGGACCCTCACAGGATCTCATGCCGGCTTCTGGGGAGTTTCATCATGTTTGCAAGTCTGGTCAGTGCTCCTGCTGCACCTTCAGCCCCGCGGGGACTCTTGGAAAGACGCCCTGTCTAGAGGAAGGGTACAGGCTTCGGAGGGAACCCAAACTGGCCTCGGATCGCCGCTTCTCCAGTTTGTAGCCATAGAGCAATGAACCATCTATCCCCCACTCTGAGTCTGAGTTTTGTCCTTTGCAAAATAGGCATAATAATTCTCGCCTAAGGGGTTGGGGGGGGCAGTTGGCAGGGCTGAGTTAGGTAGTACTTGTGAAAAGATGCGCGGGGGTCCTGGTGCGTGGTGAACACAAGAACAAGTCAGTCCTCTCGTCCGGCGGCTCCTAGAGGACTGACTCTGGTGCACTGCCCGCTGAGCGTGTGCTCGGGAACAGATAAGGTATCCGAGAGGGGGAGGCAGATCGCACTTGGCACTCGAGGAGGCCAGCCAGCTGGCACCCCGGGCTGTCCTCAGTGTGGCTCATGCCAGGCTTCCCCACGTGTAAAAGACCTCATGACCCCAAGTGTCTCCACTGCTCACGAATGGGAAGAACTACTTCTCGGGGCTGTCACAGGATCCACTGAGGTCACGTGTGTGACAGCATCCAGCACAGTGCCTGGCACATGGTAGATGCTCAGAAAATGCTGAATTTTACAAAAAAGAAATCTTGTTAAAGACAGGCCAGGAATGTGGTCTGTGATCCCTGCCTGCCCCTGATACAGCTTTGTGAGGTGACACAGTCAGGGCAGCTCAGGCTGCAGGGAGAGCCTCCTCCAGATTGTACAACACATTGGGGGGAGGGGGGAATCAGGAGCCAAGTGGTCAAGTCCCCCCACCCCACCCCCGTCTGCCTTGCCCCAACACCTTCTCCCAGTGGGTCCCAGCTAACACCCTGCCAGGGCTCTGCCTTCCTGCCTCCCAGCCCTGAGGCCAGGCTGCTTTCAAGTCAACAGCTTTCCCCTGTTGGGCACCTCTGGTTTTACATGTGCTTTATGCAGCCGCTCGGTCTTCCCTTGCAGGCCCACCTGACAGACCCCCCGCCCCTGTGTGTCACATTCTCTGTTCCTCCCACACACGGGCCCTTTCCCAGCTCTACCCTTTTCTATAGCAGTACCTCCGCTGGGCGCCAGTGAGTGCTTTCACATCCCTTGGCATGTCCCGTAATTCTTTCCTTTTCACAGGTGAGGCAGCCCAGGCTCAGAGAGATCAGGCAGTGTGCCCAGGGTCAGGCAGGTGGCAAGCCCATAGTGGCCGGTGTGAGAGTTCGTGGTCTCTGTGCCCACCCAGCGAGGGCTCCCAGGAAGAGCCTCATGGTGCCGTTGGTTTGAGGGGACACGCCTGCTGGGCATTCAGAGTGCAGGATGTGTGCTCACCCATTCCCTTAACAAAGCGAGGCACTTTGTCAGGTTCTTTTTGTAACTCCTAGGCAGAGGGGCTCAGGCAGAGACAGCTCTTGGCTTTAACAGAGAATGGCTTGAGGGTGCTATTTCTGGTAGGCCTAGGACCAGAGGGAGAAGAGAAAGCAGCTGTAGAGATTGGGGTAAGTGCTTGGCTTGTCAGAAACATAATCCCCCCACACCTGTGCCCTGGAAACACAATCCAGGGCTCTGAGATGCACTTTCGTCTGTCACCAGGGTGTCCCCAGGGTGACCTGCCCAACCGTATCCAAGCTGGTGGGGCTCAGGTTACAGAGCCCATTCTTAGGGCCCTTGAGTCCCAACAATGGCTGTTTGTCCTTTGGAACTGCCATCCCCCAGGAGGAATGTTAATGGGACCAAGAATGGAGGGGGGAAGGGGGGCAGACTGACCAGTCGGAGCCCACTCTCAGGTCAGCCTCTTGAGTGAGCTCATCCATGCATGTCTGCTAGTCCCTCCAAGAGACTCTTAAACCAGCTCCAGGAAAGAGGGATTCGTCCTCTGCTTTTCCTAGCTCAGACCACCACTCCTCTGCTTAATCTGGGACTTAGTCTACTGCTTGGCCAAGCTTACAACTCAAGAAATATTCAAAAGCAGAAAATCTAAAAATGACTTGGATGTCCAGTAATAGAAAGTTGGTAAATAGCATTATCTTCTGTCCATATAATAATGTTTTAAATAGCTGTTAAAATCATGTGTTCAAATAATATTTAAAGATAGGAGAGAAAGCCCCTTATTGTACATGTTAAGTGGAAAGTGAGATAGAAAGCTATCTCAGTATGAGCCCAATTTGATAAGTACATGTTTACATATATGTAAGAAAAGACTAGAAGGTAATATAATAGACCAGAGTATGTTAACAGAAATTATTATTGGATGCTGTGGCTGTCATACATTTCTGGGTTTTCCCTTTGTACTTTTCTCCTGTATACATTTTTTAGTGAACACATCCGAAAGAAAGTTAATTTCTTATGTTTATTTTTTTTTTTATTTTTGAGAGAGAGGCAGAGCATGACAGAGCACAAATGGGGGAGGGGCAGACAGAGAGGGAGACAGAGAATCTGAAGCAGGCTCCAGGCTCTGAGCTGTCATCACAGAGCCCGACGCGGGCTCAGACCCACGAACCGTGAGATCATGACCTGAGCCCAAGTCGGACTCTCAACTGACTGAGCCACCCAGGCACCCCAAAAATTAATTTCTTAAAGGTTAATTCATTTCACTCCCAGCATACCTGACACTCTGCTGGGTGCTGGCGATAAAATTTAGAAGAACCTAGCCTCTGTTCTCCATGAGCTCATAGCCTAGCAGGGCATAAAAATACACAAGCAGATTTTTTTTAATCTTATTTTCAACAACAACAGCAGCAACAACAACAATTATACTGACACATTTGTTAAGTGCTATGGAATGTTCTAAATGCTTTCTGTATATTTATGTTTAAACCTTACAACTCAATGGGTAGGTGATCATTAACCCATTTTACTGACAGCACAGGCTGCTGTGGGAACAGAGCAAGAGAGATTAATTCTGTCTTGGGGTGGGGAGGGGGCAGTGAAGGAGGCTGCAGCCAGGAATCAGCACGCATGCTGATCCCTGCAGGATAAGTGTAGGTTCTCCAAGCAGACTGAGCAGGGAAAGGTTTCCCACGTACAGAGAACACCATGAATAAAGACACCAAGGGATGAAAGAGCAAGACATCATTACGAAATGGCCACTACCACACTCCTTCCTCGCCAGCAAGAAGCTACAAAGGCCTACAGGCCCGCTTGTGAAGGGCATAGGAGACCATGCTGAAAGTTTGAGCATAATTCCATTCGGCAGTGGCAAGCCATTGAGGAGCCTTGACCTGACCAGCTCTGCATTGGAGGAAGATCGTTCTGTCTTCTTAAATCCCGTGAAAAGCTCAGCCGTCTGTGGAGAGAGAAGTGTTCCTCTGGAGACTGAATGTTGCAGGAAAATTCATCTCCGTTCCAGCTGACGAAGCAGAGAAGGAGAAAGGAAACGGCAGGAGGCCATGGAAATGTGTGATTTCCTTTACCCTTATCGGCTTGTAGAAAGTCACTGCAGCCGTGTGGCAACCCCCCTAGGATGAGAGATGCATGTGCTCAGAAATGTGTTTACCACATAGCCTGGGGAAAGGTATTATTGCCGGAAGAGAGACTTGGGGATTCCAAATGGACTTTTGGCTTTGAATGCAATTTCTGTGCTTAATTAGCTCAAAACACTTCTGTTCTTGCCCTAAAAACTAGGGAAAGTCTTGTGTGGCAATACTAGCAGTACTTCTCTTCCAGGCGTGGTTGGAGCTGCATTTATTACAGAAGTCCCCAACCCCTCACTGTGGAGCTGACAAAGCCACAGGAAGCCCAGGGTGACCTCCAGGGATCACTGTGCCCTGCCTTTCTTTAGCTAATAACAGAGCTTACACGATGATGGACCATGTGTTTGTCCACAAGGATTCTGCTTGTACCAAAGGGGACAGTCAGAATGATGTAGGGCATTTTCAGGATAGTCTCTTATTCTGACATTGCCCTTCCTATTGAAATACACCCTTTCTCAGTGAAGCAATGCTGAGTTGATTGCGTGATTTTTGTTTTTGACTTTTTTTTTAAACTTTACTATGAAATGCAAAAGCCTGGGAACCCCTAAGCTTATGCCTTATTATGCCATGCTCTGGGAGATGAATCAGACATGGACTTGGCTCTTAAAGACAGATGATCATGCGTAGTGATCCAAGGTAGGAAATGAAGAGTTTCATTTAGAAAAGGCTGGGTGTTATCATGGGGAGATGGCGGGAGAAAGATACAGGAGAACTTTTTACTTGTAGATGAGCCTAAAATTATTTCAAATTAAAATTAATCTGAATAATAGTTTTTAATGGATTAAATTAATAATTAATATTATTAATTTAATAATAATTTTAATTTATTTTTGAAATAATTTGAAATAATAATTATTTCAAATTATTTCAAAAATAAAAAGTTAAGAAAAAAAGACAGGCACCTAGGGTGAATGGTAAGGGGGGCCACAGGATAGGTGATAAAAAGGAATAGGCCAGGATTATCATTTAAAGCTGCGTAAGGGACAATCTTGAATGTCAGGCTAAAGAGTTCACACTTGACTCTGTAGACAGTGTGGAACCATAGAAGGTTTTTGAATAAGGGTAAAACATGGTGTGATTTCCTACCAGAAAGATCCTAGAGATGGTTGAAACAGCCCAGAGAGGGTGATCTTTAAAAGTATCCCAAAGAGAACTAGCTCTGGAGGATGTTACGAGGTACTGCTTGAAAGAGAGAGGGGTTCCACAGGCCAAAAAACTGGGAAATGTTAAGGTTAAAGAGATACCTTTATCCAGGAATTCTCAGAGCCATTTTTTTGATTATGTGCACTGTGTTTCTCTAAAGAGAGGAAGTGATACGGAGTATTTGCCTAAACTTTTTTTTAAAGTTTATTTGTTTATTTTGAGAGAGAGAGAGAGAGTTTGTGCACAAGCAGGGGAGGAACAGAGGCAGAGGGAGAGAGAGGGGGGATGCCAAGCCAACTCTGTACTGTCAGCACACAGAGCCCGATGTGGGGTTCAAACTCACAAACTGTGAGATCATGACCTGAGCTGAAATCAAGAGTCGAATGCTTAACCAACTGAGCCACCCAGGTGCCCCTCCGGAAACTTTTTGACCATAGTTCCATCCTTAGAACTTCTCAGAGAACTTGTATTCGGGGTGGGGTGGGGAGAACCTTCAGGAAATACTGGCTAGCTTTGGAAATGGGAGGAGCAGGTATTTGTAGTCCAATCCCTCCTTACCTCTAGATTCTGCACATGGGAAGCCATGGCCTGAACATACTCAGATCCCTTTGTGCTGGGGGAGCCAGTGCCCCCCACCCTCCCTGAACCACCCCTCCTTCCACAGCTGGCTGAGCCCAGGGTCACCACCCTTCCCAATGCACTTGAGGCTTTTCTGTGGGGCTGTTAGCCACCAGAGCACAGTAACATCACACATGAGTGAGACACGTTGCCAACCCAGTTGCAATAATGAGAAATAATTCAATGTTTTCATTAGGAAGGGGAGTATTTTTGAAGGATTCTTCAAATGTCATTTCCTAATTAAGGTCCTTAATTAACTGTCTTGCATTTGAATGAAAATACATGGTAGTTTTTCATCGCCCTACCCCTTCTAAATGAACCCCACCTTGATTTGGGCCTGTGTGCTATAATGAGCTAAGGTGGCCTCTCTTCCTTCCCCACATACCTTTTCATTCTATTTTGTGGTTGTCAAGAGCACAGTGATCACCGCAAGGCTCAAGTTGTAGAGCATTTTCACTATAGTTTGTTAAACTCTCTGATCTTGTGACATCTACTAGCTTATGCCAGTTGTTTGGCCTTCAGTGGGTTATTTAACCTGTCTGAACATGGCTTTCCTGTCTTCAGTATGAGAAGAGCAATTCCTAACTCCTATAGCTAGTGCAGGAAAATGCCGGGCACATAGTATATTTAGGCACTTGGTAAGTATTCTTTCTGATGGTCTCTTTCCAATGATTAGCATTGTCATACTCTGCACTTAAAACCTCTTAAAAAATGCTTGTTGAGTGACCACAGGTACATGCACACAGCTGCCACTAGCCTAATAAAGATTAATTAAGGAGCTAATTGCACCCTGTAAGGTCCTTATGTATTCTCTCTTTTGCCTTCCTTTCAATAAAGACACTTAACTTGGTGATAATAATTAGCAGAAAACAACCCTGCTTGGTCAGTATTATTGCTCCCATTTTATAAACTTGGAAAATGAGGCTCAGAGTGAAGCTGTATGAAAATTCAGATCTAATACCTAAGTCCATGTCCATTAATATAGCACCAGGAATGATAGGATCCATTCCTTTCTTCACTCTTAGAGTCAACTCAGTAGTTATTGACATGTGCTGGGTGCCAGACATAAGACACATTCCAGTCCTCCGAGAACCCACCTTCTAGTTGAAGGAGATGAAACGTGTACATGAAACTTACAAGGCAACCTGGTAACACCTCATTTGTCCCTCACTGGAGAATGAGCTGTTATATTAAGTGAATTTTACAGATGGAATCACAGAGCTTTAACTCAAAGGGGCCTTAGAGATCTCATGGTGAAACCCCATTATTTTCAGAACTAATGCTCAAGAAGAAATGCTCAAGGATCCTGGGTGATCTGCTCGAGGTGGCTTTGTTGAATTACTGTAGAACCAAAACTAGATCTCAGCTCTTCTGACTTCCAGCCTAGGACTTTCAAAATATGTTAGCAATTTTCTTAAAATAGAGTATGCATTTCTTTGGAATTTGTGTCCACTGGAGGGTTCCCATCTTAGACCTTTCCTCATGCCTTGGGATCATGTTTATAATCAGCATTATAACACAATGCTCGAAAGCAGCAATTTGTTTGAACCCTTAAATGTGGGCTTGGGATAGTCCCTTATGGGATGGTCCTAGATAGTTGCCATCACCCAGTTCCATCATGTTGTTTTCAACCCTTAGGTGTATTTTTCTGGTTTTTGAAAATACACATACGCACCTTGAACGTTGAACAAACTAGGAGGACTTTATGGTTAAACAGACTTTTATTTGGCCAATTCATGTTAGTACAATTATTTTATTTCTCTGAGCCTTTATCTTCCTTGTAAAATGGGCACAGTACAATAACCTATCTCATAGAAATGTCATATAAGAAGTGAAAGCTTCCTGAACTGAATAGATGCTTAGCTCCCTTCCTCCCTTTCTTTTTTTCAAGTATTCAAGAAACTCTTAAAAGCTGCACACTTCTTCACTCATGAAGTGCACAGCAATAATGACACAGAACTAAAATAAGTGTTGGCCATGAAATATAACCCCCTACTGAGTAGTAAATCAAAGTTCCTCTGCTCCAGAAAAACACATATACTATGTCTACTTTCTTCCTCCCAGGACGATAAAGAAGGCTTTAACACAAAGCATAATTCATATCATCTCCAGATCTTGGGCCATAGCACCTCATGAAAACTATTAACACATCTCCCACCGCCTTCTTTATGAATTCATATAAAAGCAGATCAGGTGAGCTCTCTCTAGGTAGTGGCTGAATCCCCCGAGCATGTGAAATTTGACCTGATGTGAAGCAATTGTTCCAAATTCACTCTGGGAAGAGAGAGAGAAAGCCTCTGTGTGATATGCATAAGCGCTCATAATAGCACCATGGGCTTTAGTGTTGGAAGGGACCTTGGAAGTCCTCTAGTGTAACCCCTAAAACATAGAGAAACTGAGGCCTGGAGAAGGGCCAAGATTCCCCCAAACAGAGACTGGGATGGATCCCAGGTGACATAGTTTCCTGAGGACCCTCTACTCATCACATGGCAAAATAAGGAGGGACAATAATCAAGGTCTTTCTGTGGATTTTATTTGTGTCTTTCTTCTAGGGCTCTGTTTCCCCTTTTCAAAATGAGCGTACCAGACTCCAGATTCTAAGATTGTTTAGGCTTGTGAGAGATGAATAAATGAATACGTGAATGATCAGAGCTGTGATCAAGTCCCTATGTCATAACTGTAGCCCTGATTTGCCTTTTCGCAGACTCTCCTTGCCGGCATCTCCCCCTTTCTTGGCCTTTCTGTGCACCAGATGCTCGTGTCCTGAGGAGCTACCGCTTTTACCGTACTAGGGCTGCCCTTTCTGGAAACCATACTGCCCTGCTTGCCTAAGTGATGGGTATTCCTTAAATTCCCAAGAGTACCTCACACAGACAAAAGTAAAGTCTAATTCTCTGTGAATCTTTGCACTAGGAGACCAGTGAGCCAGTCTTGTATGCTTTTTCTTTCCCCAAGGAGGTGTTTTGCATTTGTGTCTGCACTTGGTAAACAGAAATAGCCAAATGTGAGTCCGGGAGTGGGAAAAGGGAAACGGAAGTTCACACTGATCGAGCACCTGCCAGGAGTGACATGTTCTCTTTTCAGAGGCGAGCGTTCTTATTTTCGTTCTAGAAACTGACGTCTGGATGGGTTGAGTAAGACCCTCTGCTTACATGAGGCACTGTGGATTCTGGGGTCTGCCCTCCATGCTTCCTCCATGCACTGCCCACCCCCCACCCCCTCACCCAGAGCAAAGTCCCTTAGCCTCCCAATGCTTCTGAGATTTAAACTTAACAAATCAGCAGCAGTGTTCTCTAGTTTTAGATGTTGCAAAATCTCATTGGCATTTAACGTGGTTGGGTGTTCAAGTGTATTTTTATGTCTTGCCTGGGGCCTGAATAAAAGTTACAAGCAGCACCAAAGACCAAGCCAAGAAAGAAAATGTGGGCAGCCAACCTTGTAACCTTAGCTAATCTTTAATTATCCCTTAATTGAGGACCTATGGCATAGATACAGTAAGACTAATAATAATGTGTTGAGTTTATGCAGCATTTTAATTTCCCAAACTCCTTCACATGTATTATAATAATAATTGCTGCCATGTACTGAGCCCCAGCTGGGTGCCAGGTACTGTGTAAAGCTCTTTATAAAGCGTGTTCTTTTGTTTCTCTCCTCAGTCCTTGGAGAGACTCACAAGAACTTACCGGTTTCTTACAAACGAAGAAACCGCATCTCCCTGGTCCAGAAGAGAGGCACTGGGCAGCCTTTCACCCTACATTGTGGGCGGGAGGACTGTTCCATGCTCAACACCAGCTTCCAATGTGTAGGTGGTGCTGCCTGTGACCATGGCTGACTTTGGCTGAGTACTTTCTAGGTGTCCAGCAGCCTACCAGATGCTTTACAAGAGTTATCCTGCTGAATGTCCTATAACCCTACAAGGGAGGTGTTCCTATTACGGTTTTTTGTACGCCAAGCAACTGAAGCTTCAGAGGTTTGATTAACGCTGCCTCAGGTCACGTAGCTAGGAAGGAGTAGGATTCCCAGGCAGCCGAGGCTGGAATCCTGATCTGATTACAGAACCCACACCCTTTACCATTCCACACAGGGGCTTTACCCCTTGGCAGCCCCGTGACCCTGGGCCAGTCACTTAACTGGGTACTCTGTGATAGAGCAGTAACACCCACTTCCCTGGATGGATGTCAGGATCAGTTTGCCAAAAACCAGTGGGTACGGACACATGTCTTCTTTGTTTCTTCCTTCCTTAGGGGGTCAATGGCCAGTAAATAATTATGGATTTATTTCTTAGATGCCCTGATGCAAGTGTATTATCCACTATCTGTTTTCTGCTGCACATCTTTTATATTTGACAACCGAGAAAAAGCAGTGCTTTAGGCTGTGTGTTTGAGAGTCAGACAAACCCGTGGCCCTAGCCGACCGTGCCCCATTTCAGAACTGTGGGTATTCTTTCTTGTTAATATGTATTAGGGCTGCTGTAAGCACTCAGAGGACTCAGAGCATGCCCTGAAAAAATACTGGCTTCTGGAGAGAGAGAGAGAGAGAGAGAGAGAGATAAGGGAAGAAAAAGCCTTGCAAGCCACATGGGGAAATCACAAGCAGGGCACTTCCCCACAACCTGTTTTGTCCTTTTCTTCATGACGGGTGCCAGAGAGAATCCATGTAGAGCTGGCACTTTTTAGCTGCTCAGAAAGTGTCCGAACCTCCCTAAAAGGGAGGGTTAACAGGCTGGGGGAGAGTTGCTGGCGGCCATCAGAATGATGAAGTGAAATTTCAAATTACATTAGATGTTTGCTTAAGGAACAACAGATGAGGCCCTGTGGATTCTCAAATCCTCTTGGCAACACTGCAAAATGAAAGCATAACCATTTGGAACCCTTCCCCTGGACCATATGAAGTCTGAGTCGAAAAGATGACCTTTTAACAATAGTTTCCTGCCTCTGAAGGGTTAGTGTGTCGAATTTTTCTTTGCTAAAGGCCTGGTTTTAATCATTGCCACAGTCAGAAGAAAGGGCTCTTATCCACACTGTTCACTTTTTAAAATATCTGAGATGTTCTTCAAGTTTACAATCAAGATTTTTTTTTGAATAAGGCTCCTGCCCTTCTCCTGGTGATCTGTAGAGTATGACCTTTGTCACCTCCAACAAGCATTCACTGAGATCCTACTGTGGCCCAGGCCGCTTCACATAGGTGGGTGAATTTAATCTTCGCAAGTATCCTGGCACTGAGGCTTTGCATTTTTCTTATTCTATAGATGAGCAAACTGAGGGTCAGAGAGGTTAAGTCATTGTCAAGATCACACACAGCTAATGAATGAGTAACACTTAGCCCTGTGAAGAAGGAAGAAAAGGCGTTTCAGGTAGAGGCACCTATCTGGTGTGCAAAAACTAAGTCTACATATTGTCCTTACTACATATTACAACTAACTCCGTAATTACGGGGGAAATGGGACTGATTCAGGGGGCAATGGGGAACCACAGAAAGTTTCTGAGAAAGATAATGGCAGAATCAGAGCTTTGGGAAGACTGATCTGTTAGCCTGTCTTTCTAAATTAATCACATTTAATAATCTCAATATTATTCCATCATATTATAACCATGTAAGGTACCCAGAACAAGTGTGCCCATTGCACTGATATGGAAAATGAGGCCTAGAAATGGCTTAGAGGCTGTCCAAGGTCACAAGCATTAAATACTTACTTCTAGAACTATTTTTCCCTGGGGAACACCGGCTCAGCAGGCCCTTCTCTCATCTGCAGAAACCCACCCTTCTCTGTAAAGCTCTCGTGGTAAAATTAAAATTACTCCTGGACAGAGGCACAGAACTTCCCCTGTCTATGTTGTTCAGTCTTTCTGTCCCCCACCCCACCCCACCTTTTCCCATTGCCATGGGTTCTGTTCAGTCCAGAACCTAATTTAATTAGTCTTCAAAGAAACCTTTGCTGGTAAAATTGGGTTCCTGGCTGAGTACCCTTTGTTTTCAATTTCAGTGGCTAAAAAAGGCACATTTTGCACGAACATGACAGAATGTGGGGGTGGTGAACTTTTGACACAGCAGAATAATTCCTTCAAGAGAAAAATCTACAACCACCTGAAGCTTGGCTTGGCTGTATTTATGCAGATCAGCCCAGGCCCCAGCAGGATATTTTCAACCATTATCCAGGGTCACTTCTTTACCCCCTCCCCTCAAGGGGCCCTGATCCTCAACCTAAGTCTTACATTTCCATGATAAAGGCCCCCATCTCCCATTTCATCACTTACTCCCCAAGAACCATTTACAGACCTAGGCAGCCCCATTGTGGAAGGATTTCCCTAGGTCCCCTTCCCTGGCCCTGTCTCTCTCTTCTCTCTTCTGAACCTGTGGTTTCTTCCAAGGGAGAGATTAAATCAGTTGCAAGGAGATGTTTAATTAATCCTTCCCCCTCCCACCTCTAAAGTTGCCAGAGACTTCTTTTTGACTTCGCCTTGGCGATGCCTAATCACTGTAATTTAGCAGATTCTGTAATTACCTGCCGCACACGGAAGCAGTTTGATTGCTGTTTCTTTGTCCTGCCTGTTTCAGCCTCCGCCAACAGCCCAGCATACCCTCCATGAGTGTCTATAATGTCCGGGCAGAAAGGGGAGTGATCTGGATTTACAGGCAGGCTTTGTGGGGGAGGGGAGGGGGCAGATTTATGGGCAGATGGGGCCACAGGTGTGGGTGAGCTTCTCTGCGTGGCGACGCAAGGCTGCAGGTGTGGTGGACTGACATCTGCAGGTGCGCGACCAGGATGGGTCTTGAGCTCCAGGTTCTGTCATTTGCCTGCTGGGTGCATTTGTCTTCATGCGAGTCACAGATACGAAAATGTGGGAAGCGTATAACACCACAGTATTGGGATCTTTGCCTCCGTAAAGGTAGCCCTTATCCCCATTTTGCAGATGAGGAAAATGAGACCGAGACTTTCTAAGTGGTTTGGAACTCAGTTGACATCACACCAAAACCTACTCCATCCAGTTCGTGCCCATCCCTGGGTTCCTGTCATTGTGCTGAGTACATCTCTCATGTATTCTTATTTAATTCTTACAATAATCTGTTATGTAATTATAGCCTGGATCTAATTATTTACATTAATTACGAGGAAAACAGGAATCAAAACGTCAGGCAGTATGTAGGAAGTCACACAGCCAGCAAATGAGAGAGTTTGAATTTGAACCTATGTGGGTCTGCTTCCAAAGCCCACACCAACTCCCACGCTTTCCTCCTTCCTTCATTATATAGTGAGTTCTCGTGTATTCTGAGACAGGTTTCAAGGCTATGGAATCTATTCTGTCCAGCTCCTTGCCGACTATTTGCACACCATTCTAATTGTTTTACCTTTATCATATGTACATTTACATATCCTAGTAGGTGAGAGCTGTTACGTTAGTAATTAGTGGCAGAGTGGTGTTTTTCCTCTCAGGGTGGGGGATGGGGAACCCTTTTTGCTTCTTAAAGCCGAATGTTGCCCTCTTGAAACTTTCCAGCTAGGTGCGTGGTGTAGCCTCTGCAGCTGACCTCCTTGCTTCCTGGGCCTCCCAGTCTTCTCACAGGAAACTGTCGCAAGGCACAAGGATTCAGCACAAGGGAGGGCTGTCTCTAGACAAAGAGCCAGAACGCCTAGCGGCTGACCTATTTGGACGGCTGCAGAGCAGGGAGATGGTCCTGGGGCCCCAGCCCTCTGCTTGCTGAGGCAGAATGGGGGTACGTGGTGATGATGGCAAAGGCTTCAGAGGAGGCCCTGGCCCCACCACAGGACCTTGTTTTTAGATGGCAGCAACCAGTGGGCAGGGGCGTATAAGTTTGGTGCTGTCCTGGTAGTGGCTTCAGGGATCCCAGCAAGACAGACCTAGAAGGTCTGGGTGTTAGGAAGTTGGAAATGAAAACTGTTTCACTGAGGGTTGCTTTAAATTATGTGTGATAAAAAGAGACAGAGCAGGACTTTTTTTTTCTTCTTTCTGGGATGGAAGAGAGAGAGCTGAGCCTGACTGAGTGCCAACTCTCTGATAGGTTCTTTGCTTTAACATGGTTCCCAACTTGAAGGACATTGGTAGCAGAAATTGGCAGAAAACTTCACATACTGTCATCTAAGTCTTAAAAATGCAGCAGCACCTGGGTGGCTCAGTCGGTTAAGCATTCAACTTCGGCTTAGGTCATGATCTCACAGTTTGTGGGTTTGAGCCCCAAGTCAGGCTTTGTGCTGACAGCTCAAAGCCTGGAGCCTGCTTCAGATTCTGTGTCTCCCTCTCTCTCTGCCCCTCCCCCACTCACACTCTGTCCCTCAAAAATAAACATTAAAAAGAAATTTTTTAAAAAATGCAGAGCCCTAGGGTGCCTGGGTAGCTCAGTGGGTTAAACATCTGATTCTTGATTTTGGCTAAGGTCATGATCTCATGGTTCATGAGTTTGAGCCCCATACAGGGCTCTGCACTAACAGCATGGAGCCTACTTGGGATTCTCTCTCTCCATTCTCTTAAAATGGTCTAATGTTTCTTGACCCCTGTCTAATTATCTTTAGAAGAGGGAACGAACAGAGAAAGTGGTGTAGAGCCAACTACTTCCTTTACAAATTTTCTTGCTTTTTTTCTGATATAAAAGTAATATATCATTGGTTCTTTGAGAATAAACTGGAATAAATTCCTATGCAATCCCTGTAGACAAAGTGAATATATCAGTTAAAAAATGGCACACAGCAGCTAGCAATCTACTTTAACATTAAATCACTTCCTATGCTAGTAGCCACAATGCACACAAGCAAATAATTCATCAGAAACAAGCTCCAAGTGTACAGCAAATTAATCCATGTGAGAGAATTCCAACATCAGGCTTACACACAGACCAGAAGTAGCAAATGCTTCGCTGAATATTAGTGCACTGCAAACACAAAAAATTTTTGAATAGTTTATAGGAAAAATATATTTTGGTGAGTATCGATGCTTTATGACAAGCAGCAAAAATATACTGTATCATGAAGATTTTAATCTTGATCCCCCAAACCTAGAAAATCTCATCTGCAAAGCCAGGTAAATCAGCATTTGCAAAGCTTTCAGAAGCCAGCGTCCCTGATGGATTCCAGATGATTCTCTTAATCACTAGTGTTCACCACATTAGATAGCAAGTTATCTTGATCTGTAAAATACCATCCCTGCTGCTCTGTTTACTCTGCCCTTTCTCAAACTATAACATTAACATCAAACCTAGTGGTAAGCTATGCCTCTGTAGCTTTTTTTTTAAGAAAAAATACTTTTATTTGTTATTATTCTTTAAAGTTTATTATTTTGAGAGAATTTTGAGAGACAACATTCTTTAAAGTTTATTTATTTATTTTGAGAGAGAGTGTGTGTGCGTGCGAGCAGGGGAGGGGCAGAGAGAGAAGGAGAGAGAGAATCCCAAGCAGGCTCTGCACTGTCAGTGCAGAGCCCAACTTGGGGTTCGATCTCATAAACTGTGAGATCGTGACCTGAGCTGAAATCCAGAGTCAGACATTTAACCGACTGAGCCACCCAGGTGCCCCTGTTATTATTCTTAGATGAAAACAATATGTACACAAAAATTTTAAAGTTAAATTTTGGTAAAATGTTTGTATTAAGAAAAATAGCAGTCCCTTGCCCCAGCCCTTTCCTCTCCCAGGTCCCACTCTCCAGCAGACAACAGCTCTGATCTCTGATAGCTATTTTCCCTGCTACTTAACTTCATGTTTTTAAGTAATGTACATATATGGGTTTGTCTTCATTTCTCACCTTTAGCCATTGTCTGTTGACTTTCATCCATGGGAAAACTCCCATAACACCTACTCTCTTGCTTTTCCTCTCCCCACAACCTTAACATAATTGTTATAATCTTTTTTTGGTTAGATATATAGCCATTGGTTATATAATGATGATTATGTAAGAATATGGGCTTTCTGATTTTGTGTGTGTGTGTGTGTGGTTTTTTGTTTTGTGTTTTTTTTTGTATGTGTGTGTGTTTTGTTCCTAAGCCAGTAGTGCACTGCTCCCATCCTTCCTCTCTTATACATGCCTTCATTTTTTTTTCTTGGAGTTGTTGATTTCCTTTCTTTTATTGCCTTGTCTGAGACATTGCAAATGGTTCAGTGTGGCTAGGACGAGATCCTTAATATAAGGGATATAGTGACATACAAGGCTATAAAAGGGTCGATCTTAAGGAGACCTTAATGCTCAATTATGGAACTTGGACTTTATCTTGAGAGAAGTGAGGAGCCATGGAAAGGCTTTAGGCAAGGAAACAGCCTTTTGCAACATTCTCTGGTGACTGTGTGAGAGAACCACATGGAAACAGTTTTTAAATTGACATGGAAGTGTGTTTGGAAGCATCCACATTCTCATAATTTTTCCAACCTAACTGGTGCCGTCTTTACAAAACTCCCAAATTTGGATAGGTGTTTGTCAAGTCACTGACGGACTGCAGCTCTCCTGCCTTTTCCTTCCCCACCAGTATCAATATATTGTAAGGAAGAATAAAAGTCATCTCTCTCATTGATCCCAGTTGGAATTTTCTAAGATTAACTTGGAATTATCCAGTCACAAAGTAGCCCAGGTTGTGGGAAACAAAACTATTCCTCCCCACTTCCCCCAATGCCCACCATTTTTTTCTTTTAAGTAAAAAATAGCTAAAATGCTGATGGATAGAATTTGTGAATGACCCATCACCAATGAATTAGAGTTTATGCTACACCCAAAATGTAGCTCCTAAGCTGAAATCACACATATCCTAATTGATGCTTTTTGCTTTGTTTCATTTTATTTAGGGAGAAATAGGGAAAGACTGGCAGTTTTCAAGGGAAGAATGTAGAGGAAGAATTAAGATTTGGAAAGTTGCTTAATAAGAATAGAAACTAGGGTTTGTATCAGTGGCAATAGGTATGAAATTATTTTCAATTATGCATTCATTTTATCAATGTGTATAGATAAATCTTGATGTTAACATTTGTAGAGAGGAAAAACCCTGGTGTAATGGGGGACCAGGGCATGTCCAGTTTTCTGAGAAAGCAACTTACCAACTGCTTCTGTCATGGGCAAGGTGCTTGAATTTACTTGGCAACCTATTTAAATTTTATTAGAATATAATAAATTGCCATTTATGTAAAAAGAAGATGTTTTTACAAGATTGCTGCTTTTACTTACAGTTGGGAATTTTGGCTCATAACCAACTCATCACCAGAAAATGCAGTGGTAGCCAGGTATCTGTTAGGTCCAGATATGAACATCATCATAATACCTGTCATTGATTGAGCCCCTGCTATGTGCCTGATACTGTCCAAGCATCTTCACTAGCATTGCTTCCTTTGATTTTCACTAGTCTTATAAAATGGGATTACTTGCCCTCGTTTTCCAGTGGAGAAAAGAAAGTGGAACTTGCCCAAATGTGTACTATTAGTGAGTGGCAGAATCAAGATTTAAAGCAAAGTTGGTTAACTTGGTCTCAGTTAAGATGCTTTTGGCTGCAGTTAACACAAAACACCACGTATTAGGACATACATTGTGTCACATAAAAGAGGGCTCAGAGGTAAGGTGGCTGCAGAGTTGCTCCAGAACCCATACTATCATCAAGGACTCAGGTTCTCTCCATGTTTCTGCTCCATCGTTCTTAGGCTGCTTTCCTCTTGTAGCTGTAGGATGGCTATTAGTCACAGTGCTGAGTCACGCTGTTTTTTGTTCCCTTAATGAGAAAGAGAGACTGGCTTACCGTTGTTCAGTATTAGAAACAAAAGAAGAATCTTTCCTGAAACATCCAGCAAACATCCCCCTCAAAGTTCACTGGCCAGAACTTTGTCACATTCTCATTCCTGAACCACTCATCGGCCCAAGAGATGGGATCACCCTTAGATCACTCAGGCACCTTGAGTGGAGATCACTTCCCCAGACTACATTGTTACTACTCAGTGGGAAACGGGCAGAGTGGAAGTCGGATGGCAAAGTTCTTTCCTGTATCCAGAACACACTATATTATTTGTGGAACCCATTGAATATATGGCCAGTTGTTCAAAACTTTGTAAGAATTTCAGGATTGGCAATGGCACATCAGACCAAGCAGAGGGCCCTCTGAGTGTGGGGCCCTGTGTGACTGCAGTGATCACTCACCTGCAGAGCTGGCCCTGAGCATAACCTGCTCCCTCTGCCCATGGTTTTTAATGGTTTACTGCTCTATCTTCCACTTAAGAGCAGAGACCAGCCATTCTTGTTTGTCATTGCATCCTCTGTGCTGCCAACGCTTGGCTTATAACAGGTGTTCAAGGAATAAAAATGTTCAAGAAAGGACTTCTTGGCTGAGCTGATACTGGATGGAGGAACGAGCCATAAGTATGCTAATGATATCAAGGGGGCCATGAGCACCAGCACCAGCTCCATGCCGGACATTACGCCATGTACTCTATGTACCTCCTCCTCCCTCACTTCATTCTGACACTAATCCTGACATGTCTCCACCTCCCTGGTGCTCCTGTTTGTCTTTTGTCCTTAAGGAACACTTCCTGATATCTAAAGTCCTAGGCCTGTAGGGATATGATACCTGCTGAGCTATAATCACACAGTTAACACATGTGACCAGGATTTCCACACCGTAGCTTTCTTTCACTCCTAGTCGCTGTGTCGCCAAGGCAAAGGATTTTCTTTTTGATGTTAAAACCTGCATTGGGATAGGCCATGCAGAAAGGGGATTTGCTCTTGCGCCTGTCCGGTTGGCGTCCTTTATCATCTAGGAATGGAGTCCTCGTTTTGTCAGCAAGAGCTGAGTCAGCATGTGTTGCATGCAGAGCACTGTGTGAACTCTGGGGGCAAACGGAGATTTAAAGAAGTGGATAGATGTGCCGGCCCCATTGGAGACACTGGGCAAAAACCCAGGAAGAGTTAAGTAATAAGAACTGTCATCATAGAAACATCAGAAGGGCAGACCTTAATTAACTGCCTTTTGAACAGTACAGAGCACACTCCCTTTATTTTCTGCCTGCCTGCCTTTGCTCAAGTTGGCCCTGCATATTTTATACATGTTCCCTGGCATCGGTTCTACCCATCCTTCAGGGCCTCTGGAGATCGCCTCCGAGGCTAGGCACAGAAACGTTCAGCAGAGGGCCTGCTACATGTTGGCATTGCTTTCTCTGAGGCGCCCTCCAAGTTTTGGGAGAGAATGTGAGTCCCTGCCAGCTCCATCATACTCTAGATCCACCCGGATAGCACTGGTCCCCATGCGGCAGCCAGTTAGGAGTCGTTGTCGCCAAGCCTGTCTCCTTCAGGAGACTCAGTGCTTTGTTGCCAGGGATGATGTTCACGCCTCTCCCTCCCTCACTCCATGCCTATCACGTGGCATTGGACCCGGGAGGTGCCAGTAAGAGTGGGTTGACTGGACTCTGTACCCTGAGATCAGGGAGAGAAAGGGTCTGTGGGTTTGAGGGCCCCGAGGGAATGCTCACAATCTTCAGAAAAAGTCAGAGATCAGAAGTGAAATAGGCAGTATGTGATCTCAGGGTAATGACGTGCCCAGGGCGAGAGTCGCCTTGAGCCGTCAACCAGACACCAGTCTCCTCAGGACCGACACCTCCCTCCTTGCCTTGGCGCTATGCTGTCCGTGTCCAGGCCTTCCCTGTCAGTCCCAAGGATTGCCCTGGGAGTCTGTCTGCGCTGCCCGACTGTGTGGTTACACCGCTGCTCTCCTGCACAGATGGGCTCAGACAAGGCAAACATGGAGAGCCCAAGAGGGAGTGTCTGTAATTATAGCTCAGACCTCAAGTGTGTGTGAAGGAGGCAGTCACACGTGATCTTCGTGGTAGCTTTTGACATTTAGAAATATTTCTAAATGCCACATTTGAGTTCTAGAGAGGGAGAGACTGAGATGTATATCTGAAGACCCCTTGGGTGCAATCCGCTTGTTATTGGACGTGGTCACTGTGACACGACACTCCCTGCCCAGATCCAGCTCTAGGGAGCTGAGATGTCCGCTGGTGTCTAGGGACATCCAGGCATGACAGATGCAGGCATCACCCGCATTTGTCCACAGGCTTAAGTAACGCCAGAGCATAGATGGGACCCAACGCATCATAAAAGTGCCAGTATTCACAGGACTGGCTGTGCCCAGCTCTACTGAATCCCTTTAACATACAGCATCAACGGGGGGCACTGGGGAGAGGGGGAAAGAGCCGGCCTCTGGAGACAGAGAGGTAGAAAGGCTTGCAGAGTCAAGCCAGTCCTAGGTTTGAATCTGCCACTTACTGGGTAGCCTCGGTGTCCTCATTAGTGAAATGAAGGTGACGGGAGTACAACTTCCCAGTGCTGTAACACTGATCCGACAGCATGTATGTAACATACCTGACTCACAGGAGGCTCGGCATTGGCTGATGAGGGAGAGCAGCTCAGCACAAAGATGTGTTCTCTGGGTGACCTGATGCAAGAAGGGGCTTGACAGGCATAGCTTCACGCATATTTTTTTTTCCATTTGGAATTCTTCTACCTGATTTGCATGGGCAGTTAAGAAAATGGAGACATTAAAAGGTTTTTTTGTAATATCTTGTTTGATGACTTCCTTTCTGGGGTGATGTCTAACGTGTATCAGATGGCTGCTTTTGCCTAATTTCAGTCATTAGATTAGGGAGGGATGAGGTAGTGCGTCCTCAGGGAGAAAAAAGAAATCAATGTGAGTAAGCATGATTAGTAACAGCATCCGTGAGTAATGCAGCGGGAGGACGAGAACTTGACCAAGGCAGTGAACTGTGGAGCCGTGACCCGGCAGACGGCCTTCCCTGCCTCCGGGCTCGGCACTGCAGCTGTTCCCACATCCACACGGGTCACAGTCTGCCACCTGGAAGTGGGTGTTTTTTCATTACTTAATATCCACCCATCATTACAGGACATTTTCTTATGAGGGAGAAATGGCCACTTCTGATAGTAGCGGAGCATTCTTTTTTCATTAGGGGGGACGTTTGTGATCATTTGCCTAAACATCGGTGATGTCAGAGCATATATACCTACCACGTGGCCAGCATTGGACTGGCCTCAGGGGACATGGAGGTGGGGAAATCACCTCAAAGGGCTCACAATCCGTGAGAGACATGTGCACTAGTACATGCTAGTGTACTGGGTGTGCAGGTGCAGGTCCCTTGTGATTTCAGGTGTATGGGACCAAGGGAGGGCGTAGCCAGGTCTGTCTGAAGAGTAATGGAAGGGCTCTGATGGGGTGTTGCAGTCTCTGAATTGAATTTCAGCCTAGTGATTGGTGACGGGAGTAGGAAAGGCACTCTGGGCTGAGAAAGCAGTGCAGTGGATCAGACAAAACTCCCAGACGTAAGGACAGAAACTCAACTCCAACTGAATTTTTCAAGGAAAGAAAACATAGTGGGTGATATAACTGAAAAGTCCAGAGGATTATTCTTGATCAATGCGGCTAGATCTAGGCATTCCAATAATGTCTCCAGGAATCTCTGTTTCCGTCTCTTGACTTTGTTTCTCTTTGCTTTGGCCTCCTGCACAGACATCCCCATCTGATAAAAGAAACCCCTCCAGGCTTATATGCTACCGGCTTTATAAACCAGGTAAAAGAGTGCTGCTACCCCCCTACCCGCTCCCCCCACCCCGCTCCCCCTCACACACCCCCCTCCCGGCAGAATCCTGGGATTGACTCTGACTGGTCTGACCAGGGTCACATGGCCCTGCCTGAATTAGACACCTTGGCCAGAGGATTGGGGGTACTCTCATTGGCCACCCTGAAGCCAATTCCACCCAGATGCATAGGCTGAGGGTAGGGATCCCCAAAACAAAGAGAAAATTGCTATTATTAGAAGAAATGCCAGGCAAGTGGGGAAAAAAAAAGCCACATAGGTACATGAAAGAGGCAAAAGCATGGTGGAAGGAAATAGGCTTGAGAAAGAGGAATCCTGCATGTCTTCCAGAAATGGAGGCTAAGTGGACAGCACTCGCCTCATTTTCTCTCCTGTCCATTAAGGTCTTTGTGGTACAATTACCAGCAGAGCTAGTCTCTGACAGCACCTCAGACTCAATCCTGATGGTGGTTCCTGGGCATTACGGAGCATGTGAATATACGGGTGCTCTGGGTAATTACCATTTTTATAAAAAGCCCAGGTGAAAAATGTGCTTAGCATCCTGCAGTAAGGCTGCACTGGCCAACTTTTAGGGCTTCTGCTCAGTAAGCATGAGAGTTATCATGCAATGTGCTAGGCACTTTGCATGACCTGCCCAGGAAGCAGAGGGGAGGGATTAAGGACACCGACTCTGCCAGACCACCTACATTTGCATCCTGTCTCCATGATGCATGTCTGTCCTTGGGCGAGTTCCACGACGTCTTTTTCATATCTCAGTTTTGCCACCTGTGAAACAGGAATAATAATCATAACTACCTCGTAGGGTTATTATGAAGACTGAATTAAAATGTGTAAGGCACTTAGACTAGTGCCTGGCACATAGTATGCACTATACATGTGTTAGCTACAGTATGTTCCTTACTGTTACTATTATTATTCAACTTTACAGCAGTCCTGTAAGATATGTCTAATTGTCCTTTCATAGATGAGAAAGTTGAGCCTTAGATAGTTAAGGCTCCATATTTTTCCACCATTTGGTGCTCTTCTGTAGTATCAAGCATCCATCCATCCATCCATTCATTCACTCATTCATTCAGTAAACAAAGAGTCTACTTCATGCCAGCAATGGGCCTGTAGCTAGGGATCCACTGACTGACTTTTCTTAGTCCTATCAGACATTCTGATCATCAGCTTTACAGGTGTTTGAATTTAAAAAATGGGAAAATGATGAATGATTCATTAATGAACATAGCTTATGTGAGAAACAGCATATTCTAAAATATAGGGTTATTGAGGGGGTTATTAATAGGATTCTAGGAGTGAAGAGTTTGACAACAACGAACAAGTATTTGCTGAGCAAATGAATCAGGCTCAACACTCTCCATTTTGTCCACTTCCACAGGAAGGAAGTGAGGTCCAGAGAGGTGGGGGTGACTGGACCATGTGCCAACGAGATTGTGGCAGGGCTAGAACCAGAACCCAGGCCTGCCAACCACCCTGCCACCTTAAGATAATGGACAGACATGAATCAAACTCACCCGGGTGCCTGGGTGGGCACCTTCCCTCCTCTAAGTCATTCAGGAGAATTTGATTTTCACTTTGATTTCATCAAGTTAGTCCAGAAATCTGGTGAGTCACAGTAACTGACACAGAGCTAGCTCATTGCAAATGTCCAACAGATGTTGGCTGGAAGTGGCAATTCAATCCCTCTAAGTATTTTGACGTATTACCCTGATTTCTGAGTTGCCCCCAAGAAATCCCAAAACATGAGAGGTCCAAAGGAGAAGGAAAGGGAAACTAACCGGACTTGGGATTCTGATGTCTGCTGTGTGTGAAGTTTGGTGGGTACTGTGGAAAGAGGGGGCAAGGCAGAAAAGTAGAGTTAACAGGACTGGGTTTGAACCCTGGCTCTGCCGCTGTGATCTTGGACCTCTAAGGGCTCCTCCTCTTACTAGTTATGTTGTTCTGGACAAGTGTCCTAACTTCTCAGAGCCTCGATTATCTCAGAGCTGGGAAGGGGTTACTAATAAATACTTTATATGGCTGCTGTTAGGATAAAATAGGATCATGTGTGAAAAGAACTTAGTTGCACAGTCCCCGGCACATAATAATCTCTCAGTAAACAGTGGACATTAGGTTTGTAGGCCTAGCCAATAAACATCTATATTAGACATACAATAAAGTAGTACATGTTCTAGGCATTGTGAATACAAGGCCCACTGTCTAGTAGGAAATTCACTATTCTCTCATTCAGTTTTCACCCTGTGCATAGGTATAATTATCTCTGTTTTATAGATGTCCTCTGAGAGGTTAAGTAACTTATTTAGGTCACACGCTAGTGAGTGGCAGAGCCAGGATTCAAACCCATGTTAGCTGGACTCGGAAGTTACTTTTCCTCTCCAGGACTCTAAGGCAGTTTGGCCTTTCTGTTTTATTTTTTCCAGAAAAGAAAAGAAGCAGCCAGGCAAAAGTTTACTTCTTCCATTTCCTTATTTAAAAAAAAGACAAAGAAAATGTAGTATGACATTAGGGCATGGATGGAATTCCTGGGGGATGTGCCTCCAAATCCAAATTTGCTTCAGATTCATCAAGATGCCAGGCCTAGAGATCTACACCCCTTCAACAGTGTCCTTGAGCCTCTGCATTGCATCTGCTATCATCAAGAGACATGTTCCTTAGGAGGCCCTGGGCTGTATAAATTAGGCAGACCAGTGATCGCCTTGCTTATGAATATAACTATTGGATTAAGGCTCTATGCTGGGTGCATTATTTGTTTTTGCAAACCTGAGCTGGGCTGATTGGATTTCTCTTTCTTTCTTTTTTAACGTAAGTAGATTCTGAAATTGGAAAAATAAAATATTCCACAGCCGAGAGAGAAGAATTAGCTTGGGAAATGAGCCCAGGTGGTGCCCACAGACTGTACACTTTTTGCATTGAAATAAAGTTAGCACCATCCACACCCTTGCTGTAGGAACTTGCTCTATAAGCTGGTACGTGAGGCAAGTAAAGGGGCGGGGAGCTGGGGGTCCATCATCTCGGGAGGGCATTCACGAGGAGCATAGCACTTAAGAAGGCGTTCTCAAGTATGCATAATAGGAATAATACCATTTACAGAGCCCCCGCTGTGCTGGGTGGATGGCAGGGTGAAGTGCGGAAAATATGCCATATTCACCAGGAGCATGGGAGTTGAAGTTAGACTTGAACTCCAGCCTTGGCATTGAGGAGCCATGGAGCACAAGCAAATTCTCCATGCTTCCGTTTCCTCATCTGTAAAATAGAGATAATAATAGCTCGCATATAGTGACTACCTGCTGCGTGCCGGGCATGCCTTAGTACTTCACACTGATCCTCCCAGCCACCCCATGAGAGTTACCTGCGTATCTGAAGTCAGGAAAGTGGCACACAAGAAGAGCCAGGTATCTTGTGCAAGGCCACATGGTTAGGAAGTGGCAGGGCTGGGATTCAAACCCACGCTGTCTGGCTCTAGAGCCCACATGCCAAACACACTGCATTGGGTTCCTCTTACACCTCAGAAGACTCTTGGGAAGAGAAAATGGGGAAAGTGCGTTAAACAGGCTTAGCTTAGTATCTAGTAGCCCCGTAGGCCTTCAATACTTGGAGGCCATCATTAGTACTATTATTTTTTTAATTATTTTTGAAAAAAAATGTTATAACTTTTTTAATGTTTATTCATTTTTTAGAGAGAGACAGACAGCATGACTGGGGGAAGGGGCAGCAAGAGAGGGAGACAGAATCTGAAGCAGGCTCCAGGCTCTGAGCTGTCAGCACAGAGCCCAACACAAGGCTTGAATTCATGAACTGCCGAGATGGTGACCTGAGCTGAAGTCAGATGTCCAACTGACTGAGTCACCCAGGCGCCCCTCGTACTATTATTACATTTCAGTGGTCTGGGGATTGGGCTGGACCCTCTGCAGAGGACTTCAGGAGGGCAAATTCCTTTTATCTGTTTCTCTTATGTCTCGGTTCATGGACATTGATGGATGAAATACCTAAGATCTCCCGAGCTTGTATCAAAAGGAAAATCCACATGTGATCACGTCATAAATGATGAAAAGCATCTCTGTGATCTGTATTGGATGACTTTCTGCCTTTTCCCTTAGATGGGGCCTTTTATGGCCTGAGGGTAAAGGTAAAGATCGCTTGGGCAGGGGCCACCATGTTCCTGTGACTTTCTGGGGTTGGGTGGGTTCTCTTTGGTTGAGGTACAAGGCATTTGCATGTAGTTTCTAGAGACTGCTGAGGATGCTGGGCTTGGAGGCTCTGGTTAGGGGCAGGCCCCTGGGCAAGCCACAAAACCTTGAAGAGCGAGCCTCAGTTTCCTTGTGAATAAAAGGATAGTAACACCTGCCTCTTAGGGCTGTTGGTATGGTGTGTTATCAAGCATTAAACACTTTGTGGTCCCCAAAACACCTCGTCCGTACAGCTGTTGATATGATTGTTGTCTAGTCGTAACAAAAATACATTAGATGTGTGTGCGGTTAATAAATCTCCTGATACATACAACTTAATCCAGAATTTATTTTTTCTTGTTCTTCTGCCTCTAGGGGGTATCAAGAGCAGAAAGAGCAGAGATCTGTGCTGGGATCCTGGCTTTTATCCTTTCCCTAGAAGGCAGGTTTCTTGTTTTGTTTGTTGTTCTGTTTTGGAGTTAAGATACCACATTTAATAAAGTTGTCCCAAATGCTAGGGCCCGAGAGACCCCAGTGTTAAAAACAGTTTGAGGAAGTTCACAAAGACACAAGTGGATTTATGTGACTCAGGAGGGTTTTGTCTGTAAAATTGGGAAATTAAGTCTTTTCGCCTGTAAAATGTGGAAATCAAGACCTACCTTACAGTATTACTATGGAGATAAAATAAGGAAAGAGCCTTGCTCCTCGTCACGTGTCAATAAATACTTCTCTCCCTCCCCACCCCCACCCCCACCCCAGCAACCTCTTGGTGCCCAGATATACAAAGATAGGGACTTAATTTAGTTTCGTTCAACCCGTAGGGACAGATGAACTTAATAGCCTTCACAGGGCAGACAGCTGAAGGTATAGGAAAGACCAAGCAGAGATAAGATCTCTGCTCTTGAAGACTCTATAGCCTAAGGGAATGTAATTAAATGTAATTCTATGTGAATGAATTAATAGTTAACCTTAGCTGAGTCTGTCTCACTTTCCAGTCACTCTGCTAAAGACTATTGGCACCATGCCCTTAAATCCCTGAAAGGACACTAATCAGTATATGGTGCTATTATCCCCATTTTACATAAGAATAAATCAAGGCTTTCTGGAAACCACAGAGCTACTAAGCGGTTGAGCCTGGTTTAAGACTCAGTTCCGTCTGACTTAGCACTTGGCTTCCTGGCCACCATGTTGTTCGAATGGGATTCGTGGCATGAAATTGGTATCCAAAAGAGATTTGTGTGCCCACTGTGTATATGGGGATGGGGGGGATTTGAACCCAAAGCAGCTTGAGCTTGAGCCATGGCACTTGACCATGCCATAATGCCCTGTGGGTTCTAGCAGCCTCTTGTTTCCATCTAGAGTGTCTGTATTTCTTACAAGAGAAAATAGTTTCTTCAAAATTACTGATGGATGTAAAATGCAGGGAGGCACATGAACAGGGTTAATGAGAAGTCACCTGTCCAGGTGGCAGTATTCCGCCTCCTGCAAGGCCATGCAGTAGGGCCAGGGGGAGGGGGTAGACTTAGGAAAACCACCTGATAAACCGCCCTGACCTTCAGTGCTGACATCATTTCAACAAAGCGGGCCATTCCTTGTGGGAGCCTTGAGATCCATTGTCGTGATTTCCTTTTCATGACATCTTTGACTGTTGATTAAAATATTAAGAGTTTATATCCACCTCGGTGACATATCCACCTCTGTCTTTCCTGTGCAGTTTGGAGAACATTGGGTCAAGTTTAAAGAGAGAGATCAGAGTGCCCAAATTTCACCGTGCCCCTTGAGAATCAGTGGCAGCCGAGGTGAAAGATCCTGCCATGTACCCTGGAGAGAGGAGTCATCCGCTCCTAGCCTCACAGCCCCTAATATGTTAAGATATGACCCCTGCCGGAGCTTAGAGCATAGTAAGAGAGACAGACGTCCCAACAAAACATGATAACTCAGAGTGAGCTCTGAGAGCCTGGGCTCTGAGAGAGCCCAGAAGAGGTGCCTTGAGCCCAAACTGAGGGTGAAGGTGGTGGTCAGAGAAGGCTTCCTGGAGAAAGCAACTCTGAATCTGAGTTAACCAGGTGAAGGAACAAAGAAAGCCATCCATGCCTAAGAAAACAGCATGTGAAGAGCTGTGGATATGAGACAAGCAGGGAGCAGTTTCATGAGTGGTTTATAATTAGCCCGTTAACCTTAGCACCTTTTTAAAGAGGGAAGTAGAAAGCTGTGGGTGCTGCCCTGGAGCGGCAGTTCAGGCCAGATGGTGAGGTGTCTCGTCCTGTGGGCAGTGGGGAGCCACCAAAGCCTTAGCGTGAGGGAGTGAAGAGATTGTTTTCTTTTAGGAAGCTCACTCTTGCTGATGGATGGCAAATGAATTGAAGGTGGGACAGCCTGTGGGGTGGGACACCAGTGTTGGCTGTGGCCCCGGGCCTCGGTGTCCACTTATGAGACCCGAGCTGGGGTAGTGACAGTGGGACCTGAGAGGACGTGGTAGAAGAGGGAGGAGGTGGTGGTGATTCCCCGAGGTCTGGTTTGGTGGATTCGGTGGGCAGTTCTGGCAGCAGCTGGTGGTGCTGAGATCAGGAGCTTTGGAATTGGGGGCTGAAGAGCAGGGAGGCATTAGGTGAAGGTCTGTGTGTATTTCGTTTGAGCCACAGAGGTTTGAAGCTCAGAGAAGAGGTTGAGGCTCTTTAAGCTCCTGCTTTATTAACAGGGAGCTCACTCTTGGGGGAGGCAGCCCATTGCAGAGCTTGGCAGCAAGAAGGGTTCCCTTAAGTTGACTGCTGGTGGCTCCAAGTAACTTCTGGCCTTTGTCCTGATTCTTCCTCCTAAAGCCCTGTGGGGTACGTTTGCTGCTTCTTCCACCCTTTAGCTGTTTGGAGGCAGCAATAGTGTTCTACATGTCATCTCCTTTCCAGGAAGTCCCCTGAAAGGGGTAAGGGAGGCATCCAGACCGTCAAAGGCTGCAAGGAGCCTCAGGAGATCATCTATAAAAGACAGACAAATAGAGGCCCAGAGAGAGGAATGGACTTACCCAAAGTCACAGAGTGAGTTAATGGCAAAGCTGGGAATAGTTCTTTAACCTGGGACCTCCGTAACGCCACGTAATTGTGTGTTTAATTTCCTAGCTGTGGATTGCGCGACTTAAATGACAATGCTTGGACAGTTGATCATATGGCATTTGGTGTGTTTCCTGGGGAACCAGGACTCCTAGACACATGCTCTCTCTTTAAGCCCTTTCCCCTAACCCGTCTCCTCTTCAGGCTAACTGCATCGGTCCGTTGTCTACACGTACAGGAACACAGTTTCTAAACCCATCACCATCCAAGGAAGCCAGGGAAAACACTACCTCCAGAGACCTCTGGGGAGGATCTGTCTCTGTAATACTGGGATGACCCATAATACAGGCATCCCTCCTCTGGATGCCCTCCAGCTAATCAGTAGCATGACCATCACCTCCCTCTTTCCTAGTGCTTTACCTCTCTGACTGCAACCTACTGCATTTCCATGAGCTTCTCATCTGCTCCAACACACCGCAGACTCCTGGTGAACTGAATTCCGCCCCCGCGTGCATCCACTCGCTCCTATCTTACCTATAAAATATGGTTTCTTATTGATTTGGGACTTGACCTAACAGTTTGTGGGTCAGACCATTTTTGAAAAGGGTGAGAAGGTGACAGGAGAAGGCCGGAAAACTTACTTGACAACCAGAAAGCTTTCCCAGGACAGATTCTGCCCTGAGGTGGATGCAGCTTTGAGTGGGGAGAAAGCCATCTACCCAGAAAAAATCTCCCCTGTGGCTGCAGGTGGCCTTTTCCAACCAGCCTGTTCCAATTTTATAGGCAGGGGCTTTCATCCCTCTCTGTGTGTCTGGTATCAAGCATAAGGCCTAGAGAGAGTGACCTTTGCGAAACGAATGGAAAGCAGGGAGGCAAGAGGAGAGGGCAGGAGGATAGAAGCACTCTGTTTCTCTTTCTTCCATCTTTTTGCTTTCTTTGGTGCCTAATCACACAGCACAGTCCAATACCCAGCTTGCAGTACACATCATTTGTAAGTAGCTATTCATTAACTAATGCCCCAGGCTCATCGGCCAAGAATAATAAAGTCTGGATTTTAGAAAGAGAAGAGACTCCGCCACTGCCTCCTCCTGTTTGTCAGTTGGGGAAACCGGAGTTCGGACAGGTGAGGTGCCTTGCCCAAGGTCACACAGCAGCTGGTGGCTGATAGGGACAGGCACAAGACTGAATTTTGGGCTGGTCTAAGTTGGGAGACAGTTCTCCCAGGTTCGGTTGGTGGCCCAGCCAAGGTGTTCATACACACACTTAGAAAGATAGGTCCGATGCCATGGGCTTTGTATGTCTGTAAGTTACCATGACCCTGGGGATAGAGAGCAATGTTGATGATTCCTCTGACAGACACACTGACACTCTCCTCAACTGCCTAGTCCAAGGCAGCAGGGTGCCCCTTGGCCCCTCTCGTACTCTAGGAGAACTTTCATTGCTGGACGAGGAATCCCATGTGCATTTTAATGAAGCCTGGCGATTCTGGTTCACTGCTGTGACTGCTCTAACGTCTGGCCACCTAAGTATCCTCAAGGCTGCCCTCTGACTCCAGGCTCCCAACGGTACCCCCAGCTCTCCCAGGTGGGCTCTAGCCTCTCGCTCTGCTCCCTTTCACCAGCTCTCTGCTCTGCATGTGCAGGGCCCCCCATACCATCCTTGCCGCCTTAAGGAGCCCATATTTCTCAGCCTGCAGGCCTTTGTTCATGCCAGCCTCCCTGCCTCGAATGCCCTGTCCCTCTACTTTATACACTTCCACCCTATCTCTCCTTACATGCCCAGTTCAAGTTCTTGTTCTTTCTAGAAGCTTCCCCAGACCACTCTACCACCAAACTGCTGTGTCCATGCCTGAGACGCTGCCCTGCAGAGGATGGGGAGAGGGCATCACCACACCCCTCTACCCCCATCTTCCAGTGCCCTGTTGTGCTGACACTTAGCCACGCCTCTGTGGAAGCCATGGGGCAAGGGAGCTCAGGTGATGCAGGCCTGTGTCGGAGGAGGGCAGAGAGTGGTCTCAGATGGGATGGGAGTGGAGCAGGCAAACAAAGAATAATGTCTCATAGTGGCTGTTTACCCATGCTCAATAATGAGGACCACAGCAAGTGCTGACTGCACTACACGCCCCTCAGGACCACTGGGTCACCTGCCCTGCGCAGGTTACCTTTCCTGGCCCCTCCCACCAAATGCCAGCTGTGCTCCCCAGTCGTCATCACAACCTGAAAACACTCACTTCCAGACACTGCCGCTGGAAAACCAGCGCCACACGCAGTGTGGTTTTGTGCTCCAGTTCTATACTGTCTCCTCATCACCGCATCTCAACACAGAGCACTTTATTTTTTTAAGTTTATTTATTTATTTTGAGAGAGAGAGAGAGAGGGGTGGGGGAGAGAGTACAAGCAGGGAAGGGGCAGAGAGAGAGGGAGAGACAGAGAATCCCAAGCAGGCTCTGCACTGTCAGCGCAGAACCCAATGCGGGGCTTGAACTCACGAACTGTGAGATCACGACCTGAACCGAAGTCAGACGCTTAAGTGACTGAGCCAGTCAGGCTCGCCTCAACACGAAGTGCTTTAATAGTCTGAGTGTCCATCCACAGTTCTGCCCTGAGGAGCAGAAACGGCCCCCTCGTGACCTCAGGGCACCCCTTCCTACCCCTCATCAAGAAAACTGGAAGGGAAGCCCTAGAACAGCTGCTGCCCTCTGCCTCCGCGGACCCTCTGGCCACAAGTCGATCCAGGGTTCAGGCCAAGTACCATTTCAAATCGCTGCACATTGGCCGTGACATAGGAAGAGCAGCACAACAGTGAACGTGAACAGAAAACATCTGTTCAGGGAGGGAACGAACCGATGGAGAAACGTCGCAAAAAATTTCAGCCTCTAGCCTTGTGCTCAAACGGGTGGTTTCATCTGGGGCTTCACGGTCCGTGTTCATTCTGGGCTCAGGTAATGAGAATACTGGTGACGGTTGTCTCTAACTCTTACCTAGGACCCTATAGCTTGCAAGATGCTTTTATATGCATTTGACAAGTGAAGAAACGAAAATGCAGGCTAAACAAATTGTCTGAGATCATAGAGCTTGAAGGAGGCAGAGCTGAGCTGGGCCATCAGATCCCGGCTGCTGACTGTGGTGACAGAGAGCTTTCTGGCCTCTCTAAATTGGTCGTGTAGGCCAAGGTTCATTAGCTGAGCTCCCAGTGCGGCTACATCACCGTCCCGAGTTAGTGGTGCTCGATGGCATTTTAATGGGAGCCAAATAACTCTTCCTGTTGGCATTCGCAGGCAGCTGGAGTTTTTGTGTTTTATGGTAATTAAAGACCGTCATCTTTCATATCTGACAGTCCTTAGGACCCGATGAACGAGTGCCGTTCACACCAGGTCGTCGTTAACTCCGGAGCAAGGAGACCTCAGGGCTCCTGTGGGCAGGAGTGTGGGCACCTGGCCTGGCACCCTTTCCCAGAGCCACAGCTGGCCTTAGCTCTCCGGGCTGTTGACACATTCGAATTCCTTGCCTGAGCCAAAGCCCTGCAAGTCCACGCCTTTTTCTCATGAGTGTGCTCTTAGGAAAGAATAATGACCCACTCAGCTCGAGCCTTTCTGGCAAGCAGCCTGGGCCCCGCTTGTGGTCTGTCCCCGCCTGGCTCAGCCCTCCACCTGGCCCCTAGACGCCTTCCCCAAACACTAGGGATCACGGCACTCCCTTGCTTAAAGCCCGTTGGGGCACCCTCTCACCCTCCCAGTGAAGGCGGAGTTCTTTTACTGGCCACCTGTAGGCAACCACCGCTGCCCCCCTCCCCCCCCCCCCAGCCTGCCTTCAGGGGTCTCCTCCTTGCCTGCGGCCCACCGCCGCTCCCAGCCATCACACTGCTTATCCAAGTGCCCCAGCCGGCCCTCACACGTGCCCCTTAGACACAGGTCCCGAGCACTCCCTGGAGGTCCTGGTGGGGGCTGTGCTGAAGACTCACGAGACTCCTAGGAGCCACCACTGGAGGAGGGGCTCACCATGTGACAGGCATTGACTGACAGAAGCACTTTACCCAAGTCAACTCACTTAACATATATACCGGAGAGCAGCTTACAGCTTGGGTCCTAGAGCCAGACTGCCCAGGTTCAAACGGTAGCCCCACCACCCAGTGGTTTTGTAATCTTCGGCAGGCTGCTTAGCCTTTCTGTGCCTTAGTTTCCTCCTCTACAAAATGGGGGTAATAATAGCGCCTTCCTTACAGAGGCATCATAAGGATAAGACAAACACAGCCCCAGTCACGTAGTAAGTCCTCAATAAATATTAACTACGGCAATTTCATCATGATTGCCATTTTGTGTAGTATTTGAGTGTCTGTTTTTTCACTTAGACTGTGAGCAGCTCCAAGTCAGGGACCGTATCTGTTTCATCTCTGGATCTCCATGTATTCAGTCTACTGTAGCTCTTCTTCTTTCTCTTCCTCTTCCTTTTATTACCATTACTATCATATACTCATTTTACAGATGAGGAATTAGAGGCTCAGAGAAGTTACCTGACTTGCCCTAAGCTTGTCAGAGACGGAGGCGAGGCGGAGCCCCCATCTGGGAGACAGACGCCTGACTCTGCTCTTACACGTTTCTTCAGCAAGCCTGCAGCCACCGGCTCTTTGCCAAGGCTGGGACTCCTCTTCATCTTAAAACTCCTCCAGTCTCTGCACGAAACAGAGGGCTCTTTAGTGTTACTGGTTGACTTAAACCCCAAGGGCCCTCTGCCTAGGGCAAGGAGGTACCTCAGAGTGCGCCTGAACCCAGGACAGATCGGCACCTTGATCTGTGCCGACATGCTTATCTAGTGCAGAAGGGGGCCCTTTGAAGACATGGAGACCCCACGCAGCTGATTTTGTTTTGAGGACCAGGCTGCAGCCATTCCAATCACTCCTCATCTGCACGTTGAGCCACAGGTACTGTCCTTAGACCTGGGCTCCTGGAAGCCAGTGGGTGGTCCAGGATAGGCTTCAGCTGCAATAAAGGCGTGCCACATTTCTGTTAGATATTTTCTTGCTCTTTTTCTCTCAAGGTTTTTTGCCTTGGAGCCCCTGTTGTAGATGCTGGAGAGTGATTATCATGGGGATGACTCGGCAGCACTTTACAGTTTGTTCATTCAGCACACCTTTATGGTAACTGTGGAATTAATAGTACGATTCTTTATTACTGTATTCCAGGCACTAAGCTCAGCACCTTACGCACATTATCTCTTTTACTTCTCATAACAACCCTATAAGGTGGGTAGTATCTCCAGTTAATGATAAGAAAACTGAAGCTCTAGAGAAATTAAGGAACTTGACCCAGGTCACACAGTGTATACGTGGCAAAGCCAAAACTTGAACCCAGGGCTGTTGAACATCGAAGCGTAGTCTCCTCCTATTACCGACTGTTTGGAAGAGCACTCTGAAGGAGCCTCGTGATGTCTCCGTTCAGGGGGACGCTCCTGGAGGCTTCAATGTTCAGGATTTTCATGGTATATAAAATGGAAGAAAAAAAAAGCGTCTGAGGTGTTGGAGGGAACCAGCAACTGCAAATGTATCTGAGAACTTGTAGGAAGCAAAAATACTCCCTGGAAAACCAGGCTTGCAAAACTCAGATAAGCAAGTGGCCTTTACTAACAGAGGTGTGCAGTATAACAGTCAAAATGACTCATATCTGGGCTTGACTTAGAGATATACTTGGAAGCTATATCTGCGAAAAGAGGGTGTAAATTGGAATTTACAGCACAGCTTTGCAAATGTACCAATGCTTACTCCCAGGTAGCAGGAGAGAAGCCATTGCCTGTGCAAGAAGCCCACCTAGCTAATTTGCTATTCTCTCCCCCCCCGCACCCCCATTCTGTAAATACTGACTAGGGATATGGAGATGAGTGGCACGTGGGCCCTTCCCTCTGGGAGCAGCAGAAGCCTGTGTACTTGGCACTGGAGCGAGGCCCATTGCTTATCATCCTCCAGAAAGTGGTGACGTAGGAATGTGTGCACCCTTTCACAGACCAGTTACTGGAGGCCACCCAGCCAGTTTGTAGAAACCAGCAGGGAGTCAGGCCTCTCGGGCCATCTCTGTCTCATCCGCCATTGCATTCCCAACACCCAGTGTACAGGACCTGGCACAGAACAGGCACCCAGTAAATGCTGAATGAATGACTGCTTCTAAGTTTCTCTCTCAATATGGGAGTATATATTAGAGAGGGGGCAGGGGAGAAAAGAAGGACCCTCTATGTCTGTCCCCTCTATCCTTCCTCCTAGCCATAGGAGCAGAAAGGAGACTCCATTTAGACCAGAGGAGACAATGGCTCCTTAGGAAGGTAATGTCTCTTGTTTGGGGTTGTGAGCGATCTTCCACTGAGTCCCAAAACACAGATCTTCTCCCTTGGGAACCTGGGAAACCTCAAAGTCCCCTTTCTTATCGGTCTCAGAATGGAAGGGATGAGGGAAGGGAAACAAAGAGCCCAGCTGAAGCATCCGGAACCCTGGCTCCAGGTAAGTCAGTAAAGGGCCACATAGGCCCACGGTCTACACAGCCCAGGGTGATCTGCTATGATTTTTTGCACACAAATGTCCTCCACACTAGCTTTATACTCTTGGATAGACTGCCCACGTCACTCATAAGAGCCATTTATTCAATCAACCGATACTGAGCACCTGGTCGGTTGGAGAGCCTGTGATCACCAGCACAGAGGGGATAGGGATTTTTGTACCTACCAGGAAAGGCAAGATGGGGACATAAGTAACCCAGCTGTAAGGGAGAAGGAGAAGGTATGTGGTCCAGGTTACCTGCTGTTAGCCCTCAATCGAGGAAAAAAGAACTTTGGGGAGAGTAGATCAAGGAAGACTTTCTGGAGGAGGTGGAAATTTAGCTGAGCTTCAAAAAATAGACAGGATTTGAGTCAGGATATTCCTTATCCTCATAGGAGACTTTCCTTCTAGAAGTTAGTTTTTTAGATCTAGGTCCAGTGCTCTTTTACTTTAAAATCTCATTGTTTCAGGACTCTTGGCAGTGCTTCTAAAGTCTTATCAAGACAGAGACTGGCATCCTCACTTAGTCACAAAGCAGATGTCTGTAGGCATGCAGGCCAGCCAGTTCTGACCCAGACCTCAGATGCTTGCTGTCTGAACTGAGAGGTTTTCTTCTGCCTTTGGTCACAGACTCAGACAGTCAAGCTGGTGTCTGTGTTTTATGCAAAGGCATCGTGGTTTGGTAGACAGAATTCAGGCTTTGGATTAATAAGGACCCCTTTAGTGGACGCCTGGGTGGCCCAGTTGATTGACTGTCAGGCTCTTGCTTTCAGCTTGGGTCATGATCCCAGGGTGGTGGGATTGAGCGCTATGTTGGGCTCCACACTGAGCATGGAGCCTGCTTGAGATTCTCTTGCTCTCTCCCTCTGCCCCTCTCCCCCAATTGTGCTCTCTACAAATAAAAAAGTGGGGGCAACTGGGTGGCTCAGTCGATTGAGTGTTCAACTTCAGCTCAGGTCATGATCTCATAGTTCATGAGTTCAAGCCCTACATCAGGCTCATTGCTGTCAGTGCGGAGCCTACTTGGGATCTTCTGTCCCCCCTCTCTCTGCCCCTTGCCCACTCATGCTCTGTCTCTCAAAAATAAGTAAATCCTTAAAAAATAAAAAAAAATAATAAGTAAAATAAAATAAAGGACCCCTTAGTAGTTCTGCAAACCTCAGCTTCCTTATCTATAAAATGGGAATGATAATAATACTGCCCTCTGCGGGGGAGGTGTTGTGGGCATTAGAAAACTTAAGGCTGTAAAAGTACACAGTTAGGTGCTGGTGGCAACAACTATAAATATCCGTTAGGTAAAAATGCCACAAGGAGGTTGACTCCTGGTGGGGGGCCTGGAGCAAGGGCTAGGTCACTCTTCACTGTTGGCCTCCTGATAAGCATTGGACAGTAGTGGTCCAATCCCTCTCACTGCTTCGGAGCCCTGGACTGCAGCCAGCAGCCTGAAAGGCCAACAGTAGGGGGACACTCAGCCAGCTCAGGAGGATGCTTCTGCTTCTGGCTTGTGTCCCGGGCTCCAAATGTCTCCATTAAAGTGATGCCTGAGGATAGCTGGACAAACCAGATGACCCCACTATTCTCGCCTTCTCCCTGGTCCAAGGCGATCTGCTCTCTGCCTGTTTTGCCTTCCATGCTTTCCCCCTCCCATTAAGGGATATTCCTGCTGGCACCGAATGGCACATCTTCAGAGCATACCATTCACATTCCTGGGGACCGTCCTCATCGGAAATGAGGTTTCAGCCACTAGATTGCCGCAGTGACCTCTTGGCTTCTGGGGGAAAGGTGTGGCAGGAGTGAAGGGTAGAGGGAGGAAGATGATGAGAGGTAGGGCTGAATTCTGAAGGGTGGGTGGGTCACACTCTGAAGGGCTGGTTAGACCCTGTGTGGGGTTTATCCTGAAATCTGTTTTTCATCTATAAATCTGGTGATGATAATACTTACTGGTTTGAGTAGTTGAAGGGAGCAAATGAAAGATGTATCTTAATTCCCTTGTCTGTAAAGTGGGGATAAAAATAGTACCTGCTCTTCAGTGGGTCATGAGGATCAGCTGAACTTAAACATGGAGCAGGCTCAGAATGGTGCCTCGCACATAGCAAGTGCTCAGTAAGTGTTAACAGTCGTTCTTAATAACCCCCAGGTTCAGGGCATTCCCTTTCCTCTAAATTCACCCTTCCCCCAGGCTATCACTGACCACTTAGCCTAAAATTTCACCACAGCCCCCACACACCAAGGCCCTAGGCCCTTTCCTGGCTTTATGTGTTCTGGGATTTATCACTACCTCAGTAAACTATCTCTGTTCCTTATCTTGTTTGTTTCATTTTGTATGTACCACTATATGTAATTAGTGTTTTCTCAACTTTTAGCATCTGTTGGAATCAACTGGAGAGTTTGTGAAATCAGATTGCTGGGGCCCACCCAAGGGTTCAGGGTTCAGTAAGTCTGGGCCAGGGCTCCAGAATGTTCTCTTCTAACAAATTCCCAGGTGATGTTGAGGCTGCTGGTCCCGCACCACGCTTGAAAAACACCACCCACAAAGTATTAAAGAAACCGTGTGAAGTGGGTGACGTCAGAGGCTACTTTCTCTTTAACCTTTTTTAATCTTAAAAGGTTGTCTTGTCTCTCTCTTTTCGAATTTAAGCTCCACGGGCACTGGGATTTTGTCTGTTTTGTTCGTTGATGTGTCCCTAGCCCCGAAAATAGTAGGTGCTCAGTAAGTCCTGGTCTGGCAGCCATCTCCCCACCGCACGGACACGCATGCTCGGCCGCGCCCGTGGCCGCCCGGCTGCGCCCGCGTGGGCCTCGGGACCGGGTGGCTCGGCGCCCGGCTGACCGCGTGTGTTTGTGCCCTAGATCACCCGGGCGGCCTGCAGAACCACCCGCGGCTCCGGACGCCGCCGCCGCCGCTCTCGCACGCGCACACGCCCAACCAGCACCACGCGGCCTCCATCAACTCCCTGAACCGGGGCAACTTCACTCCGAGGAGCAACCCCAGCCCGGCCCCCACGGACCACTCGCTCTCCGGAGAGCCCCCCGCCGGCGGCGCCCAGGAGCCGGCCCACGCCCCGGACAACTGGCTGCTCAACAGCAACATCCCCCTGGAGACCAGGTGCGGGGCCGGCGGGCCGACGGGGAGGGGCCGTTCCGTGTGCCCCCCACGGCCTAGCTGGGGTGCGGGCGCAGCTCGCAGAGGTGGCTCTCTGGCCGCCCTCCAGAAGGGGAGCGGGGCGGCGGGATGGGCGTGGGGTTAGGGAGAGCAGGAGCTTGCGAATCCGTCAGCCTCGACGTCCAGGGCTGGCCTGGCGCTGACAAAGGTACGAGCCCCTCTGTGCCCTCTTTCTTTGTCTATGCGGTGGGGATGCTGCTCACCGGAAGGGGCTGTTGTCAAAGCAGATGAGAGCTGAGTGTGCCCCCCGGGGGCAGAGAGCAGGTTCTGGGCAGTGTTTAGTTGGGGCCCACATCTCTGCCTTTCCCTACTGTGATTCGGTCACCCCGCGCCTGGCCTGGGGTGGGTGCTCAGGGAATGCTCCCCTCTCCCTTCTCCCTTCTCCCTTCCCCTCTCCCTTCTCCACTCCCCTCTCCCTTCTCTCTTCTCCACTCCCCTCTCCCTTCTC